>CM064528.1:49951383-50258883 GCA_032716605.1 Paralithodes platypus
TATTGTGGCAAAGATATACAACTGTATAAACATTCTCATATATTTTCATAACAATAACAATGCATGGAAACAATTGCGCATAGCTCACGAACCAATTACTCTATATTATTTTTGTTTTCACCATTGGAAGGAGCACAATTATCTGATTCCGGTGATATATACAGTTATATATGTATCCGACCAAATAACGCAACCACGAGGTGGGGAACAGCTCGGAACCCGGCTAGCATCGCCGGAACAGAGACGGGTGAAGTGTAAATATTCGCATTTTGGCTCTTCATTTCAAATATTCATAGCGCAAAAAGTATTTGTCCTAGGAACTTCTAGTTTATTTTATACTCATCAGCATTATTTGCCGTATTCATTCAGCCTAAATTTAAAACCATACACTTCGTAGCAACGAAATAAATCGAAAATGTTATAAACCATATCAATCAAAATCAGATTTTTTTTTTCGGTCACTGCATGGAAACAATTGTGCATAGCTCGCGAACCAATTATGCTATATTTTTTTTGTTTTCACCATTGGAAGGAGCACAATTTTCCGATTCCGGTGATATATACAGTTATATACGTATCCGAGCAAATAACGCAACCACGAGGTGGGGAACAGCTCGGAACCCGGCTAGCATCGCCGGAACAGAGATGGGTGAAGCGTAAATATTCGCATTTTGGCTCTTCATTTCAAATATTCATAGCACAAAAAGTATTTGTCCTAGGAACTTCTAGTTTGTTTTATACTCATCAGCATTATTTGCCGTATTCATACAGCCTAAATTTAAAACCATACACTTCGTAGCAACGAAATAAATTGAAAATGTTATAAACCATATAAATCAAAATCATATTTTTTTTTTCGGTCACTGCTTGAGAACTATTGAAGATAAACAATTTCTGTTTTCAGATTTGGAAAGAGGAGAAAAACTACTATTATTTGAGCAAAAACAAATATATGGGCATCACTCACAATTTAGAGCTAGGACGGTGTGAAGACAATTGCATGGGAAATAATTGTATTCCGGACTCATTTACACTTTCATATTTCGATTTATTTACATTTTTTTTTATTTTATCATGTACTAAAAATATTCCTCTTTCCATTGATATATGATACATCACAATAAACAGCATTCTGGTGGATGGAAATCGCGAAAAATGTAATGCTTCGACAACACTCATGAGCCAAATTCAAGACCCAAAATACTTGTCAAGCGCCTCCTTGGACTTATTGGAACATAATATGTCGGAGGGAGTTAAAGGCCTTAACCCTTTACGAGCGGCCTATGCGGTTTATTTATATGTACCGCCCAGCGGGGTGTTTTTAGCCAAAATAGGGCTGTTTACGTGATCATTTTCATGCCTAAATAAGACCCAGAACGTAAAACAAGTATCTATCCCTGAAAGGGCATAAACAGAGCTTTCGAATGACACCATAACGATCCTTTTATGATGGCTAGTTTTCTTGCAATAACCGTGCAACGCGAGTGCAAAAAGCATGTAATTAGCCACTTTCCCGATACAATTCCGTATATAGCGAGTGAGAGAGGTAGGAGGGAGGTGAGATTCGTGTCAGTAGGTTCGCCGCGGTGGTCTGGAGCAGTCATACACTCGCTACTCTCCTGCCACCACTTGTCTCTCTCTCTCAGCATCATTACTTGCTGAAATTGCCACTCGACCTATGTCGAGCGCCGCCACATAGTCCAGCTTTATTTAACTTGACTTAAGTTGCGCGCCGACTTTTAGGGGTTAATAATGCTCCTAACTTGCTGCATTTTATATATGGACTTAAGTCGGGCCCCGCTCTTTAACCTCTGAAGTGCGCATGGGGGTAATTGGAAACGTCCCCCTGTGCTGACGTATTTGAGGTGTTTCCTCAAAATCGGAGATATAGCCCGCGAGTTGTATAATGTATGGGTGAGGCAAGCTGCTTTCCCGCCAATTTCCCCCAAGGCAACTGAGACACAGTCGATCGATACTCTCTCTCTCTCTCTTGCCATCAGTGATGACAACACCCTGCTTGCAACTCGCTAATGTTAGCACGAAAATATACCTCAGAATATGGGAATAACAGGGAAAATAGGTGATAACTGAAGGAGAGGAGGAAAGTGGGGAAGGAGGGGAGGTAGAGGACTGAGATTTTGCATGGCCCAGGGGCCAAAAACAAATAAAAAATAAAAATATATATTTTTTTTTTTCGATGTCAAAAGTTGATTTTTTTTTTCACTCACTCTTAAGAGTCTCCCCGCAGTCCGCCGGCGGAACTCTTAAGAGTCTCCCGGCAGTTCCCGGGTTAAGTGTTAATATTAAAATATAAATAGATGCATATCGATAAGTGGATAAGTAATCCGGGAACTGCGGGGAGACGCTTATGATCCTAGGCCAAAAAAAAAAACATTTAAAACACCCCAGTAGCACTTGAAACGTTTTTTTTTTTTTTTTTTGCCCCTCGGCCATGCCACATATCACTCCTCCACATTCCCTCCTTTCCCCCAACCCCCCTCCCCCCTTCAATTATCACCTATTTTCCCTGTTATTCCCTTTTTCTTAGGTATATTTTCATGCTAACATTAGCGAGTCGCTATCAGGGCGTGGTCATCTGTGTATCTATGCTTGGGAAAGAGCGAGAGATACAGAGAGAGGCCTCAGTGTCTCTCCAAGCCTCGAGAGGGGAGGATGTGGAGCAGACTGGCTCACACTAGGTGAATGAAACTCTCGCTTTCATTTCGCGATTTTGCCCATCCAAACACTTTTCCCACTTGTTTTATTGTTGTAACATGTTACTATCTTCATATTAAACGTAAAATAGGCGCATATGATTAAGTATTAATGATATTTATGGTAAAATAACAAGTTTAGTGAGGAAACTGTGGGGAATATCTCTGGCCAATTCTATCCCTTACCACACTAAATAAATAATAAAGAAAATGAAGGAATAACTTAAATAAATAGATAGGTTACCTGGATGTTATAAAAATGGTATTGCCTATCTCTCAGAAACTCCTAGCTAGACATTGTATAAATGGCCATGCATATCAATCGACTTAGGTATCACTGGGGTCCTGGTGTTGTTCTGAGGATCCCGACTATGGTAGGTAAAAAGGAGGGGAGTAAAAAGTTCCTAAACTCCTGGCCGGACACGGGGAGCGAAGCGAGAGGTCACGAGACCCTTGTTTGCGGTTTAAGTTTTAAAGAGATCTGATCGGAATTTCAATTCCGATCCTTAAGTTAACTATATACAAATTTGTTGCCGAGGGTTCATTCCCTCTTCACAAAATCATATAAATAATAATCAGCATTTAAATTATATAATTATAAAGGTAAACATCGTTTCACAACGATTTAGTGAACATAATATCAAGATATTAACGACCCTAAAGCAAACGGTGGATCGCGTATGCGGTCGCGGGAATATTTAAACTGATCCTCTTTACAGTTCTTCTAAACTTATTTCTACAAGGTTTTATAACTAAATTAACTTGATCAAGGTAATCCTATACAGTACTAAATTACGTAATATTAATTAATCTCTACAATATATACAATCACCGGGTTCTGGTAGGAAATTGTTCACTCTAGTGAGGTTACCCTATCGGAAGGTAGTTGCCAACATTCCCCAGATACCGGTGTAGTCAATTTATTTCTCACAGATTGGGGCCCGGCGAAGTATGATGTGTTGCATCATCTTATATCACCTGCGGCTAACAAATCACGCCAATTTCTTCTAGACCCCACAGCAACTGCTCGTTGTGGTCTTGGGCTCCCTATTACTATGGGTTGCTGTTCTTCCTCCGGTGGGATGGCGAGTTCCATAGGTATGAGCCGATCTACATTTCTGAGTGTGGTTTGTCCTCTAGATACAACCTTAACGGTTCTGATAACCCCTTCAGAATCAGGATAGACTTCCTGGATCCTTGCTAAGGGCCATTTAGAGTGAGGTTGGTCCATTTTCAACAAGACTATGTCTCCCACTTCAGGTTTGTGACGGTTACTAGCAGAATTCGCACCATAATACCTCTCCCGTAGGCTCAAGATATACTCTGATGCCAAATGTTTGTTCCAGGCGTCCAGTATTTTGCAGAGTTTATGGTAGCTTCATCGCAAGTGTGCATCTGCTTCATTAACGGAGGGATCCACTAATTCCTCGGTCACGTCCAAACTGGGGACTGGGTCCAATCGTCTACCATATAATAAATGAGCCGGTGTTAAGGCCTCAATTTCCAGATTGGAGTTATCTTGATACGTTAGTGGTCGATTATTTACTCTGGTTTCTATCTCGGTTGGACTTGTGAAGAACCCTTTTCAGGCACGATTTCACAATACCTATCATTCTCTCTGTAAATCCATTTTGCCAAGGGGCTCTGGGAGTTGTGAATGACCAATAACAATTTCTAGAATCCAACATTTGCTGTACTGCGTTGCTCTTTAATAGTTCAGAAAGCAACAGTGATGCGCCCACAAAATTTGTCCCATTGTCACTAATCAAACGTCTGGGACAACTTCGCCGAGTGGCAAATCTTCTAAATAAATTTATAAAGGTTTCCGAGCTCATGTCCTCCGCTATTTCTAAATGGATAGCCCGAGTGCTGGCACAGGTGAATAGACATATGTAAACCTTCTTGGGTGGACCATCATCTCCTGTGAGAGTGATGGCACCAGTATAATCTATACCTGTTACCTCAAACGGTGTCCTTTGGTGAATGCGGTCTGGCGGAAGAGCTGGTGGTCCTGGGTAAGGAATAGCTATAGCTGTATACCTCTTGCAAATAATGCAATTCTTGATGCAGCGTTTAACAGCTTATCATCCCTGGGGTATCCAATATGTTTGTCGCATATAGGCTAGAGTGTCTGCTACCCCACCGTGTTTAGTGGTTTCATGCGCTTTTAAAACCATCAATTTGGAGAGGTCGCAATCCTTGGGCAATAGGATCGGATGCCGAGTTTTGAGGGGTAGATCAGCTTTACCAATACGTCCTCGACAACATATTAATTCTTGATTGTCTAGGTACAGCCCAAGGTCCTTCATTCTTTTGGTTGGCTTGGGATTGGGTTTGCGTAGCTGTGTTAATTCCTCCTCATACTTTTCAGCTTGTATCCTTTTGATCCAGTAGGTAAGTGGGTCTAATTCCTCCATCTTTACCTTCTTACTCAGGAACTTAAACACAAATTTATTTACAGTTAATAGTTTGTCCAAATTGGAGAACTTGGTGATGTCAATCACTGAAGGCTCTGGGATAATTATTGGGTCCATATGAACTTGATCATCATTAACCTTCTGGTATGATTTTTGTTCTGGCCAATCACTCTGACGTAGCCAAACCGGACCCTGAAACCACAGAGTTTCGTTAATCAGTTTCTTGACACCAACACCTCGGCTCACCAATTCAGCCGGATTATCCTAGGACTTAACATGCATGAATGTATAGTTCATTTGCAGTTCCTATATTTTGTGTACTCTGTTATGCACATAAACTATGTGACTATCATCCTTAGCTATCCAGTGTAAACATATCTCACTATCTGTCCATATATATGTCTCACCTAAAAAGGGAAACATACCATTCAAATAAGTAGCTAACCTAGATCCCAATTCAACAGCAGTCAGCTCCAACTGTGGAAGGGTACGTTGTTTTAACTCCCTCCGACATATTATGTTCCAGTAAGTCCAAGGAGGCACTTGACAAGTATTTTGGGTCTTGAATCTGGCTCATGAGTGTTGTCGAAGCCGTACATTTTTCGCGATTTCCATCCACCAGAATGCTGTTTATTGTGATGTATCATATATCAATGGAAAGAGGAATATTTTTAGTACATGATAAAATAAAAAAAAATGTAAATAAATCGAAATATGAAACTGTAAATGAGTCCGGAATACAATTATTTCCCATGCAATTGTCTTCACACCGTCCTAGCTCTAAATTGTGAGTGATGACCATATATTTGTTTTGCTCAAATAATAGTATTTTTTCTCCTCTTTCCAAATCTGAAAACAGAAATTGTTTATCTTCAATAGTTCTCAAGCAGTGATCGAAAAAAAAAATATATGATTTTGATTTATATGGTTTATAACATTTTCAATTTATTTCATTGCTACGAAGTGTATGGTTTTAAATTTAGGCTGTATGAATACGGCAAATAATGCTGATGAGTATAAAACAAACTAGAAGTTCCTAGGACAAATACTTTTTGCGCTATGAATATTTGAAATGAAGAGCCAAAATGCGAATATTTACGCTTCACCCATCTCTGTTCCGACGATGCTAGCCGGGTTCCGAGCTCTTCCCCACCTCGTGGTTGCGTTATTTGGTCGGATACGTATATAACTGTATATATCACCGGAATCGGAAAATTGTGCTCTTTCCAATGGTGAAAACAAAAATAATATAGCGTAATTGGTTCGTGAGCTATGCGCAATTGTTTCCATGCATTGTTATTGTTATGAAAATATATGAGAATGTTTATACAGTTGTATATCTTTGCCACAATATACACCCTTTCCAACGAGAAGGGAAATGGCTCCTGGGTTGACACTTAAAAAACAAAATAAGAAAGCCAGGTAATCTTCAGGTAATAAATTCAGAAAAAATTCTATTGTACACGTAAATAAAATAAAGTAATGTATATATATATATATATATATATATATATATATATATATAAATTATATATATACAAGGTGTCAAACAAAATATAAAGAATGGTAAATGGTAATGGTAATGTATGTGTGTGGATATATTTATATATATATTATATATATATATATATATATATATATATATATATATATATATATATATATATATATATATATGGTGTCAAACCAGAGAAATATGTGCAAATTTCCAAGCCACCCAAAGAGGTACTGCACTGGACTCGTTATTTTTTTTAGAGTGGTTTCCCCAGGAGGCCTATATCCACTGTACTGCAAAATGTAGTAGAAATTGATTTTTTTGTTTTTGTTTTTTTTCTTTTTATGATGATGATGATGATGATGATGATGGTGATGATGATGATGGGTGAATGAAGGTGGGTGAATGCAGGTGGGCCCCGAACCTCGGAAGTGATGATTGAATGAATGAATGAATTATATATTGGGGGAGGGGGGCCCCCGTATAATGGGGGAGGGAGGGGGCATAACTTAGATAAATACATAAATACGAATGATATATATATATATATATATATATATATATATATATATCAATCTACAATTAGAAAAATAAAATAAAATAAAATTTTTAAAAACATACCCTCCCTGGGGAAAAGAAAGGGGAGGATGGGGGCCCTATAATGGGGGACTTAGTGAATAGGGGCCATAGATAATACATAAACCGAATTATATTATATATATAATATATATATATATATTATATATATAATATATCAATCTACAATTAGAAAAATAAAAAACCCTCTAAAAATAAAAATACGCCCTGTATATATATATTCTGACATACGGAGCCCTGTATGTTAATTTAAGAGTTAGAATTAGAGTTCAAGGAGCCAAACTACCCAAGTGGTGAAGCAGACTAGCGAGCGAACGAGCGAGTGGGCAAACCATCTCGCCCCATACCAGCTCGCCCCATACCTCGATGACCGATGCTATGACGTATGATCGACGCCAGGAGCTGTGAGTGGACGACACACCTGTTATGTGATTCGAGGAGCTATGATTGGAGCGCGCACCATCACTCGCCTCCTGATTCGTTCCTACACCATCATTGTTTGGTATATAAGACCCGAGTTGTGGGCATTCAAATCAGTCTCATTTGGAGTTGGGGAAGGTGAACTTGCAGCTGGAGGAAGACGGGGTGAAGTATTATAATGGGATTGTGACTGTCAGTCAGATTATATAAATGTGTGTTAAGTGTGTTCGGTGTAAACACTTATGTTATGTTGGTTAGTGAGATATTTCTTATATGTGATTGGGAATTAACGTGAACACTACTATTATGTGTTTAACTATTTGATTGCGAATTATCGTTAACGCTACTATTATGTGTTTAACTATTTGATTGCGAATTATCGTTAACGCTACTATTATGTGTTTAACTATTTGATTGCGAATTAACGTTAACGCTACTATTATGTGCTTAACTATTTTAGTTGCCTAACTTGTGGACTAAAGCAACTCTTTAAGTAATTGGGTTATGATGAAAGTAATACTATTGTTTTATATTAATACTTACGAGTTCTTTCATTTTCTTTGAATTAAGCTTACATTGCTTAATGGTGCTTAGTACGGTGATGCTATTGTCTCGTATTAGTAATATCGCCTTAGACTAACATGGCTGTGTTAATATTACTTCTAGTGATTTCCTAAGCTGAAGAAAATTCTTTTGCTTCAAAATATTATATTTTGCTTTTCATATTATTTGAGTGAGACCTGAATCGAATCTATGAAACGATCCTGTAACTTTATTTACTCATAATCAAACCTCAATGTTACGTGGTTAAGAAATACATTTAACTAAATTATTAAATATATATCTAACTTTTTATGTGACTTTGATATTACTCCTGATGATAATAATAATATAATACTATTAACGTAAGACAAGAACCAAGAATAATTACATTAAATATAAATAAAAGGACATAGAAGAAAACTATCTATTCATTTCAAAAAGGGTAAGAGACAGAAATATTCTTACTTTAATATTTATCTTTCAAGACTTTTTATAAAATTAATAGTCCTTCTTTAGCTATAACTTATTCGGTTCATAACCATAGCCTACTAAGCTTCGGTTAAATAATAATTCTTTATAAATACTACATGACTTTAATTAGTTTCAGTATTTTTCATAATTAAAGAGTATCAGTCAATAAAGGATACTAAGTCCTAAGATCCAAAAGGAAAGGAAGCAACAACAGAAAATTATTTTATTAGATTTTACTTTTGTTTTGCCTTCAGCTGACTGATGCCTTAATATATATCTCTGTGCTATCTAGATTCATCAAGTTAACCACTTGAGGATCAAGATACGTAACAGAAGAGTGGCGACCTTGCCAGGATTCGTTTCATACAGTTTCACTCAGTTTCATTAACGTTTCACTACTTAAAAATCAAATATTAATCATGCCTCAACTAATTAATAACGAAGATGCTCGAGTTTTCATAGAATCAGAACCCACATCCCCTGATATTGACTGTCTGTCAAAATCCGAACTGAAAGTGCTTGCCTCATATCTCCAATTAACTGTCTCAAACATGTCTAAAGTAGAGGTGGCTCAGACCATAAAAACCCACCTGTTCCCTGTAGAAGGCGGGGAGGGTGACGGAGCAGTTGGTGGGATCCCTAGTAAACTTAGCCAACTTGATGAACAAGTGCCACCTGGTTTGACCGGTGATCAAGTACTGGAACTAGCCAGACTAAAAATAGAACTAGCCAGAATAAATGCCGAACAAGCCAGAGCAAATACCGAAGAAGCCAGCATAAAAGCCAGAGCAAATACCGAACAAGCCAGAATAAATGCCAGTGCAACGACCGAACAATATGAATATCAATATCGTACGGCTCAACTAAATGTCAATACAAATGCTCCCGTAATTGCTCCCCCTCTGGGATTGACTATGACTAGTGTCATTCCACCTTTCACTGAGGATAATGTGCAGGATTTCTTTGTTTTGTTTGAGGAAGTTGCTGGAGGTATGAAGTGGACAAGAGATCAATGGCCTTTTATGTTACAAACTGTTTTGACAGGGCTGGCTCGAGCCACGTATTTGTCAGAAGTAGCAGAAGTTAGGCAGGATTATGACAATCTCAAAGAAGCTATCCTAAAAACCTATCAATTGCAGCCTGAGGCTTACAGGCAATCTTTCCGTAAAAACCAGAAGAAAGTAGAAGAAACCCATAAGGTATTTGCCAGGACCATGACTAAAACTTTCAATCATTGGGTCAAGAGTAAGAAAGTCACAAGCTACAACGATCTGAAGGAGTTGGTCCTGTTAGAAAATTTCCTATGGAAAATTGATTCTTCTGTATCCTATCATTTAAAGGGTAAAAAGGTAGATTGTCTTGCCGACGCCGCTGACATGGCTGACACATACGTGCTCAACAACAAATTTCGTGGAAAGAAGCCCTACGATAATTCTAGTTCTAATTTTAAGTATCCCAATCACAAATCTGACAGACCCAGTCACAAGCCTATAACGTCTTCCCCAGCTAGCCAAAATAGAAATGTTCCCCCAACTAAAAATGCGACTCAGGGCAATGGTAACAGAGGTGGGCCCCAAACTAATAGTAATGCTCAAAGAGGGAACGTTCCCGTATCCCCTAAAGTATGTACTTTTTGTGGCATGAGAGGCCACCTAGCTTATCAGTGCTGGGCCAAGGAAAAAACGGAGAGATCGGGGCAGACAGTTGCCGCCGTATCTCAAATTCCATGTGTGCCTTTAATGCAGGACTCCCGACAGAAGGAGTACCTAGCACCAAAAGTTCCTTTAACCCGGGAGCTGCGGGGAGACTCTTAAGAGTTCCCCCGGCGCACTGCGGGTAGACTCTTAAGAGCAGAGACTTTGAACACGTACCAAAACCGCGCGTTTATAGCCAGGCGGCTGAAAATTGGTGTGGGTATAGTACTACATGTCAACTCTCGATACCACCCCGCCAAACGCTCGCCCCGCACTCGTGCAAGCACCACCGCGCCAGTAACCACGCACTAGTCATGGAGCCTACACGTCCCTCACGCTCGCTCCCTGATGACACAACCAGCCCTCCTTCTGGTGGTGTTAGCCGCCGTGGAAGGCAGAGGGTGGCTGCCAAAGACCCTAGCTACCAGTACGACACGCCCTACAGCTCAGAGGACGAATCACCAGCACCAAAAGCACGTAAAACACGTGCAAGCAGGGCAATGGCACAGAGGTCATTGGTCTTTCGGGACACTGCCACCACGACCCAGGCCACTGCAACAACCACTACCACCACCACTGCCACCACTGCCACCCCTGCCACCCCTGCCACCGGTACCAGCGACGCAGGAGGCCGCCCTAGGGCTGCATTACCTGCGGGGGCAGGAAAAATGAAAGGCACGGGCGTAGGGAAGAGAACCCGTACGCCAGCCACAGTGCCCCTACCACCACCACCACCACCAGCCGCCCCTGGCCCAGCTGCCCCTGCCGCCCCTGCCGCCCCTGCCGCCCCTGCCGCCCCTGCTGCCCCTGCCGCCCCTGCCGCCCCTGCCCAAGGAACAGGGAAGGGGAGGGGAAAGGGAGAGGGAAAGTGACTGGGAAAGCGACTGCTGGCCCTGGTGTCCCTGCCGGCCCTGCTGCCCCTGCCGCCCCTGCCGCCCCTGCCGCCCCTGCCCAAGGAACAGGGACAGGGAAGAAGGGGAAAGGGAGAGGGAAAGCGACTGGGAAAGCGACTGCTGGCCCTGGTGTCCCTGCCGGCCCTGCTGCCCCTGCCGCCCCTGCCGCCCCTGCTGCCCCTGCCGCCCCTGCCGCCCCTGCCCAAGGAACAGAGAGAAGGGCGACAGGCACCACCATCATCTTGCCATCAAGGCCACGCACCACTGCTGCCCCTGCCGCCGCCGCCCCTGCCGCCGCCGCCGCCCCTGCCGCCGCCCCTGCCACCACCTCTGCTGTCCCTGTCCATAAGACTCCCGCACGTGCCAAAGTGACCCGGAAACTCTTACACCATCTAAGTATGCCGCCCTGCTGTTTGATGGTGATTCGCAGGACATTGGCAGCCCGGGTTTCGACGACGAAGCCCTAGCACGGGACCCAGGGTGGGGGGATTTGGGAGTGGACAGTGGGAGTGAGTCCGACGTCGGTGACGAAAACGAGGAAGGGCATCGTCTGTCGAGTGAAGAGGAGGGTAATGATGATGAAGTGCTGTATCGCGACCATGGAAGCGATATTTCAGACGCAGAAGAAGACGCAGACGACATTCCGATCCCTGGCATGCCTTCGTTCGATTGGTCTGACGGGGTCAATTTTGTACCTGACGTGCCCCAGTTCAATCCTGGGACGTCAGGAACAACTGACAACTGGCCCTGTGATGATCAAGCGAACGAAAGCGACTTCTTCCTCGCTTTTTTCGACATGGAGGTAATGACGTACATCGTTGCCCAAACAAACGCCTACTACAGGTGGGTGTTTGGCAGATTGGACGTCCTTTCTCCAAAAGCGAGAATACGAGGCTGGGTGGATACGACTGTGGCAGAATTTCTGACGTTCTTTGCCTTGTTGTTCCTCATGCCTCTGATCAAGAAGCATGTGTTGCAACACTACTGGAAGCACGACCCTCTCATCGCCACCCCAACTTTCAATAAGTTCATGACTCGTGACAGATTTTTGTTGCTGCTAAGATTTATGCACTTTGCAGACAACGAAAATCCTAACAGGATTGACAGGATATGGAAAGTTCGGGAGGTGTTCACCATGTTGTTGGAGAGGTATAGGAAATACTTTTACCCCTTCCTCAATTTGGTGATTGATGAGTCGCTCGTGCTCTTCAAAGGACGTCTTGTTTTCAAGCAGTATATCCCCTTGAAGAGGCATAGGTTCGGAATCAAGCTCTTCGTGTTGTGCGACTGTGAAACTGGAATAGTGCTTGACATGATCGTGTATACAGGCACTGACATTGACATACCGAAAGCCGCTGCCAATGACCCCATGGGCATGTCAGGTGCCATCGTCAGGAAAATGTTGGCACCTTACCTGGGCAAAGGCCACATCATCTACACTGACAACTGGTATACTTCTCCTGCTCTCTGCCAGTTTCTTTATGACAACCAAACGGGGTCATGTGGGACTGTCAGAAAGACAAGAAAGTTTATGCCAAAGTTCACAGGTGATGTCATTCCTCTCACAGATGCCTCCTCCAGTGACACACCTTCAGAAGACGACCTGGCCCAGGAACACCGCGAGAGGCATGTGCGAAGAAGGCGACGAAAGGGGCAGAAATACAAGCAGCTCGAGAAGTGTGGGAAACTGATAGCCCTGAAGTGGAAGGATAAGCGAGACGTCCACCTGCTTTCCACCGTCCACACAGGTGCCCAGGTGGATTCTGGCAAAATCCACTACCGAACCAGGAAGACAATCTACAAGCCCGACATGGTAGTGGACTACACCAAAAACATGCGCCTGGTGGACAAGTCTGACTGTCAGCTGTCAGGTGTTGAGTGTCTGAGGAAGACTGTGAAGTGGTATCACAAGCTCTTCCTCCACCTAGTTGACATAACGATGCTGAACGCCTACAACTTGTGGTTGGTGAAGAAGGATATGGCCCCAAACCAGAAGCTGAAATTCCGGGAGTTCGTGTACAACGTCTCCTACCAACTCCTGGAGAAGTATGCCACCACCACTCACAGACGTACGGCATGGAGTGGGGATCACGTTCCTGACCGCATCCAGCTGGGTGTCGAAAGACACTACACAACCAACACCGAGCTGATTGGCACTCGTCACAGGCAGGTGCAGTGCACCGTCTGCAGCTCCAGTGTGAGGAAACCCCATGTGACCAAAAGAGTCACCTCAATGTGCGCCGAGTGCAAAGTTGCACTCTGCCTGGGTGACTGCTTCAGGGACTACCACACCTTCAAGAACTACTGAGTGTCGGCCCCTGCCCTGCCCTGCCCTGCCCTGGACTCGCCCCGTGCCCTGCCCTGGACTCGCCTCCTGCCCTGCCCTGCCCTGGACTCGCGCCCTACCTTACCTGACCTGACCTAATTGATCACGCTACCTCATAATGTAACATATATATTATATAATGTATAAGTTCCAAAGATGTCCCTGTGATATAGCTTTTACATTATATAATTGTATGTTTCATTATTTAGTTTATAAGTTTCAAAGATTTACATGTAATATGCCTTATTTTTTTAGTATATCAATATATATGTTTGTTATTAGCCTAAGTAATGTGTATATAATTATTTTCTTACCTCAAATGAATTGTACAAAAATAAATATGTTTCAATAAATCATGTCAAACCTACTATGATAATAAAATAAAACAATAAAAAAAGAAAAAAAGAAAACAAGGTCATGTCATTGTATTCTTACAATATGATATATTCTATGAATATTTCATATTGTTTGAATACAATGGCATGATCTTGTAAAAAAAAAAATTTATAAAAATTTTTCTAGACAATATAAAACCTTCCCCATAACCCCCTCCTGGATTCGATCCCACTACCCTACGACACTTTGAGTTTTCCAGTCCGCGACCTTACCAACCATGCCACAGGAGCTCATACCAAATATCACTCAAAACTTCGTGTCTACAATCGAAATGACAATATACAAAAAAAAATGAATTATCCCACCAATTTACGTTTGTAAATTGATGGGATTATCAATTATATCATGCCAAGGTTTATAATAGTTTGTCTCTGTCAAGAATTAGTAATTATATAACTTTATTCTGTCAAAAATTGCCCAAACACTCAGCAAAATTGCCCCTCTCAGTGTGACTCCACTCATTTTCACACGGTCAGGCGGTCACGAGGTGACCCTTGCCGCTCCTTGATTCTCCAGCTACAGCAGCTCTGTCTGGGAACAAAATTGGTATAAATACAATAATGGATAAAATACTCTTCACAAATACATTTGTATTGTATAATATTGTAAATAAAAATGAATAATAACTGTGTGGGTGTCGAAAATTGCTCAACCAGCTTTCTTATGTCTCGCCTACGCGCGTATATTGGATTATACATAGTCATGACTGTCATACAAATAATTGCAGTAGGTCTCGAATATACATTTAGATTGCATATTACTTCGAAATAAATAAGTAAACGTTTCTCTGGTGGCAATCTACCCTTTCGCAGGTGTAAGGAGACACCAGTCTATATTTAGCCCTCTATCACAACAGGCAATCTGCCTGTGTTGACTCAGCACCGTCGCTGGTGGTCTATAAATATAGTACTTTATTTACAGTCAATGGCCTACATGTTTCTGTGGTACTTCACATGTGTCTAAAATGCAATGTCTGCTTGCATAAAAATGCAATTCTGAAGTCCATTTATATGTACGACATACGCATGTCTCAGTTTCTCTCTCTCTCTCTCTCTCTCTCTCTCTCTCTCCATTCCTGACTCATGTTATTGTAGACCTGTTGATGGCAACGAACACCAGCCATCTGGTAGACATAAGGGTCAAAATACCAAACATCAATACGCCTGGGGCGCCTCCACAATTATCACTAAGCTGGTTATCTATCTAGAGATCTGCCTGACTTCCATCTCTCCACGACTCACTCACTCACTGCACCCCTGCATGCCTCCCTCCCACCCACCCACCCACCCCCAACCCCCCCTTTCAGGCTTCCGTCTGCTAGAAACACATTCACAATTTGCGTAAATATCGCATCAATTGGGCTATATGCGGTATATTCCTTGTTATATGGGACGCCTACATATGTACACGTCTTTATTATAGCATGAGAGTGCTCTAAATACAAGATTGACGTGATATTTATGGCGTAACACACCCTCTCCCCCTTTCATTCCCACCACAACTCACTCACACCTTGGTTCACGCATAGAAACTCATTGATAATGTGCGTAAATATCGCATGAATTGGTTTATATGCGGTATATATTTTGATATATGGCACGTATACATACGTACAAGTCTGTATTATAGCGTGACAGTGCTCTACGTACAAGATATACGTGATATGTATGGCGTAAACCACACTCTCAGCTCATAAATTGCCGCCAAACCTCCAACACATCTTCATTCCCGCCTAAATATTCTCTTATAATTCCCTTATATATTGCAATTTTTGGTCACTATGAGGCATATTCATTGTTATATGGGTGCCCTACACATGTATACATACTCTAAATAGCCTAAAAGGGCTCGAAAAAGGAGATATACGTGATAATACGCGGTAACCCACCCCCTCCTCCCTCTCCTTCTATCCCCTGCGCGCGTAAATATTCGGCAGGGAAATCTCGCCGCTCGATGACAATCTAGCCGCGCGGTGCCATTCGCTCCACATTTTTCAACTACGGACCGTTCCCCTACCCCCCCCAGACATTTTTTGGGGGGTCAAATATATATGGGCCGATGCACGCAAACATTCCCTACACGATGATGTACTTTTTATCGAAATTGGCAATAGGTCCCAAAATCATCATAGGTGCGCACAGTCTTACCCTGTAGAAAACCCCCTGTGCGCCGCGGAGAGGTTAATGCAGGACTCCCGACAGAAGGAGTACCTAGCACCAAAAGTTCCTTTAATGCAAGACTCTCGACAGAAGGAGTACCTAGCAGCTAACGTAAATCATCTAGACAGGGGTGTAGTAGCATGTGTGGTGCAACCCACAAGGGTTAAACCAATAATAATTTCACCATCAGTGCAGGACAGTTACCGTCCCTTTATTTCATCTGGCAACGTGAGATTAAATGGTTGCATGCATGAGGTAAAAATTCTGAGAGACACAGGTTCTACTAGCACCCTCATGGTGAATCCTTACACTGAGTGCCCACCTGGCGAACCAGTTGTAATGAGAGGTGCTGGAGGCCAGTTTTATGCATACTTGGTAAAAGGCGAAATTGAATGTGAGTTACTACAGGGTGAGGCCACCATAGCTTTGTGTAGGTCCCAAGATATCCCTGTGCCTGGGGTAACACTCCTTTTGGGGAATGATGTAGCAGGTGAGAAGGTCCGACCAGACCCCATTTTGTCACTTTCCCCTGTTAACGAGCCACTAACCGGTGAGCTCGACAAGGAGTTGCCAACTGTTTTCCCTGTGTGTGCTGACAAACTTTCAATGTCTCAAGTAGCAGTTCCCTCAGACAGAAATGTACCGAATGTAAGAGTTGATGAAAGGGATGATGAGAGTGTGAATGATGCTCCAACTGTGCCTGATGATGTGACTGAGGTGGATTTATCTGACACCTTTATGGCTCATCTTGACCCTAACGATGACCATGAAACCCCTCCAAATTGTCCTAGCGGCCTGGTAGAGCTACAGAGAGATGATAGTGAATGCAAGGAGTTAGCTGCCAGGTCCGTGTGTGAAGAGGAATGTGAGAAGGAGGGTGGTGAATGTTTCTACCTCAAAGGAGGAGTATTGTGGCGAAGATGGAGACCGCCACACAGACCAATCGATGACGGGGCTTGGGACGTCCATCAAGTAGTAGTCCCCAAACCTTGTCGTAAAGATATCATGGAAATGGCACATTGTATACCATTGGCAGGACACCTAGGTGTGAGAAAAACTCTAGACAGAATCAGATCCCACTTTTACTGGCCAGGAATGCGTGCAGATGTAGTGGAGTGTTGTAGAGTGTGTCACACTTGCCAGATGACAGGAAAACCCAATCAGAAGGTGCCTGTACATCCTCTGGTGCCCTTGCCCGTTTTCGAGAATCCTTTTACTCGGGTGGTAGTGGACATTGTAGGCCCATTGCCTAAGACTTCCCAAGGTAACATTTATTTATTAACTATCATGGACATGGCAACTCGCTACCCAGAGGCTATACCCTTAAGGACTACCTCTGCTCCAACTGTAATCAAGGAACTGCTCAAATTTTTCACCAGAATGGGTTTCCCCCATGAGGTGCAAAGTGATCAAGGAACTAATTTTACCTCTAACATTTTCCAGCAGTCCCTGAAGGAGTTGGGTATCGAGCATGTAAAGTCTAGCACCTACCACCCAGAGAGTCAAGGGGTTCTCGAACGATATCATCAGACATTAAAGGGAATGTTACGTAAGTATTGTACAGAGACCGGAGTTGAGTGGGATAAGGGGGTACCTTTTCTTTTATTTGCTACTCGTGAGGTTCCAACTGAATCCCTGGGTTTTTCCCCTAATGAGCTAGTTTTCGGTCACCAGGTAAGAGGTCCTTTGCAACTATTGCAGGATAGCCTAGTTGGCCAGGAGGGGAACCAAAACCTCCTCAAGTATGTTTCAGATTTCAAAACCCGGCTGAGATCCTCATGTGAGTTTGCCGCTCAAAACTTGACAGTGGCTAAAAGCTCCATGAAGAAATGGTATGACAGAAAAGCCCGTGAGAGGGAGTTTAAGCCCGGTGATGAGGTTTTGGTCCTGCTCCCCCTTTTTGGCCAACCTTTATCTGCCAAGTTCAGGGGCCCATATAAGATCATTCGGAGGGTGAGCATTACCGATTATCTAGTAACTACCCCAGACAGGAGAAAGCCCACGCAAGTATTCCATATAAATATGTTGAAGCCCTACCATAGGTCCCCTGATTCCTCTCCTCCAGATTCTCCCACTGTGGCAGTGAATGTCAGGACCTGTGAGCAGCCTGGTGCGGACAAAGTCTTCAGTTCTCTTACTGATCCGCAACAGACTGTTCCAGAGCCTGAAGGTATCCATGCAGACTTTGACTTGTCATGTAGCCTATCCAACTTTCAGTATAATTCAGTGGCTTTGAGGGAACTACCATCTAAACTATGTCATCTTCCCTCTGATCAAGCGAACCAACTAATCTCTGTTTTATCTCAGTCTCCCAATGTGTTCCGTGATACTCCAGGGCTCACTTCTTTGGCCATGCACGACATCGACGTAGGGGATGCAACTCCCATTAAACTATCCCCCTACCGTGTCTCGCCACAACGCAGGAGTATACTGCAGGTCGAGCTTGACTTAATTTTTTCAAACCAGCTGATCACAAGGGCCTTCAGCCAGTGGAGTAGTCCGGTCATACTTGTGCCGAAGCCAGACGGGAGCCATGGGTTTTGTAGGGACTATAGGCAAGTCAATGCTGTCACAAAGAACGATACCTACCCACTGCCACGGATCAAAGATTGCATTTACCAGTTTGGCCTCATGCAGCAGTAAGTATAATTTAATGAGAGGATTTTGGCAATTAGCTCTCCCTTGTAGCGAGGTAAATATCATGCTTTTGTAGTGCGCTTTTAAGCCTTCAGCTGTGAGATGCCTTGCAGTTCGATTAACGCTCCAGCTACGTTCCGGCTATGTTCTGATGTGGTACCTGGAGACGTTGCCTACTTTGGGTGATATCCTTATTATATCCTCATTATAATCTTGCTGTTGCCAATCTGGTGGTGAATCTATTTATGTATTATGTTTAATATTATGTACTATACTCCTTAAACTCTTTTCTAGGGGGGAGGTCTGACATACGGAGCCCTGTATGTTAATTTAAGAGTTAGAATTAGAGTTCAAGGAGCCAAACTACCCAAGTGGTGAAGCAGACTAGCGAGCGAACGAGCGAGTGGGCAAACCATCTCGCCCCATACCAGCTCGCCCCATACCTCGATGACCGATGCTATGACGTATGATCGACGCCAGGAGCTGTGAGTGGACGACACACCTGTTATGTGATTCGAGGAGCTATGATTGGAGCGCGCACCATCACTCGCCTCCTGATTCGTTCCTACACCAAAATTGTTTGGTATATAAGACCCGAGTTGTGGGCATTCAAATCAGTCTCATTTGGAGTTGGGGAAGGTGAACTTGCAGCTGGAGGAAGACGGGGTGAAGTATTATAATGGGATTGTGACTGTCAGTCAGATTATATAAATGTGTGTTAAGTGTGTTCGGTGTAAACACTTATGTTATGTTGGTTAGTGAGATATGTGATTGGGAATTAACGTGAACACTACTATTATGTGTTTAACTATTTGATTGGGAATTAACGTGAACACTACTATTATGTGTTTAACTATTTGATTGGGAATTAACGTGAACACTACTATTATGTGTTTAACTATTTAATTGGGAATTAACGTTAACGCTATTATTATGTACTTAACTATTTTAGTTGACTAACTTGTGGACTAAAGCAACTCTTTAAGTAATTGGGTTATGATGAAAGTAATACTATTGTTTTATATTAATACTTACGAGTTCTTTCATTTTCTTTGAATTAAGCTTACAGTGCTTAATGGTGCTTAGTACGGTGATGCTATTGTCTCGTATTAGTAATATCGCCTTAGACTAACATGGCTGTGTTAATATTACTTCTAGTGATTTCCTAAGCTGAAGAAAATTCTTTTGCTTCAAAATATTATATTTTGCTTTTCATATTATTTGAGTGAGACCTGAATCGAATCTATGAAACGATCCTGTAACTTTATTTACTCATAATCAAACCTCAATGTTACGTGGTTAAGAAATAAATTTAACTAAATTATTAAATATATATCTAACTTTTTATGTGACTTTGATATTACTCCTGATGATAATAATAATATAATACTATTAACGTAAGACAAGAACCAAGAATAATTACATTAAATATAAATAAAAGGACATAGAAGAAAACTATCTATTAATTTCAAAGAGGGTAAGAGACAGAAATATTCTTACTTTAATATTTATCTTTCAAGACTTTTTATAAAATTAATAGTCCTTCTTTAGATATAACTTCTTCGGTTCATAACCATAGCCTACTAAGCTTCGGTTAAATAATAATTCTTTATAAATACTACATGACTTTAATTAGTTTCAGTATTTTTCATAAGTAAAGAGTATCAGTCACTAAAGGATACCAAGTCCTAAGATCCAAAAGGAAAGGAAGCAACAACAGGAAATTATTTTATTAGATTTTACTTTTGTTTTGCCTTCAGCTGACTGATACCTTAATATATATCTCTGTGCTATCTAGATTCATCAAGTTAACCACTTGAGGATCAAGATACGTAACAATATATATATATATATACAGTATATATATATATATATATTTAGATTCAGTTTAGTGTAAAACATTGCGATTTAGAATGGTACATTACTGTATAATAATAATAATAATAATAATACTTTATTTCAGACTCACACAGTACAGAGGGGACCATACTGGGGTCCATATATACCTTACAGTAACATAAATATATATAAATATATATAAGCTACTGTACATAGGCTACATAAAATAAAAAGAAATTAAATAATACCCAGCTTGCTATCATGTAGTTCACAGCACTGCCTCAACCAAAAACAGTGGTCATCAAACTACTGTGTTACCAAAACCACTGTCCTAATTGTGTACAGTACCATGCCTCACATCATTTAGCTTCCGGTACAGTATGTTGCTACAGTACAGTATAGGAATATCGGTACTGTACTGCACTATGAGGATCAGTACCGGTATGCTAATTCTGTAGAGTAGCAGACCTGAAATCATTACTTAAGGTTAAATATAGAGCAACTTCCTCCAGTGTGCCTGGATCCTGGAGGTGTACACTATGCTTGGAGTTTGTAGCATTTTAATGATCCTGTTCTCAGAAGTGTTAAGGCGCTGAATGAATTTATATGTTAGCTTTCTAATGAGTGATTTGTAACAGTGTAAGTTCATATAGGCACATAGCGTACTTGTACTCTCATATTTTGAGAGCCCCAGAAACATTTTCATGATATTGTGATATGAGATACTTAGTCTATTCACTGTAATTTTCTTATAGTTCCACCATAGTTGTGCTGTATACATTGGTGAGCAGTAGGAGTTGAACAATGTTATTTTTGTATCCCATGTGCACATATGAAATTTTCTTAATATTGAATTTCCCTGCATGTAAAGTTGCCTTCGCTGACGACCCATATCCTCATCATCTGAGCGATCACATGAAATATAGTGTCCTAGATACTTTACTTTACTTACTTTTTCTATAATTTCTTCATACAAATGGAATTTCGGTAGCTTTGATTTCAATAGAAGGTTAGATTTAAATATTATGATATTGCTCTTTATAGGATTAAATTTGACTGAATGTTCGATTCCAAATTTTTCACATACTCTTAATAATTTATCCAGTCCTGCTCCAGAGGGCGCGATTAAGGCTAGGTCATCAGCATACATGAGATGATTTACAATGGTGCTGCCAATACAGCACCCAGTGCGAGTCTTGTTCAGCTCCAGACTAAGATCATCCATGTAGACGTTGAAAAGATACGGAGACAATATCCCCCCCTGCCTAACACCATTGGTTACGGCGAAAGAGCCTGACAGGATGTTGCCCCATCTTACACACATTTTTTGATTAGCATACCAGAAAATAAGTATCCTAACAATATAGCTAGGCACTCCCCTGTTAACTAATTTTTCAAATAAGGTTTTGTGACACACCCTATCAAAAGCCTTACTTGCATCAAGAAAACAAGAGAAAATTGAGCTATTTAGTTTGTTGTATGTATCAATCACTTCTTTCAGCACATATATGCATTGGTCTGTGCCGTGATTTTTCTTAAAGCCAAACTGATTGCTGCTGGTGACAATATATGCAGACATTCTTTCTAGCATTATCATTTCAACTACCTTACTCACCACACTAGCAAGTGCTACTGGGCGGTAGTTGTCTTTTGCTGTAATTTTACCTGATTTATCTTTAATGACAGGAACAAGTATTACGGATATCATAGACTCCGGCAGGACACCATGCGTAAATAGACTGGTGATGCAAGAACTAAGTTTATCTATTAACAACTTATCTGCATATTTAAGATGTTCTGCATATATACCATCCAGCCCACAAGCTTTATTTAGGTTAAGTTTTCTTATGGCATTCTCAAGATCACTTTCAGTCACTTTAATGTCTTCATAATTACTATCTTTCACATATTGAATTGCACCATTAGTAGACCTTTGGTTTACACTGTTAACCCGGGAGCTGCGGGGAGACTCTTAAGAGTTCCCCCGGCGCACTGGTGGAAGACTCTTAAGAGTCAGAGAAAATAAAAATCAACTTTTGACATCGAAAAAAAAAAATTTTTTTATATTTTTTTTTTTTTTTTTATATATTTTTTTTTGGCGCCAGGGGCATGCAAAATCTCAGTCCTCTACCTCCTTCCCCACTTTCCTCCTCTCCTTCAGTTATCACCTATTTTCCCTGTTATTCCCTTATTCTGAGGTATATTTTCGTGCTAACATTAGAAATCCGATTGGAGGGTGTGGTCATCACTGATAGCAAGCGAGTGCAAGAGAGAGAGAGAGAGTATCGATCGACTGTGTCTCAGTGGCCTTGGGGGAAATTGGCGGGAAAGCAGATTGCCTCACCCATACATTATACAACTCGCGGGCTATATCTCCGATTTTGACCATCCAAACGCTGTTTTCACTCGTTTTATTGTTGTTTCAGGTTAATACCTTTATAATCAACCCATAATAGGCGCATATGGATAAATATTAATGCTATTAATGGCACAATGAATATTTTAGTGACGGAAACACCTCAAATACGTCAGCACAGGGGGACGTTTCCAATTACCCCCATGCGCACTTCAGAGGTTAAGTAGTTCCTTAAAATGAGTTTTCCATAAGTCAGCAATGTTCTCTTCACCCGTAACCCCCTCAACACTGACAGGTAATGGTGTGTTACAATTTTGCATGGATCTGATGTCCTTCCAAAAACAGTTAGTATCCTTTTCTGCCAGACTCTTTGCAAGGGCTTCCTTCCTTAATTTGTTTTCATTTTGCTTAATAAATCTAATGGCATATTTGGTCCTAGCCTTTGCTCTTTTGTGAAGTTCAAATATAGGCCCCTGTCTATATTGTGCTATGTACTGTATGTAATCATATGTGGTACTGTGTATGGGTGGGAAGGGGTTGTGTGTGTGTGTGTGTGTGTGTGTGTGTGTGTGTGTGTGTGTGTGTACAAGCGGTGGTGTGTTTAATGGTACACAATTCACGAAATATGTAGGTTTGCAGGTATACGAGGTTTAGGGCGACAATTTAAGTGTACACACCTCTTTAAAATACGTTGAAATGGAATGTTTTCGGTTAGGTTATAAGTTAGGTTAGGTTAGGTTAAGTATTATCTAGATAGTTTTATTAAGGTTTAAAAATCGAAAAATGTACTCGTAAGCATGCAAAAATAACGTGTGTACCGATAAACACACCACCGCTTGGGTGTGTGTGTGGGTGTGTGTGTGTGTGTGTGTGTGTGTGTTAACCCTTTATTGGCGGCGCGCAACTTATGTCGTGTGAAAGAAATTTGGACTAAGTGTCGGTTCACAACTTATGTCGTGTGCCATTTTCAGCACGTAATGTTGCAGAGAGAGAGAGCTGAGCGGTGTGAGGAGTGTAGTAAGGCTATGACTGGCGCACACCACCGCGGTGGGCCAACTGAAGTGAAAACCACCCTTCCTTCCCCCCCTCACACTCGCTACACAGGGAATTATGTAGGGAAAGTACCTAATTACATGGCTTTTGCACTCGTGTTGCGCGATCGTTGCAAGAAAACTAGCGGTCGTACAAGGATGGTTGGGGTGTCATTGGAAAGCTCTGTTTATGCCCTTTCAGGGATAGATACTTGTTTTACGCTCTGGGTCTTATTTAGGCATGAAAATGATCACGTAAACAACCCTATTTAGGGTAAAAACACCCCGCTGGGCGGTACATATAAATTACCGCCTAAGCCGCTCGTTAGGTGTTAAATATATAATATCTACATCATACTAATTAATGTAATTAATACATTTCACTCCAAACACCAAACATCTCCCAATGAAATTAATGCAAGCATGTGATCCTCCCGGGATTCGAACCTGGGATACCACATAGCCTACATATTTTAAAACACTCTAACCATTACACTACCAAGACATTTAAAGGGTAAGTACACGACTAGCCTACAGATGTATGAGAAAAAGTAAATGAACAATGGCGGGTAAGATCAGAAAAAGTAAATGAACAATGGCGGGTAAGATCCAAAGACTTTATGCATAATTTGAGGTTAATTTCAAAGTTTTATTGTAATTTATGTTTTATGCCACTGTGGCCATTTTGACTTGAAACAATATTAAAACACACACACATACAGTATATATACTGTATATATATATACAGTATATATATATATATATATATATATATAATATATATATATATATATAATATATATATACAGTATATATATAAGGGACGTTCGAGCCAAAATGCCTGGACACACGAAGTTTGAAGCAATTTAGGTCATAGGAAGAGGGAAAGACAGATTCTGGGAGAGTTCCAGAGCTCAGCTGTTGAATAGAAGAAAGTCTGAGAGTAATGTTTCACTCTTAGGTTAGAGAGTTGCACAGAGTAGGGGTGGGATTGTGTTGCAAGACGGGTACCACGCGCCCTACGTAGAGGTGGTATACACTGGGAAAGCTCTGAAGAACACTGACTATTATAGTAGCGATAGAATAGTGAGATGCAACATTGCGGCGGAGAGAGAGAGATTGCAGAGAGTTGGTGAGTGGACGGGAGTTGATGATATGAAAGGCCTTCCTCTCCACTTTGTCTAGGAGTGCGTTGTGTGAGAGGATCCTCCCCACACATGTGAACAATACTCAATACAAGGACGCACCGTACCCCTGTACAGAGCAAGAAGCTGTGCAAAGCTGGGTAAAGAACCCCTTAAGGCAGTTGAGCACACCCAGCTTCTGGGAGGCTGCCTTAGCAAGACTGGTAATATGGTCCTTCCAAGTGAGAGCAGAAGAAAAAGAGACACCAATAATATTGAGAAAAGATGAAGGATTGATTTATTGTTGAATAAGGGATAGTCCGCTGGGAGCTCCGGACGGGTAGATAGATGGATAAATTGGGTTTTGGAAGCATTAAGGGCAACAAGGTTTTCTCTGCCCCAATTGGAAATAGTGGTTAGATCAGAAGTTAAGTGTTCTATGGCTTCATTACGTTTGTCTTTGAGGGATTGCTGGCTCGGGCGTTATGGAAAACTAATTGAGTAGTGTATGGTAGAGTCGTCTGCATATGAATGGATGGGACTGGAGGTACAGTTGAGATCATTTATGAAAATTAGAAAGAGAATAGGAGATATTACAGAGCCCTGAGGAATACTAGAGTTGATAGGATGAGGAAGTGAGCGATGGCCGTCAACAACCGCAGCTATGAAACGGCCGGAAAGGAAATTAGAGACAAAAGCACAGATGGAGGGATAGAAACTGAAGGAGGGTAGTTTAGAAATTAAAGATTTGTGCCAGACTCTATCAAAGGCCTTCGATATGTCTAGTGCAATAGAAAAGGTCTCACCGCAGTCCTGAAAGTAGGATGACCAAAAGTTAGTAAGATATGAAAGAAGATCACCAGTAGAGTGACCCTTGAGGAAGCCATACTGGCGATCTGAGAGTAGATTATGGGAAGAGAAATGCTTAAGAAATTTAGAAGCAAGAATAGTTTCAAAAACTTTAGAGATACAAGAGATGAGAGCAATTGGACGACAGTTGGAGGGTTGAGAGCGGTCAGCCTTCTTTGGGACAGGTAGAATGAGAGAAACTTCCAGCATGAAGGGAAGACGTTAGAGGAGTGACAGAGACGGAAGAGTTTGCCTAGGCAGGGAGTCAGCACGGAAGTGCAGTTTTTCAGTACAACAGAAGGAACACCGTCCGGTCCGTACGCCTTCTTAGTATTAAGCCCAGAGAGGGTAGAAAGTACATCTTTAGAAGAGATTAGGATACAGTATTAGGCATAAGTAGTGGAGAGGTGGGTGGAGAGGTAGGAATAGCACCGGAATCATCCAAGGTGGAGTTTCTATAGCAACAGTTTGAGCGAAGAGTTCAGCTTTGTCAGAGGATGAAGTGATGGTTGTGCCATCAGAGTGGAAAAGGGGAGGGAAAGACGAGGAAGAAAATTGTTGGAGAGGTTTTTGGCTAGATGCCAGTAAGCTTGAGAAGAGCTAGAGTTGGATAGTTCAGTGCATTTATTATTATGTTACCTCCACCAACCGACTTTACTCCTAAACCAATTAATGAAATCAACGAATACATGTGGCAGTCCAGGGATTCGAACCTAGGATGCTCACACCGAAATTCAGTGCATTTATCAATTGCACTACAAAGACAGCTATTATTGATGAAAGAGTGCTTGGCAAGTCGAAGAACAGTATTTGGCCTGATTCCGGGCAGAAACATAGGAAGAATGAGAGTCTTGAGTTTTAAGGCGTCGGTTCCGCTTGAATGCTTCCTCCTTGTTGCAGACAGCAGTAGAACAAGCGTGAGTAAACCAAGATTTTTTGGCATTAGACTGAGAGAGTTCAGCACTCTCCGAGGGTCCCCGGCCACAGAAGCAAAAGTCATTGCAAGGGAAATCAAAGAAGTACTGCCGAAGAGCCTCCCAGTCGGCAATGCCAAAGTGCCACAAGCGCCGCCGGTTGGGAGGATCGGGTGGCCGTACCGGAGAGATAGGTTAGGTGACAGATATTAGTTTATGGTCGGAGGAGCCCAAAGGAGAGTATAAGCGGGAGGGTTAGAGGTTAGAAATAAGTCAAGATTGTTGGGCCGATCTCCGAAACGATCCGGGACACGGGTGGGTTGCTGGACTAACTGCTCTAGGTCGTTTAGGATAGAAAAGATGAAGGCTTGTTCACCAGGTTGGTTAGTGGAAACAGAGGAGAGCCATTGGCGGTGGTGAACGTTGAAATCTCCTAAGATGGAGATTTCTGCGAAAGGAGAAATGGATAGAATGTTTTCCACTTTAGAAGTTAGATAGTCGAAGATTTTTGGTTAGTCAGTAGAATTAGGGGAGAGATAAACAGCGAAGAAATATTAAGTTTGAGAGTGACAAGAAAGCTTTAGCCAGAGAGTTGAGAATTCAGAAGAATTCAAGTTGACTAACATTCATTGAGTAGCTTGATTTTTCATTCTTGTATCCTACATGTACAATAGTAATTTACATTTATCAGCACTGAAATTAATTTGCCAGGTTTGGGCTCAATTTTCTAATTAATCTAAATAATATTGATATAAATAAAGAATATAACAGATCCAAGCACTGAGCCCTAGGGCACACCACTTGTGAGATTTTTCCAGTCTGAGCCTTCAACGTTTATTATTACTCATTGCTTACACCCTATAAGCCAAATCTTAATCCATTTAAGTATGGACCCTTCTATGCCATGAGCTTGTGGGTGACTTTGTCATAGGCTTTTTGGAAATCAAGGTAGACAGTGTCAGCGGCTTTACTTTCATCTTGCCTATTATAGACATAGTGAAAAAACTCAAGGAGATTTGTCAGGCATGAACGATCGTTTTGGAAACCATGCTGAGATTTATTATTATTTCAATTTTCTAAATGGCTTACAAGTTTATCTCTGACGATTGTTTCGAACAATTTACATATGATTGAAGTCAAGCTGATTGGGCGATAGTTGCAAGGCAATTATTTTTGCTTGGCAATTGACCTCTGACTATGAAGTCTCCAACCAGTCTGATCTCACTAGGATTGAAGTACGAGAGAAAATCAGAAAGGCCGAGAAGACACAGAACAAGAGAAAACAGAAAGCATGGGAAGCGGAGATGGAAGAAGACGAACGAGAATGAAGATGCATGGAGAGCAAAGGGAGAGGAA
Organism: Paralithodes platypus; assembly: GCA_032716605.1. NCBI lineage: Eukaryota > Metazoa > Arthropoda > Malacostraca > Decapoda > Lithodidae > Paralithodes > Paralithodes platypus. The sequence continues at coordinate 49,979,615 of CM064528.1, forward strand.
TGAAGACAACACTACCTCGACTCAGCGCAATACAAGAAGTCTCCCCACCACCTACACAAAGATACCACAAAAAGCACAAGGCCCACAAACATCACAAGTCGACTAAGAAACGCCGCAGCCACGAGGAATCAACCCAAACATCTGGACGCCTGCCAAATTTAAACGCGAGCGCCCGAACCCTTCTCGCTCTGAGAGCGGCCACCCGGGCTGTGCCTGAGCTGCGGGGGTCGACCTGAAGACCCCAAAAAGTTACACCTATTACCTACATCCCTCTTCCGCGCAGATGCCTCACCTGGAACGCCGACCCTAAGACGTGCCAGGCCAAATCGACAGAGGGAAGACTGGGTGAGGTGGAGTAGCTGCCATCCTCAATGTGAAACGTGAATGCCCGTACACTGGTCAGTGCAAACAGACATCGCCTATCCCTACTCAATATCCCAGTGAAAATATTGTCTGGTCAGGCACTGGTCAATACCATTCAATAGTGACTCGGAGCTTCCTAATGCTGTCCTATGCCACGCGCCCATCTTGATTGGAGACGCACCACCGCCGTGGCGCGAACACAGACACAGACCCTCCTCTGAGTACAACCGCCCTTCTAGACCTGAGATGCACAGCCGGAAGCAATGACGGAACTGGTAAGACCTCTCCAGCCAAATCCATAAGCAGTACAGTTGGAACGATACTCTAGATCACACTGGTAGACTAGAAATCTGGAAGACTTGGGATAATATCCGAGAAAGTGCCTTGAGGGAGTAAGACACTGGTGAACTACTCGATGCCTTTCTCGAAGATAGCAAGGATTTTCCATATCCTTGTTGGGCCACACTGGTGCAACCCAACATCGAGCACTTTGCCTTGCTATAGGAATTACTATGACCCGAATATGCAGCACTGGCCATGCGCTTTGGTTTTAGTAAGCCTACCCCCTCAGTAAGACTTGGTTGGAAGAGCGTAAGACACTGGTGAAACGTCTTCCCTGTAAGTCAGGACTTTAGTAGTGGAGGATGTAAAGCTCGGTTCACACATGCACGAATTAACATCCCGTCCGGCCACGACCCAAAAAATAGGCAGGACGGCATCAATCTGGAGGCCCCATGGTCAGTCCGTCCCCGACCCCTTTTGCTCGGTTCACACATGCATGAATTAACGTTCCGTCCGTCCCTGACCCCTTAATTCGCCTGCAAACGAGCAAGGACGCCGGCAAAATCGCCTATGATCGGTACACGAACATGCGGTGTCACCAGCTCACGTGACGCAACGGCGACACATCGCAGACTCTCCTTCCAACGTTTTTTTGCCGCCGTTCTCATCCCGTTCGTCGGCGTCTAGACGCCGAATGCTCCCGTGGGTGTCCCGGCCTGACACGTTTTGTGGCAGTTGCCCCGGCCCACGCCGACCATTTTATGCATGCATAAAATGTTCACCGCCTCCCGCCCCGTGTGCTGGCAACACCACACGTCCCTGTACCGACCATAGGCAATTTTGCCGGTGTCCTTGCCCGTTTGCAGGCGAATTAAGAGGTCGGGGCCGGACGGGATGTTAATTCGTGTATGTGTGAACCGAGCTTAAGACACTGGTGTAACAAATCCCTACTTAGTCCTTACGATACGAGAGCGTAAGACACTGGTGTAACGGCTCGTATTCGTAGCTATCCCAAAACTCCAACATGTAAGTTCCTCCAGAGACTCCCATAGAAGTCTAGGTCTGGATTGTAAGAGAGAGCGTAAAACACTGGTGAAACGGCTCCTTACTTTAATCCCATGATACGAGAACGTAAGACACTGGTGTAACGGCTCGTTTTCATGTAAGACCCCAACATCTACAGTCTTCAGAAGATCTACAAGGAAGTCTTCCCCTACCTTCTGTCACCGTCACACGACAGGACCACCCCCACGGACCAAGACGTCGTAGGGAATACCAAGCAGCCACGTCTTCAGGGATCGTCGGAACCTGCCTATATCTTCCCCTTGAGACACTTAGAGGATCCTTGATCGTGCTGCTATATATAACCTATCCTTGTCTTATGTAACATTGCACCTCTACCTATATGATTTGTGTGAATAAGAATAATCTATGTTTGTACTCTGTGTTATATTATCTTCTATTAACTTTGTGGTTGTGTTCTTGTGTGTTCTCATCTTCTCCAGTCGAGTAAAATCCTACCTATAAAGTCAATACAACCCCAGCAAAAACCTGGTATAACACCACCTTTATCCAGTAAACCCAGCAAAAAGCTTGGTAACAGATAGGTAGAGAAAGGGAGTAAAGTATGTGGGTGTGAGAGACGAAAATGTATCAAGAGAGATGGAGAGGGAGATGTAGTAAAAGATATTTCAAGAGATTATGTAGAGAAAGATGGAAAGAGGGATGTGGATAGAGAGCGAGAGTGTGTGTGTGTGTGTGTGTGTGTGAGAAAGAGAGAGAGAGAGAGAGAGAGAGATGAAAAGAGAGAGAGAGAGAGAGAGAGAGAGAGAGAGACTATATAAAAGCCTGAGGTAGAGGGAGAGCAAGTGTAGTCGACTTCTAACCACCACCAACTAAACACTAAGGTAAGATAAGAGATAAATATAGATAGACAGACAGATTATAGATACACAGTATTATTCATACTTCATCACTTCGCCCTATTAATAAAGCATCAAGATAGATCGATAGACAGACATACATACATATAAAAAGATTGATAAATTTCTGTTTACCCAGGAAATGCTAGACACCCCTAGGACTCACCATTGCCCTGTGCTAGACCTAGGCCGATTTGGCGACTCTTCTAAAACGCAACGAAAAGCACATCATTGTGTAGGAAATGCAAGTGTGCATCTAACTAACTATATATATACGAATACCCAAAAGATGTGTGGTTGAGATGTTACGGTGGTCCGTAGTTGAAAATGTGGCACAAAAACGGCAACGAGCGGCTGTGCGTATGGGAATATTGGTCGGGTGCAGGGAGGAAATGGGAGGAGCAGGGTGGAGGCAAGATGGGGGGTAGTAAATGTCATTGAATTTTCACCCATAAAGCCCTGCAAGTCACACTTGTTGTGTTTGTTATTGGAAGTGTTTTGGTACGTGTTTGACATCTCTTCTTCCGAGAGGAGCGTCGCAGCCCACCAGTAAAACCTCTTGCATTGGGTTAAGTAATATTTAGCCTACATATTATTAACTACCGGCAAGTTTAGTCTTAAATTTAATGGTCTCAGTACGATGACATTTACTTTCAAGGTATTCTGACTACCATCACACGATTCTATTCAGCTAAGGAAATTCTACTTTTCATTGGATTGAATATGAATGGAAAATTGACAAACATCTCGATCCCTGTCCTCTTCATAACTCAAAAGGGCCTAGAGCAAACTGGCTGTAATTATCCACACCTATTTCCTGGTGGACTCTTCCCAAATGATAGAAATGCCAGCCCGATTGCTTTCATTCATTTTGAGTTATAAGAAGCTAAGGGGTCAAGATTATTGTCAAGTTCGTTGGCACTACCTATAGTATATGTATCTAGATGAATATAATTGTAGTGTTAACCTATAAACAGAGACGTTACTCTCGGAATGTTTTATTGGGCGACGGCGACCTTCCTTCCGGTATCTTACACACAACACACACACACCAGTGCCAGGGAATAGGATGCAATATATCATTAGGTGGCACGTCTCCAAACCACCACCTCCTCTCCTCCACTTCCATGTGTCTCCCCCTCTCCTACCCCCCTTTCTCCTTCAACTTCGCCTTTCCTCCTTATTCTACTTCATTCAACCCCCGCTCCCTATAGTTCCTCCCTCCCCCCTCGAATACCTTCAATTCCCCTCCTCTATCTCTCATCCACCTATCCAACATGTGCAAAACCTAGCCAGTGCAGCGAGTGCCTCAGTTCGTAGAGGCTCATGAAAAACTCATGAAAATGGTCTTACTGTCTATGGAAAAATTATTTAGTAATTATTTAGTCGGCAGAGAAGCTAAAATATAATAATCTGCCCATAAACCCATAAATGGCAGGCATCCTTTATATAGTTTTTTTGTGGTGCAATGCGAACATCCTCTATACATAGATCCAGCACATAAAAAAAACTTTCAAAACACCCTAGTGGCACTCAAAACAAAGCAATATGTGAATAGGTGAGATAATTCACCTCATTTACTTGCACACAGACGCCTCAACACGTACCAGTCGCAACAATGATGATAATAATGGATAAAATGCAGAGATTTATTTTTCACTTACCCTAATTTGATTTCCACCAGATGCGTTCGTGGTCGTGGGTGTTTGTGATGGTGGTGCTGGTGGTGGTGGTGGGTGGAGGAGTGGTGGAGGGTCGCAGCTATGGCAGGGAGTGTGAAGCTCTGCCCTCCACTATACACGTTGCTAAAGGTTAGTACAATTGCAAAGGGGAGGAGTATCTCTCGTTCCTCTATAGCACCAGCAATATTAACCCTTTCAGAATCAGGACGCCTTATTTATCTATTCTGGCTAACATTAGACGATTTTCCTCAGGTTTAGAAGGTCCTCTAGGAATCAGAGTTCAGGCACCCGCCTTTCAACACAGTCCCATTCATATTCGGTCAAGCTCTCCAACACAAGAATTGGCAAATTTTCTCAGTCATTCTTCTACTCAACATGTGAGCTCTGGAACTCTCCCTCAATCAATCTTTCCTTCATCGTATGACTTAAACTGCTTTAAACTTTGTTTGGGGGGGGGGGGACACTCGTTACAGGCAACCTGCCTTTTGTCCCGTTCATACACATAGAAACACAAATTTCAATCTCAATTAACGTTTTGACTACCACAATTTTATTATATCTATCTATCTATTGTCGAACGCTGTGATCCCCGAAGGGGTGACCACAAACGAAATGACCCCATGCACCTCTGTCCCCCCTCAGTTGATGCCCCTCCGGAGTTTGAAGCAATTTAAGTCATAGGAAGAGGGAAAGACTGATTCTGGGAGAGAGTTCCAGAGCTCAGCTGTTGAATAAAAGAAAGATTGAGAATAGCGTTTCACTCTTGGGTTGGAGAGTTGCACAGAGTAGGGGTGGGATTGTGTTGCAAGAAGGTTGGTATGTGCTCTATGAAGGGGGGGGGGTATACACTGAGAGAGCTCTGAGGAACACTGATTATTGTAATAGCGGTAGAATAGTAGGAGAGATGCAACATTGTGGCCAAGAGAGAGAGAGACTGCAGAGAATTGGTGAGTGGACGTCAGTTAATGATACAGAAGACTTTCCTTTCTACTTTGTCCAGATGTGCTGTGTGAGAGGATTTCCCCCACACGTGTGAACAATACTAAACACATGGATGCACTGTGCCCCTGTACAGAGCAAGAAGCTGTGCAGGGGTAAAGAACCCATGGAGGCGGTTGAGCACACCTAGCTTCTGGGAAGCTGTTTTAGCAAGAGTGGTAATATGATCTTTCCAAGAGCGATCAGGGGTATGTGCCTGAGTATATACATACAGTACATACATATAATATTATACTCATATTTTTTATAAAGACAAACAGCAGGTATAAAATCATGCTTATTTTCGCCAAATATGCCCCGGGTGGGTCGATTGGCGCGTAATTTCAAGCGATGAAGCGTAAGAGTTAAGGAGGTCATACGGAGAAGCCACGTCGTAGGTGCTTGTAGTATCCAGGCCTTCATTAACCCATACAGTACCAGGGACGTCCTTTTCATCATATTCTGGCAACTATTAGACAATTTTATTCAACTTAGGAAGGACCTATAGCAAAACTATGGCTTCAAATTATCTCAAACAACCCTTTTAACCCACAGATCCTTCCTAAGCTGCATAATATAGTTTAAATAAAGATAGAATAAAATATAGAACACGTCGCTGATACTCAAAGGGTTAATGTCCTAAAACTTAGAATAGCTGCTCTTTCCTTTTCCCAAGATTTTTCAAATGCTCTCCACCTACACTCTCTTATCTATGTGGTGGATTGTGTTCTTTTATTTATAAATTATTGCTTTGCTTAAGCGTTGTTTCCACATAGCGATTTTGATTAGTTGTTTTGTCTTTTTACTGTGTTCGTATAAGTTTTGGATTGTTTATTTTGCAAGTTTTACATTATAATCTCTATTGTTCAGAGGAGTATGATGATGCGGGCCGAGTGACGAGGACGTGCGAGGAGGATGTAGCGGTCAACAAATGTGAGGGCGCCTGCATCTCAAAGGTCCAGCCTTCCGTCAACACCCCATCAGGCTTCCTCAAGGTACTGTATATACATGCATAAATATATACAGTCAGTACGTTAAGGGAAGGCAGATCGTTTTTCTGGACCACCTTCTCCCTAATGTCTAGCCCCACTAGTTTTGAGATTATAAGACGTTCGGCCCATTAGTTTGGCGATTTTAACACCTTTCGCCCTATGTCGTTGTCAATTTTAAGACCTTTCCTGCCATTTAGGTGTCAATTTTGTCCTGGCGAGCGATAGCGAGCCTGCAATTTCAAGAGGAGCCGGCCTTTGGCCGGCCGGGACATTTTTCTACCGAAAAATGTACAAATTTATCTTGAAGGGGGGTCTAGGGGGTGTTTTTCTAAGCTTGATGGAGGTCTAGGGAGGAAACTAAAAAATATATATAAATATATGAATTAATAGACCAAACAAACGGTCTGCCTCCCCTTAAAGACACGTGAGTAGGTCAGTCTCTTTGTTCACCTAAGGGTGGCATTCCAGACGACCCGGTCTTTGGTGTCCCGTTTGGTCAGTCCTTTGGCTGCGAGTTCGGTTTGTACCACCTGATCCCACATCTTTCTTGGTCTACCTCTCCTTGCGACTCCCTCCACGTTCATAGACTTGCTTTTCTTTAACCCAATTATTCTCATCCATCCTTTTCAAGGTACACAAAATATCTTGCACTCATTACACATAATACAGTATCTATATTCATTTGGATCTGCATCGAATTTAACCACCTACTTGTGACGATATTTCTCTACTCTCAGGACACCCATAGTCCCATACCAACTAAATAAAGCCATAAGGTTTGTATGATTCATATATTTCTCTTCCCCAGGATTGTCGTTGTTGTCGTGAAACACACTTAAGGGCCCGGGAGGTGAATTTGTCCCACTGCTACGACCCCGACGGTACTAGGATCACGGGAGCCCGGGGCCAACTCTCCATCAAACTGAGGGAGCCCGCCGAGTGCCAGTGCTTTAAGTGTGGCGACTCTACGCGTTAAACAAGAAATATAGGATGGATTTGAACTGAGGATATTGTATCGGACAAACTGGTGTATAAGACGCCCCCTTATACAAACTTAGACAAATAGTTATTGCTACAGTGCAAGATACAGGATGATTCGGGGGTCATATTCTGTTTATGGAAAAAATGTGTGTTCTATGTCAGTGTATTGCATTTTGATAGTACTGTAATTTGGAATTGAACTTCGGTATTGTACTTTACTAATAAATTGGAATTTAACTGTTGTTGTTACCAGTGACACTTAGACATTTTTTGTTGTAGAAACAACAACAATAACAACATAAAATGGACGATTCAAAAGTACTGTAGAGACATCTGGTGTTGAAATTGATCTATGGTTTTAACTTTTATCAAAACTGTGGATATTGTACTATGGTAATAATTTGGATCTGATTTTTAAAATGATATTGTAAATTATATTAAACCTTGTCAAAACATCTTAAGGAATGTGCAAGTTAAATTTCAAAGAAGAGTGAAATCTTTGTTGGTACTTGACAACATTTTCACCATTATCAATCTGCTGGATGAAACTGTGATTTTTCTCTATATAACCTTTGATAGTTTAATATAGAATATTTAAGTTACACTTCCCTCTATAATCGAACTATCACTTAAAATATATAATGTACACTTACTAATAAAAGGTGCTGCTGGTAATGATAAACTAGGCTCACTGGTGCTATAAATAACAGTGTTGTATAATATACCTATCACACAGGATCTTATAGGCTTAAAAGTTACAATTTCAACAAAACTAATGTATCTAACGCCACTGACTCTCGGGCAGAGCTACGCTTATGCTGTTAATTGTTAAATGAGGCTGATGCAAAGCTAAAAAATATATAAACTCATGTAAGGAGAAGCCTTTACTGGACAATGAAAAGAGCTGTACAATAGACCCTCACTAGCAGGACATGATTAAGGGTAATTTTATTAAACCATGGTAAGAGCTTTCCTGACCAGATTGACCCTTATCGCTTAGCTGTATAAGGGTCAATCTGGTCGGGAAAGGTCGTAGGGAAAGCTCTTGCCATGGTTTAATAAAATGGCCCTAAGGCTCTGGACGACTTGTTGAAATATCCAATAAGCCAAATATCTCCTAATTTGGCATATTTTTAAACTGGAGAGCAAGGTGAGGCCAAAGAATGCACCACTCCAGAGGGTATCCTTCTATGGACATTACTGAAGGCGAAACACTATAAATAAGATCCTTTTCTTGTTACGACCGGGGCTACGAATAAAACAAGGGCACTTAATGATTGGACTAGTAATAGGGCACTATATGCAACAACGGTACGCTAGATCCAAACCCTCGAACTTATATGCCGGCGAACAAAAACACCTATACCCTCCAGAGTTAATCTGCGATAACGGGGTATCCTTAACTGGGCATAAATGTACTCTACTTCAGGCTAACCCACACTGGTATAGCCTGATAACAAACAAGATGCAAGTTACGTTAAAATGCATAAAAGGGAAGCTATGGAAAGATCAATTAAATCACTGCAAGATTTAATACAATAAAAGGATGCTTCAATACAGTTACTCTAAACAACAATAAACTCTTCACTCCTATCTGAAAGAAAGTGAAGTATAGTCCTACAGCATAGACCTGGAAACTTCTGAAGAAAGTCTGATGCTCATAAGATGCTCGTATCTTAAATTATATAAAGGCAGGAGGCAGGACACCACACGTGTAGACTGAATACACTAAAAGATAGGACATATAATGTTAACTGACACGAGAATACTATAAATGCACAACGGTGGTAATGCTCGACACTAAAAGTAGTTCCTCATCAACGAAACAGTCTGCTATGGTTGTGCGGCTCAGCAACAACCTAGACTAATAAATGCTGTGAATAATAATGAGTACATATCAAAGAGCTTATATTAAATACTAACAAGTGTCTACTCAATTAATAATGTCTAGCTGGGATACTCTAGGTAAGGAACTGGGGTTGAGCAAGGCAGGCTCGTAGCCTAGCGATGTCCTTAAGACTGCATCCTTTAAGTTACGTTAATTGACTGGGGTGCTCTCTTGATAGATCCAGATCACAAGTATCTGGTTCTATCCTGGCGACCCTCAAAAGACAAGCAGAGGCAGCAAAGTGTGGAACTGGAACAGGCCAAAGCCCTCAGTCAACACAATGCTGCACTCGCAAAAGACGCAGCCGAAAAGACAACCTAGGCTACCACAGGACCGGTCGAAGTTGTGTAGGTATAAACAAACCATACACACATCGGAGACAACGACTACAGTAACCTTATCCCAGTCTAGCATTAAATAAAAGAGCAGAACACTAAATCGATAATGGAGACACACACAGAGTTCTTAACCTCTACTAACTAAGAACCCTCAAACCTATTCTAAGTACATGTAAATATTTCAGAGGACGGCGCATGCAATACAATGGGCCGGCTATTGAAACCGTATGCAAAACCCAAGGGAATAAGTAATTGAATAAAGGTGAGGAGCAATGGAAAGGAAGAAGGTCAGAGAGAGAGACAGTGGTAAAGGGGGTGATCGGGAGAGAGTATGCAAAGGGATGTTAGAAGCATGCACGCCAAGCCTGTCCTGAGGAAGGCAGCTCCCGGGAACCCTCATGGAGGAGGCTAGTTACACAGGAGCCCACAAGGGCGCGATGGTCGGCCAATCACGGGCCGAGACGTCACAAGGCAGCAGGCCCCTAGGCCGCGCCAGGAGCCACCAGCCAATCAAAGGCGAGGGAAAGCCCGCGCGGGCGGGAAAACTCCACGAGCGAGGTAGCACATACATACACACACACATATTACCACCACGCTCTCGTCTCTCTCTCTCTCTCCTTAACTCTACACAATGCATCTTATATTCTACTAATGATGTAAAATAATTTCCGTTGTCACAGACGAAAATAAAGACCACCACTGGACTGTCTGTGACAATGGGAGTACTAGGAAAGAAAGAACAACATTCTCTGATAACTGTAGCCCATTTCGATGTCCTGGCGAGCGCTAGCGAGTTACGAGCGCATTCTGCCAACGCTGATAGACGTCACATTCTTTTCCTACTTCTGAAGACGAAACACAATATATAAGATCCTTTTCTTTTCTTATCATCCTAGAGGTTTATCTCAACCTGGCATCCAGGGAGCTCAGATAGAAGTCAGTTTCCTTATCATTTTGACAATGTCAAAAAATAATTACAGTTGAATTCAGAAATGGAGAATGCTACATTAGTATGGGTCTATTAACTTTATTCAAGTGACCTCGAGAAACTCTACAATGAAATGTTGTCCAGTAGAGGTATTCCCAACATGGTATATGCTAGGCTTATGCTGCTTAACCAGTACTACATAACCTATACATTTGGACTGAACTTTCTTATTCATCATTAGTGACCGAACCTACACCTTTATAACTGATCTTTCTTATTTATCATTAGAGTGACCACACCTATGCCTTTGGAACTGAACTTTCTTATTTATAAGTTATTATAGGTTACTTGATCTTACAGTTTGTTCAGAATCTACACTACTTACCAGTAGTTACATACATTACCTGGTCCAATAGATACTTGAGAACCTTATATAGGAGTATAGTTATCATAGCTTACCTGATAATATAGCCAAGCCAGAACCTATATTAACCCCTTCAGCACGATAATGTCTTTTTACCTTTGAATCTGGCTAATATTAGAAGATTTTATGCAGTTTATTCGGAGGGTTTATTGAGATAGTTTTTACCCCTTTGAGTCCTTGAGGTAGATTATAAACTAAAGAAAATTGTCTAATGGTAACCCGAATATGATGGAAATTACTGTACGTCATCGTGCGAAAGGGGTTAAGTAAAATTATCTATGTTACCAGGTCTTCTAACTAAATATCTAAGGCGGGTGCCCGACCCCGAAAGGGGTTGAAATAGGGGAGCTATCCCCCCGCCAAAGGCGGCTTTCTAGGGCCTTTCCTAGCTGATGCTGAGAGGATTGGGTTCTAGTCATGTGGTGATGGGCTGGTCTATCAGTGAGAACTGAGCGATCTCTGCCATACCCATAGCTTACTCTGACTGTTCCTTTAACTTATATATTTTCTAGATCTCAAGTGACGGCGTCTTTTCCGTGGATTGACCTCCCAATCTACCAAGATTGGAAGCCAAAGCGTCACATTTTTCCCTTGCCCCTCAACTTTTTCTTCATAATTGCTGAGGGGCACAGGGCTCTGGGTGGGGCTTTGGTTTCCCGGGCGTTTCCGCACCCTCCTCAGCTCCCCGCCATGGAGTGGCTTCGGTCACCCAGGCTTTATTGTGGTCGGCAGGGGGGGTTCTGTGGGGGCACTCGGTTATGGCCTTGGAATTGCTCGGGGCCTTGGGGCTGTTCGGCCAGGCAGCTTGGGGAACAACAACAACAACAACTAAATATCTATCTATCTATCTATCTATATGCTCAGGCCCAATCCCCATTTTGGGGGTAGCCGACTCAAGACAGAGCAAGAACAGGGAAAACACAAAAACAACGAATAAACACAGATAAAAAGCACAAACTCACACACATCCAGGTCACCCAGGAGAAGACCCAGAGACCAGGGTCACCAAGGTCGCTCCAGCACTCCCCCGGCCCCCGACCACACGGAGAGGTTCCGATCTCGGCAGGCAGACATGCAGCGGAGCCAAAGCCACAAGCCCTCCCACCACACTTCCAGGCGCACCCTTCATATTAATCGTCTCCCCGGGCCAGGCGCCTGATGGACTATTATCTAGTCCAACTTGCGCCCGACCCCTTACTCCAAATGACCACGTGTTCACTCAACTATTCACAAGCATTCTCCATTCACTCCTGTCCACCACCATTTCCCCTGCCTGATCTATAGTCATTCCTCTATCATCCAAAGCTTTTCTTACAGTCTCTCCATCTCAATGGGGGTCTTCCTGCCCTTCTATCTCCCCTTGTACCTGACTCACATATTCTCTTTGTAAGCCTTTCATCTCCCATTCGTTCAACATGACCATACCAGCTCAGCACCCTTCTGTCCACTCTGGCTGACAAATGTTCCTGCTGCCCCACTCTCCTACGTATCTCTTCATTCCTCAATCTGTCTCTACGAGTAACTCCACACATACTCCTCAAGCAGCTCACCTCCATCACATCCAGCCCTCTTTTCTCCTTTTTCTTGAGAGCCCATGTCTCAGCCCCAAACATCACCGTTGGCACAACAATTCCTTGATACAGTGCACTTTTTACTTTCACTCCGAGATTTCTCGTCTTCCACATACTTCCCATTGCTCCGAAAACCTTCCTTCCTTCACACACTCTCTGTTTTACTTCCATGTCCATACCTCCACTCCTACTTATCGTTCCTCCTAGATATTTAAAACACTCTACTTGTTCCAATATTTCCCCATCCAGCCTCACATCTAGATTCACCCTATGCTCTCCCCTATTACACACCATTACTTTACTTTTATTGACGTTCACCTTCAGTTTCCTCCTTCCACAAACCACACCAAACTCTTTGACTACCCGCTGCAGTTTCTCATCAGAATCCGCCACCAATGCTGTGTCATCAGCGAACAGCAACTGATTCAACTCCCAATCTCTACCATTCTTTCCTACTAAACCCAATCCTCTTCCCATAGTTCTCCTTTTCACCTCCCTCACCACACCATCCATAAACATATTAAACAGCCATGGTGACATTACACAACCCTGTCGCAAACCTACCTTTACCTCAAACCATTCACTCAACTCACCATTTCCTACTCTCACACATGCTCTGCTCCCTTCATAAAAACTCTTAACTGCTTCTAACAAATTTCCTCCTATTTCATAAATCCTTAACACCTTCCACATTGCTTCATGGTCCACACGATCATACGCTTTTTCCAAGTCCATAAAAGCCCAAAATATCTCCTTATGCTTCTCTAAATACTTCTCGCATAACTGTCTTACTGCAAACATCTGATCCACGCACCCTCTTCCCCTCCTAAAACTGCAGTTCTTCTCCTATTGCAACTTCCGTACACTTTATTATCCTCTCTATCAACACCCTGCCATACAGCTTTCCAACCACTGACAATAAACTAATACCTCTATAACTTGAACACTCCTGCTGATCTCCCTTCCCCTTGTACAACGGCACAATACATGCACTCTTCCAGTCTATTGGTACCATTGACACAATTGAAAAGTCTCACCAACCAATCTATTATCACATCTTCACCCTTCTTTATACACTCCACAGCAATACCATCCAAACCTTCTGCTTTTCCCACTCTCATTTGTTTCACTGCTTCTTTCACCTCATTTTCCTCAATCCTTTCATTCATTCCCTGCCACCTGGGTGGCCTGGGTAACCTATCTCCATCCACCTCTGCTTCAATCACTGCTTCTCTTCCATCTCTTGTATTTAACAAAGATTCAAAATACTTGGCATATCTTTTCCTCACTTCAACTGGTTCCACTAGTAATTCTCCATTTGCATCTTTCACTGACTCTTCCCTCTTTTGTCCTCCTTTCCTTACTGTATTTACCTCCTTCCAGAACATCTTCTTTCGTTCTTCAAAATTCTCACTCAACCTTTGACCCCACCTTTCGTTTGCATCTTTTTTCGCTTCTCTAATTTTCCGTTTTGCCTCTCTCCTTTTCTCCTTGTACCTCTCCCATACCTCAACACTACCATCCTGTAAAACCCTCTCAAAACACTGTCTCTTCTCCTCAACTGCCTTTCTTACCGTATCATTCCACCACTCGCTTCCCTTCCTGATACCTCTGCCTCCTACTTTCCTTTTGCCGCATACTACCTCTGCACTTGCTTTCACTCCTTCCTTAAACTGTTGCCATTCAACCGCTACTTCTCTCTCTTCCATCCACTTTTCATTAATTTTAGTCTTTCCTTGTACTCCCTCTCTTTTGCACTCTTCTCTAACTCACTAACTTTTATTACCTCACTTACTTCACGCTTGTCTCTTATTCTCCTGTAACTGTTAACTCTTAGCTTTCCCTCCACCAGGTAATGATCTGACATACCCTCCGCCTCACCTCTCATCACATTCACATCCAGCAGTCTACACAATCTTTCCCTTGTCACCAGCACATAATCCATCAATGCCCTCTCTACAATCTCTCCCCTCACAAGTCTATGCCAGGTGTACTTGTGTATACGCCTTTTTTTGAAGAACGTATTACCTACACTCAATCTGCACTCTTCACATAAATTGTTCAGTCTTTCTCCACTCTCGTTTACACCATCCACACCAAAACTAGCAAGGACTCCCTCAACAGGCTCATTTCCTACCCTAGCATTTAGGTCCCCTAAAACTATAACATTTTCATTTTCATCAAACCCTTGTAGACAATCTCTCAAATCCTCCCAGAAACCCTCTACCTCGTCTAACTCACTTTCACTTCCTGGTCCATACGCACTTACAAAAACCCACCTTTCACCCTTAAACTGCATTTGCACCCACATTAGCCTTGATGACAACTCTCTCAACTCCTCCTTCACAATAATAGCCACTCCTTCTTTCCTCCGGACTCCCTCGTCTACTCCAGACTTTCTACCTATCACGTTTCCAAAATCCACTTCTCCCTCTCCTTTCATCTTTGTTTCATTCAGTGCAAGCACATCATACTTCCTTCTTTCAAATAACCTTCCAATATCCTCTCGCTTCTCATTCGTACTACATCCACGCACATTCAAAGCTCCTATTCTTAGGGTTCAGGACCACGAACGCGTTCCCTCGCCCCTATCTCTGTCTCGTTTTTTTGGTAATTTATTTAAGGGGAGAAGGATACCAGGCCCCCCGCCCCCGATCCCCTTTAGCCGACTTCTACGTCTCGCCGGAGAAAAGCGGTGGTGGAAATTTCTCACCCCTCCATCACAGAGGAGGCTACCTGCACCAGAAAGTGGCGGGCGTTGGGGTCGCCGCATCCCTACGCCATTTGAAAAAATTAGAGATGCAGAAGGAGAAAAAGATAGAAGGGGCTATGGGAAGTAGAGGACACCAACCCTCACTCTGACAAAGGGTCAGCCCACCACCATTATATTATACGGTAGTCTTAATACTGTATTAGGTAAGTACAAATGTTCCTCTGTTTTTTAATGCTGGGATCTTAAAAGGGTAAAAGTATCTATTTATGTATATTTGTTTATTATTATTATTATTATACTGTATATAAATAGTACTGTAACATAATTAGCTAAATCTTAAGTTAGCATTTCATTAGCTCAAGTTATTTTAAGCAAGTATTCAGTATATTAAATGCCTATACAAAGTAGCAGATAAAAGATTAACCATTTGTTTTCAACTTCCATTTCATAATAGAAGAAAATTCTATTCTACTGTAGAAAATGTATTGGCGATATTTTAAACATTGGTTAAACTTTAGTTCGTTACATTAGATTAACCCTTTCAAGCTCCAATACGTGTTTCTGTTCCATGTTCTGGCTACTATTAGACAATTTTATTCAGATTAGTAACGGTATATGAAAGGTCTTCTAACTACAAGAATATAATATCTATAATAAGTTAGTTAGTTAGAACTATACACTCTCACACCTTAGTTTTATTGCTACTAAACTTACAACAGCTTATTCTAATTTTGATTTTATAAAACAGAATGATGTCCGTAACCCCTTGAAGCTCTGACGCGTTTTAGCAGTTTATTTTGGCTATCATTAAACAATTTTATGCAGCTTAGGAAGGATCTGTGGGTATTAAAAGGGTAAATACTATCTCAATCAACATTTTGACTTTCATATACCGTTACTAATCTGAATAAAATTGTCTAATAGTAGCCAGAACATGGAACAGAAACACGTATTGGAGCTTGAAAGGGTTAATCTAATGTTACAAACTAAAGTTTAACCAATGTTTAAAATATCCCCAATACATTTATGGTTAAAAATATATGGTTAATCTTTTATCTGCTACTTTGTATAGGCATTTAATATACTGAATACTTGCTTAAAATAACTTGAGCTAATGAAATGCTAACTTAAGATTTAGCTAATTATGTTAACAGTACTATCTATATATAATAATAATAATAATAAACAAATATACATAAATAGATACTTTTACCCTTTTAAGATCCCAGCATAAAAAAAACAGAGGAACATTTGTACTTACCTAATACAGTATTAAGACTACCGTATAATTAATCACACAGCGTTACTGCATGTACCCTGTATCTAATATCGTCAACATACTATATCCATGTACTGTACTTACTGTTCTAAATATTTACTGCATTACTAATTTAGGGGCTTTGACATGTATACCCATTAGGTATCCTCAGCTCAACATTTGTTATTCTATCCTGTAGCCTGGCCCCACACATCCATCTCACCATTCTCATCTCATTACGCTCAACAGAATGGAGCGTAATGAGATGAGAATGGTGAGATGGATGTGTGGGGCCAGGCTACAGGATAGAATAACAAATGTTGAGCTGAGGAGACGTTTAGGTATAAAGAGTATTAGCGAGGTGATGCGTACAAGTAGACTGGGATGGTATGGACATGTGGAGAGAATGGATGAACAAAATTGGGTGAAAAAATGCAGGTCTGTGATTGTGGAGGGAGCTGCACCAAGGGGTGGACCGAGGAAGACCTGGGATCGGACTATACGCGCCGATCTCAAATCCAAGAACTTGACAAGTGAAGCAGCCCTTAACAGGGTTGCCTGGAACGCCGCCATTAGGACAAGAGACTGAAACTGCACTTATGTGTGGAACACTCAGTCTTAAAATGTTATGTATGTATGTATGTAGGGTTCCATGTCATCTCAACCAGTAGACCATTTCAACCAGTGCCAAATTAACCCAGACCAACCAAACCAGTGCCAAAATATAGTACTAACCTAACCTAACCATATTGGTTGATTTGGTACTGGTTGAGAGCTACTGGTTGAAATGGTCTACTGGTTGAGTTGACCGGTCACCACCCGTTAGACTTAGAAGGGTCCTTACCTTTTAACCCTTTGAGTACGATAACAATGTGCTATGTAAAGGGAGAAACGCATCATTGTAATGAATATGACCTTTTCTCACTAGCAACTGTGACTCAATTGTTAAGTGCAGTGCAGGTATTTAATTTTCAATCAATTTTAACCTCCATCAATTCAACCTCATTTAAGTAAGTTGTAAAATTTAGTCTACTCCAGTCACTACCTAACCCTTTCAGTAAGGATGATATTTCTATTTAATTCTGGCTATCATTATTCGATTTCATATCATATAGGCATCATCTTACTTTTGGGAGTCAAGAGTTAGTTGACATACTGTAGTTTGTAACCATTTGATTCCTTGAGGTCATTCCTAAGCTGAATAAAGGTCTAATGCTACCAAAGTTTAAAAAAAAATTACATCTCTATATTAAAGGGTTTAAGGGGGGTGACCTGCTTTATGTTATTTCTGTCCTTTTCTCTGGCTTGTATCCATTTGGCCCCATTCAGCCAACTATTTTAAGACGTTTATCCCCCTCTAGGTGTCGATTTCTTCCTGGCGAGCGATAGCGAGCCAGCATTATATGAAGAAATCCGGCTTTGCCGGAGAAATTTTTCTATCGAAAAATGTACAAATTTAGCCTGCTGTCAAACAAAAATAAAAAATATGCTGGCTCGCTACCGCTCACCAGTACAAAATTCAAGTTGAAAATTGACACCTGGATGGGGATAAACGTCTTAAAACAGTAGGCTGAATGGGGCCAAATGGATACAAGCCAGAGAAAGATAGAAAAGGTCAGAACAAAAACAGGTCAGCCCCCTTAACCTTTCCTAATCTAAATAACACTGGCTTAACAAATCCTGGTAAATCCTCTCCTATTCTGGTCTAAATATAGCCTAATCTTATAAGGATGACATGCTTGTCTGTAACTAAATTAGACGTAACCTGCTACAACCTAGCCTATCACGTCAACCCTAACCTAATCTATCCTAGTTAAGGAGGGGATGAGTGTATTTATTTTCATATGTACAGTATTCATCTTTTTATTATTTAATTTTAGTTTCCTCCCAAGACTTTCATCAACCTTAAGAAATCCCCCCCCCTCCCCCTCCCCCTTCTAGATAAATGTGTAGTCCTACATTTTTCGAAAGAAAAATTTCCCGGCTGAAGGCCAATTCCTCCAAAACTACAGGCTCAATATCACTGGCCAGGAATAAAATTGACACCTAAATGGCACGAAAGGTCTTAAAATCGCCAAACTAATGGGTGAACGTCTTAAAATCTGAAAACTAATGGGGCTAAACATGAGGGAGAAGGAAGGCCAGAAAAAACAACCATCTCCAATTAAACCTATCATGGCCAAACCTAATCTCAACTAACCAATCCTCATCTAACTCAACTTATCCTAACTAACACTTTCCTAGTCTAATCTGTATGTATGTATGTACTGTATGTGTATACTCAGGCCCAATCCCCAATTTTCCTATTATTTTTTTTTTTTGGGGGGCTGGGGAGGGTGAGGGGCGACTCAAGACAGAGCCCGAATAGGGAGAACATAACAGAAAACAATGAACACACAAAGACAAAATACCAATTCACACACATCTAGATCATCCTACCTTATACAATATTCTTACAATGCACTAATGAGGTTGAATTGACTTGACGTTAACCTTGCTGACCACCGAGGGAATGTTAAGGGGGAAGGGTATATTTTTGGGTCGATTATAATGTAAAACTTGCAAAATAAACAAACCAAAACTTAAACGAACACAGTAAAAAGACAAAAGAACTTATCAAAATATATAATATTTTTTTAGTTTCCTCCCTAGACCTCCATCCGACTTAAAAAAACAACCATTAGTTCCCCTTTCTAGATTAATTTGTAAATTTTTCGGTAGAAAAAGTTCACGGCCAAAGGCCGGTTCTTCCCAAATTACAGGCTCACTAGTGTTTGCCAGGAAAAAAATTGACACCTAAATTGCATGAAAGGTCTAAATATTAACAAAGAAATGGGGCGAAAGGTCTAAAAATCAACAAACTAATGGGGCAAACATCTTAATATCTGGAAACTAATGGGGCTAAACATGAGTGAGAAGGGGATCTAGAAAAACGACCCATCTCCCCTTAACCTAAGAAGTGTGCATGGGGGTAATTAGACACTTCTCCCTGTGCTGACATATTTGAGCTGTTTCCATCACTAAAATATTAATTTTACCATAAATAGCATTAATACTTATCCTAACGTGCCTATTATGGGTTGATTATAAAGGTATTAACCTGTTACAACAATAAAACGAGTGAAAACAGCGTTTGGATGGTCAAAATCGGAGATACAGGCCGGGAGTTACATAATGTATGGCTGAGGCAACCTGCTTTCCCGCCAATTTCCACTGAGACACTGTCGATCGATACTCTCTCTCTTGCACTCGCTTGCTAACAGTGATGACAATGCCCTGCTACCAACTCGCTAATATTAGCACGAAAATATACCTCAGAATAAGGGAATAACAGGAAAAATAGGTGATAACTGAAGGAGGGGAGGAAAGTGGGTAAGGAGGGGAGGTAGAGGAGTGATATTTTGCATGGCCCAGGGGCAAAACAAAAATATATATTTTTTTTTTCGATGTTTAACCCATAACTAGCAGCGCGCAACATAAGTCGAGTATAATAAATCTGGACTATCTGGCGGCGCTCGACATAGGTCGTGTGGCAATTTCAGCACGTAATGTTGCTGAGAGAGAGAGACAAGTGGTGACAGGAGAGTAGTGACTGCTCCAGACCACCGCGGCGAACCTACTGACACGAATCCCACCTCCTCCCTCCCTCTCTCACTCGCTACATACGGAATTGTATGGGGAAAGTGCCGAATTACATGCTTTTTGCACTCGCGTTGCGCGGTTGTTGCAAGAAAACTATCCATCATAAAAGGATCGTTATGGTGTCATTGGAAAGCTCTGTTTATGCCCTTTCAGGGATAGATACTTGTTTTACGCTCTGGGTCTTATTTAGGCATGAAAATGATCACGTAAACAGCCCTATTTTGGGTAAAAACACCCCGCTGGTGGCTACATATTATATACCGCCTAGGCCGCTCTTAAGGTGTTAAAGTTGATTTTTGTTTTTCTCTGACTCTTAAGAGTCTTCCCGCAGTCCGCCGGGGGAACTCTTAAGAGTCTTCCCGCAGTTCCCGGGTTAAACTGCATACAGTATTGAAGATTTGTGGATGAGACTAAACTTCAAATATTTGTTATGTAACTACAGTAGGTTTTAGCAATGTGTATAATGTAATGTTTCTTAGCTGTAATGTGTATTATATATGTGTACAGAGCATGGCATAGAAGACGACACAAACTTAATAACATCGAGACTGCAGACAAAATAGTTTGTCTTTACCTAACTTAATATTAAATGTATTGGTGTTCCTCTTCCTCAATCTAACAAAGGAGATACAGTATTATAAGAGCACTAATTTGAAGTACAGTAGATGGTAGTATTCTAGGGAGAATTTATCTACTGTATATTGAATGTTAAAGGGAGAATATGTTAAGTTTCAGGCTGGGAGTGTACTGTATACGAGATTTTTTTTTTTTTTTTCTATGCGAGTGAGAGAGACACAAGGCAGAACTGCCTGTATCTAGTGCCTCCCCAAGAGTTGAAAGAGTGACAGGGCCAAAATCAAGGGACATTCGAGCCAAAATGCCTGGACAGTGAAGACGTGACGGATGGGTAAGTCTCCTAACCTCCTCTTCACCAAACAGTAAACGGGAACCAAGAATTAGCCAACATTTGTGGTGAGGTAAATTGTGGTCAACCTTAACCCTTCCTACCCGGTCTGCCTTAGGTAAGGACAGCACGAAAGAAGGGCCGCTACCCGGTATGCCTTATCTAAGGCATGAGCTTAATAGCCTAATTAAGCTTGGTCCGAACGCCGTGCGTACGACGTATGTCAACAAACCCAAGCATTCGTCACCGCACCTCCGAAAACAAGAAGGAGAAGACTCCTCAATGTTATTGTTCTGACGTCATGACGAAATTAGTGTCTAAAAAGCCCCCATATTGGCAACATCTCTGCAATATTGGCTCCACTGAAATCGTCATCACAACTGAACCAGTTGACTTACAGAGCTCTACTCAATGCCAAAATACAAATTGAAAACCACACTACGATTATAGATGAGTGGGAAAGTTCTAGCAGTGAAAATAAACATAAATACGGTAGCCTAGGCCTAGACGTTTTTCAGCCATATCGCCCGGGTAGGGGCGACCGTCATTTGGTAAGACAGCCCGGGGAGGAAGGGTTAAGGGGACACTGACTGCTTTTTTGGCCTATAAATTCATTCATTCATAAATTCTTAGTTTCCTCGCTAGACATCCCTCAAACTTGAAATATCCCCTAGATCCCCCCTCAAGATAAATTTGTACATTTTTCGGTAGAAAAATTTCCCGGCCGAAGGCCGGTTCCTCTTACAATTACAGGCTCGCTATCGCTCGCCAGGAAAAAATAGACACCTAAATGGCACAATAGTTCTTAAAATTTAAAACAAAATGGGACGAAAGGTCTTAAAATCGTCAAAAAAATGGGCCAAACGTCTAAAAATCTCAAAACTAATGGGACTAAACACGAGGGAGAAAGGGGACCATAAAAACTACCGTCTCCCCTTAACATATACAGTAGCCTCTTTGTACCTACCTGGCTGTGTAACTCACCTATTGCAGGTTCCATAAGGCAAGGGTGTGGAGATGAGCACCGCGTTATAGTGCAGCCAAGAGTGAGCCCTCTAACTATACCTACAGTAAACCCTCGCTATCTCGGACCTCTAAAAGTCGGAAACCCGCACTTCTCGGACTGGCATCGGCCTCTCGGAAAGTTCGCCGTAGATCTCGGAAAATTCCGAGATGTAAGGGGAAAACTCCGAGGGCCAACATGGTCTGTCGGACAGGTGTCCATATATCTTGGAAAATTCCGAGATCTAAGGGCAAATTCAGAGATCTAAGGCTACAGTGAGGTGGAGAAGGACAGTGAAATGGAGAAGGAAAGTTATATTTATATTTATATGTCTGCTGTAGCCTATACTGTACAGGTACAGTACTGTAATTTATCTTGAATCTACGTTGTTAGTGATAGGGAAGTCTCCGTTTTCTCTGGTGGCTCGGACTCCCTCTTCTAATTCGGACATTTTCCTCTCCTAAGTCAGACATAAGTCGGACTTCGGACATCTCGGAAAATCTGACATTTCGGACTGGGTCTCCCCCCAATTATAATAATAATAATAATAATAATAATAATAATAATAATAGTTCTTAAAGCTAGCGCATGCTAAGCTAGCTAAGGATAGCTCAATAAGGCCGATTAGGCGTATTTCCATTGGGGTCCTGTACTACTACCCTATCCCTTTGCTCATGGGGGATGGTAACGACTCAGTGCTTGTGAAAAATCTTTAATGCGCCGAGCGTGGGCGCGAACCCGGGCCTTCTGGGTGGAAGTCCGAGACGCTAGTCACTACACCAAGCGAGCCGCTTAGCGAGGGTTTACTGTATATGAATGTCTTCTTCAGTGGCGGATTAAGGGTGTATTGGGCCCAGGGCTGTGAGATGGACTAGACCCCCCCTTAAGATAAATTTGTACATTTTTCAGAAGAAAAATGTCCCGGCCAAAGGCCGGTTCCGCTTACAATTACAGGCTCGCTATCGCTCGCCAGGAAAAAATAGACACCTAAATGGCACGATAGGTCTTAAAATTTATAACGAAATGGGACGAAAGGTCTTAAAATCGCCAAACAAATGGGCCGAACGTTTAAAAATCTCAAAACTAATGGGACTAAACACGAAGGAGAAAGGGGACCAGAAAAATGACCGTCTCCCCTTAAAATATACAGTAGCCTCTTTGTACCTACCTGGCTGTGTAACTCACCTATTGCAGGTTCCATAAGGCAAGGGTGTGGAGATGAGCGCCGCGTTATTTATTAGTGGCCCCTTCATCATTGACGATGCGCCTTAACGTAGGTAATGGCCAATCTTGAACTCTAGCTTGCTGTTCAAACCTTCCCGCCCGGGGAGAGATCAAATACGATTGCCACACATCGTTAGCGAAACGCTCTTAAAAAAACACTCAGGGACTCGTCCTTATGATGTGGGTACCAGTACTAGAAAAAACTAGTACAAAATAATTAAAATTAAAAAATTAAACTTGATCTTAGCAATGCGCTTCCCTTGCGTCTGCTATTTTGGGTACGGCACGCCACCCTCCTCGTAGCGGCTGTTCGTTCTTATTCTCCCCGGGCCCGCACAATGTGGACGTGCGTCCCTGGCACTCCTGCCTACCCTTGTTCGTCACCTTTCCTCGGTGCTGGTGAGTCTTTGCTAATTTGTACATGATAGTGCTGATGTCAGGTTAGATTATCGACTAGATGTAGGCTGAAGTGTTAAATACGGGCCCTGGAGACTGTTTTTCTGGGTCTAAGCATTCGTGTTAGGTGGAGTTCTTGTTGTGATAAGGCAAGGCTTCCCACGTGTTCTGATTTATTACCCTAGCTCACTATTAGTTCACTATTTAGTCATGAGGCTTCTTTTAGGGTGAACTGGAGCCTGTTGCTCGGTCCCTTCAGGGTGTGCAACAAGTATGCCACGTGGGCTAGTAGCCGTTGGATTTTCTCACTTAGCTGAGGGGTCCGGCACGGAGCCATGCTGCTCTGCAATCTTCTCATCGTGTATTGTACGTGTTGTGTGGTCGACGCTGGATCGCAGGTTTGTGCTATATGACTGAACTCATCGCCACTTGCTCCCATCTAGTTGGCCTCATTAAGTTGCATATATACTGTATATGGTTAGGAAGTGTTCTCATTGATTATTGATTGTTTTTCATGTATAACCATGCCATGTATGTACACGTTGTTCATTCCTATATATTGGAGGGTTGGCCCTTCCGGCGGCATTTTTATTCACGTGAGACTTACATAACAACGTGTCTCCGGCTGTTTCGCGTGGTGTTTCCGCCGGGAAACACTCAGAGTTATGTTAAAATTCAGTTTTCCTCGATTGGTACAGGATTGCAATTAATTTTGTTTCTGTTGTTTACGGCGTATAGTATGATTCCGGATGAACCGGCATGTTACTAAAACAAATCGGGTTTCGAAGGGTTACGGCTATGCCTTCCCTCGTAATCACTTTTTCCGCCGCCTTAAAACTTCACAAAGAAACTGTTCTTTTGCTTGGAACAGACGAATGTTACGCCGGCTGTTATTAAAAAGAGGGGAGCCACTGCCGCCGCGCTATTAACGGCTGAGCCGAGAAACGAACTCACCCATTCCGATCTTGTAGCTTCCAGTTAAACTGTTTTGCTTTATCATTGGCGATTGGTCCGCTGGGCTTAGAATCGAATTCCGTTTTAGCGTTGGTCGCCGGGGTTGATTCTTGCATCACAAGACGGGTTAGGTCAGTGTTATTCACTTGGGTAAGAAGTTAACAAATTTTAGTAGCACATGATCGGGTCTTGTGAGATGGAGGGGAGTGATGGAAAATTGGAGGAAGGAGTTAGGGGCTAAAGTAGAAGTTTTGTCCGATATGTGTGGCGTTACTAGCGGGGTGGATAGGCCTAGGCCAGTAAGTGACAGCCTAGAGGCAGTGATGGCCAGAGTAGACGAGTTAGCGTCGGAAAATGTGGCACTCAAGGCTCAGCTTAAGGAATATGAGGGCCACCTGAGTGAGGAAGTAAAAGGAATTAGTGAGGTAAAAAATTAGTGGACAAGGGTAGAGAGTGCCACGATGGTAGCCCTTGAAGAAATTGTGAAGGAGCAGAAGGAAGAGAGAAAAGGAAAAGAAAGAGTTTGAAAAAAATGTAGTGCAAGTTTTAAAGAAGAAAGAGACGGTAGTGAGAGAGACAATAGATAAAGGTAAGTGTGTAGTAATCTTTGGAGATGTGGAAGAGCACCTGGCAGATATGAAGGTAAGAAAGGAAAGGGATGTTGTGAAAGTCAAGGGGATACTGGATTACTTAGACGAGGGTTATGGATGGGTAAAAGAACTGGAGGAGGTGAGAAGGTTAGGAATATATAAGAAGGGCGAGATGAGACCACTAAGAGTGGAACTAAAGTTTAGATCAACAGCAGAAGCAGTAGCCAATGTGAGCTGGAAATTAAATTCGACAGAGCTGAATCATATAAGGGTAAAAAAGGACCTAAGTGTAGAAGAACGAGAACAGTTAAGGGAACTCCAAGCTAAGGCTGATGAAGAGAATGGAAAGTTGTCTGAAGAGCAAATGAAGAATTTTTTTTGGAGAATAAGGGAAGGGCAAGTAAGGAAGTGGTACATCAGGAGCCACCAAGAACCGAAAGTAAGAGGAGTGATAGGGAAAGAAACAGAGAGACAAGTACGAAGTCAAAGCAAGGAGACGGAGCGAGAGATAATGCAGGGAGCAGGGGACCGGAGAGAGAGCCAGGATGTGGTGGAGAGGGTGGAACAGAGGGAGAGAGAGAGGGGGGAGGAGAATAGAATTAGTGGGGGAGGTGGAACTGGGTCAGGGAAGGGATGGAGGAGGA
Source organism: Paralithodes platypus (assembly GCA_032716605.1). Lineage (NCBI taxonomy): Eukaryota > Metazoa > Arthropoda > Malacostraca > Decapoda > Lithodidae > Paralithodes > Paralithodes platypus. Next base: position 50,005,292 of record CM064528.1, read on the forward strand.
GGAGGTGAACCTGGTAGGAGGCAGAGAGGGAAGAGAAACAAGGAGGTGGATTCAAATATACTGTGCTACTACACTAATATAGATGGAATAAACAGTAAAAAGGTAGAGTTAGATAATATATTAAGAAAAGATCAACCACAGATAGTCTGTTTGACAGAGACAAAGCTGAACCAGGACTTTGACAGCAACATAGTGTTTACTGAAGGATATAATATAGGGAGAAATGATAGAAAGGGTAAAAGGGGAGGTGGAGTGGCAGTATTAGTTAAGAACCCTATGACAGCAAAGCACGTGGAGTTAAATAATGACAAGGCAGAAATAATGGCAGTTGAACTCAATGATATAGAAGGAAAAAAGCTAGACATAGCAGTAGCTTACATGCCACCAAAGACCAGAGCATGGAGGGAGTTGGAGTTTGAGGAGATGGTAGAGGATATGATTCAGTCGTTGAGAAGATTGCTTTTAAGGAAGAATCGATTGATCTTGGTAGGAGATTTCAACTGTAGTGAGGTTGATTGGGAATCGGGAGATGCAGGGCCAAATCAGAGATCTTGGGGAAGTCGGCTAGTGGAGTTGGTTACGGAAAATGTACTTGCACACAACATGTGAAGGAAAATACAAGAATGAGGGGTAATAACGAACCTTCTAAACTCGATCTGATTTTTACAAAAGATCCTCACGAAATTAGTGATATAAACTATCTATGTCCTGTAGGTAAAAGTGATCACCTATTACTAAAATGGAAGTTGACCTCGAGTAATGCCAATAGATTAGACAATAGCTACATAAATGACAGATTAAATTATAGTAAAGCTGATTATGTATCCTTGAAAAGATATTTAGAGGGAGTAGATTGGGATCTTATTTTGAAGGAACGGGACGTACAAGGTAAATATAGTAGTAGATTCCTCAAAATTTATAGAGTAGGAACCAATATGTTTGTCCCAAGATATAAAACTGGAAATTTTACTAAGCAGAAAGATTGGCTTAATTTGAAATGCAAAAGAGCTTTGGGTAGGCGTGATGCAGCTTGGGCTAGATTAAGAAGAAGGAACACTGAGAGTAATCGGAATAAATATAAACAGGAGAGGAATAGATATGTTAACATAATTAGGCAAGTTAAAATGAACTATGAGAAGAACATAGTAAATAAATGTGAAAGTGACCCTAGATTATTTTATAAATATATAAACAGTAAGTTGAAGGTAAAGAAACAAATTACTAAATTAAGAGTTGATGCTAGGACGTATGAAAATGTATCGGACATGTGTGAGGTAATGAATAACAAATTGGGGTCAGTTTTTACTAGAGAGGAAGGTTTTGACGAACCACAGGCGGGAGTACTGGAGAGTGGTCTTAGTAAGATTGAAATAACTAGAGATGAGCTGTTATCTGCGATGAGAGGACTTGAAGTAAGGAAAGCTATGGGACCGGATGAAGTGTCTGCCTGGGTTTTAAAGGAGTGTGCAGAGCAATTAGTGGAGCCAGTGAGGGACATAATTCAAGCTTCCTTAGATAAAGGACAGGTTCCTGTTGAATGGAAAAGAGCTAATATCATTCCGATATATAAGAATGGAAACCCTGAGGACCCTCTAAACTATAGACCAGTTTCACTTACTAGTATTGTATGCAAGATTTGTGAAAAGCTAATTAGGAAGAGATGGATGAAAATGTTGGAGAGAAAGAAAATAATAACCCCAAAGCAATTTGGATTCAGAGAAGGGACATCTTGTGTTACCAGTTTGCTATGTTATTACAGTAGGGTGATAGATGTACTCCAAGAAAGAGGCGGATGGGTGGACTGCGTCTACTTAGACCTTTCCAAAGCATTCGATAAGGTGCCACATAAGTGATTGTTATCTAAGCTTGAGACGCTAGGATGTGTCAGGGGGAGTTTGCTGAAATGGATGGAGAGCTATTTAACAGATAGGGAAATGAGGACCAACATTAGAGGAACTTACTCATCGTGGCGGAAAGTTGAGAGTGGTGTGCCGCAGGGATCTGTGTTGGCACCTCTCATGTTCCTTATGTACGTGAATGACCTGCCGATAGGCATAAACTCTTACATGTCAATGTTTGCAGATGACGTAAAAATTATGAGACAAATAACAAATAAAAGTAGTTGTGAGGAGCTGCAAGGGGATTTAGATAAAATATACGAATGGAGCACCAAGTGGAAAATGAAATTTAATATAAGTAAATGTCATGTGTTAAATATGGGAAGAAGTGTGAATAGACCAAATTGGGAGTACAGGATGGGAGATAATATAATTAGCAAGGCCGAAAAAGAAAAAGATTTAGGGTTGATTATACAAGATAATTTGTCGCCAGAGAAACATATTAACAAGCTCTTTAGCGGAATGTATGCAATGGCCGGGAATATGAAAGTTGCTCTGAACTATTTGGATGAGACCATGGTAGCGAAAATTATGAAGAGTATGATTAGACCAAGATTGGAGTATGCAGCAGTGGTGTGGTCCCCGCATCTAAAGAAGCATATTCACAAGTTAGAAAGAATCCAGAGAGCAGTCACTAGATTGGTTCCAAGTCTCAGAGAACTGCCATATGAAGGGAGGCTAGACAAATTAAATCTACCGAGTCTAAAAGAGAGGAGAGAGAGGGGTGACATGATAATGATGTACAAATGTACCCGGGGGCTGGAGAGGCTGGATAGGGAGGATATATTAATTATGGATACAGGAATAACTAGAGGCCACAGCTACAAAGTAAAAAGACCTACCTGCAAGAACGATATCAGGAAGTTTAGCTTCCCCTATAGATGTATTGACAAATGGAATGGGCTGGAGGAGGAGGTGGTAGGGGCAAGGAACATCCATATTTTCAAGAAAAAATTGGATAAAAAGTAGACTGAGAGACGGGACAACACGAGCTTAGCTCAACTCCTGTAAACTACAATTAGGTAAATACAATACTCAATTACATTTCTGGGGAATGTATTAACGTAAGGGGAATTAAGATTGTTTAAGTGATATTCAAGGCTTTCTTCTTTTTTACGTGGATATATATTTACATTAGCTCTTCCAGCCTAGCGTGTCCTTATGAGCATTGATTCTTGGAAATTTCTCTCACACAGGTTCGCATGTGGGTCACCTAGGAAGGATAGCATCTCCGTGGCGGGGGGGAAGTGTAATCATGGATAAGAGTAATTTCTCTTTCTGTGCGGCTCTGGGTTGTCACAGTTTAGCGGTTATCGGTCACTTACTGTGTGTAAAGTGTGTTCCTTGTCTAGACCGTTCGAGAGGTCGTTGGTTGTCCCAATCTTGTCCCAAATGTTCAGCCCTCCGCAGTGCCTTTATTAACCATGCAGATAGTCAATGTAAAACTATCCTGCTACACATTAGATCTGAATTTGTAACGTACTGTAAGACAATAGCTCATAAGTCCCTTCAATTGGATGACCGAATTCTCAAGGATTTGTTAAAGAGTTCATTAGTTACGTCACCCCCTCCGGGACCTTCGTCTTGTGACACTTCTTCCCGCCAGCTAAAGCAACCTCGGACCGATGATCCGCCGGAGACGCCAGCTTCGGCCAGCCGGCGAGACAGGTCCAGATCACCTTTGCCACGGCCCAAGCCCCCATCAGATGACCAGGCTGCTAAGAGGTCTCGCTCGAATTTTGACTCCGCATTATCCGCCGGGGACAAGTCAAAGTCGAGCCGGCATAGGAAGTCCTCCTCATCAGGAAAGAAGACGGCTCAGGGTCCGTCAAAGTCGGGCAAGAAATCTTCCTCTAGGAGTGAGGCATCAGGAGACACATCTAGTTCTGTCTCAGGCTCTTCCCCCCGATTTACTATTCCCCTTAATCCTAAACCAGAACCTGCTGTTTTACCTGTGTTAGGAAGGGAAAGAAGTGGCAGCGTGGTTTCTCACCAGCGGGGGCATGATAGCTCCCCGGGCCGGCGTTCATCTGTTCAGGAATTCCCCTTGTATGAGATCCTAGATTTAAATATGCTTGATCTGTCTGGGCCCGGCGTTACCGACAATACACAAAGATACACAAGAAACCACTGCCCGGGTTGACGAGTCTCAGTCGGAGGCTGTACCAGCCCCCTCAACCCGGTCACCGGGTTCACACATACACCAACAAGGAGTATATACTGAGGAACTGGCATCTGGCCAACATCCAGTTTCTCAGTTATCTGGAATGCAGGGTTCAGAGATGTCACAGTCCGCATCCCAGTCTGATCAGGAGAGTGGGGTTTTTGTAGCAAAGGACCAATTGCATGAGCTGTTTGATTTTATGAGGCAGTTTAAGTGTGAGCGACAGGCTGTTATTCCAACACCAGTAGCCCCGGCGGTGCGACCTCTTGGGCAAGTGTTAGTGCATCCTCAAGTTACCATAACTTCACCTTCCCCTGCTGTCACTGTCAATCCCGTGGTTCCGACTTCAGGTGCCCCTGCTCTTTTGCCGTCTAACTTGAAATTGTTTTCAGAATTGTTACCCCCTCCACTAGACAACTCCATCCCCAGCAAAAAAGGCCCTATGCCACTCTTGCATGGACCGGATACTTCCTGGTCAGTAGTTTAGCCTTTACGCCCCGAGGTCGCACAACCCACGGTTACAGGTGAGTTACCTGTCCCGAGTCACTGGGTTATAGAGGCAAGTGAAGCGAAAAAGTTACGGGCCAAGAACCAATCGGGAGAGGTGCTTGATGTTGTTATTAAGGCCATCCCAACATTTTTTAATCCTGAATTCTTTGTCTACTCGCAGTCTCCCGCCTTGCCTCCTACTTCCGCCGAAAAACTGTTTTCTGACTGGACTAAATCTGATGGGATGAATGATTTAAAAGTGTTGCAGGGTTTGACCCCAGAACTAAATTCCATTCCTTTCAGGGACTCTCATGGGGCGTCACTAGTTCATGCTCAGGGAGGGGAGTCTGGGCAGTGGGTTGCTTGGGGACATGAGGCCCAGCTGTTTGCCAGCACCATTACCAACAAAAGTAGTCATCAACTTCCGTCAGAAGACAATCATTGGTTTTCTATGCCAGTAGGCAAGGCGGATGGGATTCCCCAACACATTTTTTATTTTCTTGGGGCCATGAAACTATCTTTGTGCCAGTTACCTGAACCATTTTGTCCTCCCACACAGGTCCAGATCGACAAAGATTATAAAATAAGACAGAAAGCCTGGAGGCTGGCGTCTCAATACCTTCTCAGCCGCCAACTTGGAGCCTCTCTGGCTCGGACGACTGAGTCGGTTAGGGACGCCGGAACCCAGAAGGCTCTTTCTCTGTCCAGACGCCTCCTCCTCCAAAACTCGATTCAGTCTCTCGGCGACGTTCGGACAGCTCTCTTTGAGGCTGTACGGGTACGCCAAGATCTAAGAGTCTACTTGGTGAGGAGGCTTCCGGCGGAGATTGGTAGGAGGTTGATCTTATCTAATGTTTTTACATCTACCTTAGTCTCTATCGAAGCTTGGCGCACCGTTAATTTTCTCCTAGACTCACAACCTGCCACCACTGCTAAATCCAAGGGTGAGCAGTCAGCTAAACCAAATTTCAAAACTAAGAGTTCTTTTCGTGGCCAGTCACAGTTCAATCAGTCAGCCAAGACTTTCACAACCCCTGCTCATACCGGGACACCTAGAGGGCGAGGTCAACCCAGGGGTAGAGGGAGGTGGTTTCGGGGTCAATCTAGGGGTAAACCCAGTAGCGATGGTAGCAAGGCCTCTCATCCCCCCATGCCAAAGTCAGAGTCACAATCCTCAAAAAACTGAGACACCACAAGGCTCTCTCACTCCCAGTGCCAAGGCAAGGCGAGACGGATCCGAGAGTAGTACTGCCGGACAAGGCCAGTCATGTGACTGGCAACTTCCGAGATTATTTCCGGGCATGGCCCCGGCGAACATGGGCAATGACAGTGGTCCGCAAAGGTCTCTCGTGGCGGTGGTCCCGGCGACCCCGTTTACGTTTCCCCACAGAATTCAATCGTGTTTTATTGGAGGTGGGATCCATTGTCAAAGAGATGGCACAAAAGCAGATCATAATCCCCAGTCCTATGTCAATGCCAGTGTTCATATCCCGGTTGTTTTTGGTGCCAAAGAGGGACAGTGTTCAGATGAGGCCGGTGATCGACCTCTCATTTCTCAACACCCACATTCACAATCGGTCATTCAGGATGCTGACGATGAATCAGATCAGGTTGTCACTCCCGCCGCAGGGCTGGATGTGCTCAATAGATCTGACAGATGCCTATTGGCATGTCCCAATCAACAAACGTTTTCAGAAGTTTCTAGCTTTACGCAATGGGGATCAAACGTTTGTCTTTCAAAGAATGCCCTTTGGATTAAATCTAGCACCCTGAGTTTTCACAAAGTTAGTCCGACAGGCTTGGCTACCATTGATCAAACAGGGAATCTTGGTTTTATGGTACCTAGACGATTGGCTAGTGGTAGCCCAATCCGAGATAATGTGCCTTCATCATGTTCAACAGGTATTAGATCATGTAGCTGCCTTAGGGTTCAGGGTGAACTTAGCAAAGTCTTCTCTCATTCCCACCAGGAAACTCCAGTGGGTGGGCCTTATCTGGGATACCGAGTTACTAACTCTGAGTCAGAGCGAGGACAACCGTCAGAGATTTCGCAGGAAACTCTTTCGATTTATTCATTCTCGGACGACAACGAGGAAGATCTGGGAATCTCTGGTAGGCTCACTCAATTGGATACAGCTGACGGTACCGTTAGGTTGTCTGAAGGTCAAAAGAATTATCTTGGAAGGAAACTGGTGCTTTCCGCTTTTCCAGGTGGAAACACTGAGGACAATTCCAAAATTAATCCACAACCTTCTGGCGGCTTGGGCGAAGCCAGAAGTGATTCACTCCTCCTTGACTTGGACAGCTCCGCCTCCGACGGTTTGGGTAGATACAGACGCGTCAGGAACCCTGGGATGGGGTTACCAATCAAACTTAGGCCATCAGGGTCAGGGTCTATGGTCAACATCAAATCATCTTCATATCAATGCCAAGGAGTTGCTAGTCCCATTATTCTTTTTACAGGAGCACGGCATGAGCCAGATGGGAAAGTCCCTAGCCTTCAGAATGGACAATTTGACTGCAGTGACATGCATTCAAAAGCAAGGGTCAGCGAGATCTCGAGTGTTACAAGGGTTGTCGGAAAAGATATTTCGACTGGCCGCGAGGCTCGGGATTTATCTTCACGCAACGTATCTGCCCGGCGTGGCGAATGTATGGGCGGATGCTCTGTCCCGGAGACAGAGCACTCAAGTAGAATCGGCTCTCAGACAAAACATCTTTCAAGAGATGATTGCCGAACCCTACCATCCACAAGTGGACTTGTTCGCGTCAGAGGCAAACCACAGGCTGCCTCAGTACCTCACACGCCGGAGTCTGACTCCGGCGGGGGGTCCGGACGCATTTCTGGTAGAGTGGAACAAATGGAGCTCCATTTATCTGTTTCCACCTCCAGACACATTCTTAACCCTCCGGGCCCGGGCTGGTCCGCCAAAGGACGGTCGCCCGTACCCGGGCGAAATGGCCGAAAAACGTCTAGGCCTAGGCTACCGTATTTTGGTTTATTTTAACTGCTATAAATCTCCCACGCATCTATAAACTTAGTGCGGTTTTCAATCTGTAGACTGGCGTTAGGTAGAGCTCTGTAAGTCAACTGGTTCAGTTGTGATGACGATTTCAGTGGAGCGAATTTTTCCGCGATGTTGACAATATCGGAGCTTTTCAGATCAGAGAATAGAATTAGTGGGGGAGGTGGAACTGGGTCAGGGAAGGGATGGAGGAGGAGGAGGTGAACCTGGTAGGAGGCAGAGAGGGAAGAGAAACAAGGAGGTGGATTCAAATATACTGTGCTACTACACTAATATAGATGGAATAAACAGTAAAAAGGTAGTTAGATAATATATTAAGAAAAGATCAACCACAGATAGTCTATTTGACAGAGACAAAGCTGAACCAGGACTTTGACAGCAACATAGTGTTTAGTGAAGGATATAATATATGGAGAAATGATAGAAAGGGTAAAAGGGGAGGTGGAGTGGCAGTATTAGTTAAGAACCCTATGACAGCAAAGCACGTGGAGTTAAATAATGACAAGGCAGAAATAATGGCAGTTGAACTCAATGATATAGAAGGAAAAAAGCTAGACATAGCAGTAGCTTACATGCCACCAAAGACCAGAGCATGGAGGGAGTTGGAGTTTGAGGAGATGGTAGAGGATATGATTCAGTCGTTGAGAAGATTGCTTTTAAGGAAGAATCGATTGATCTTGGTAGGAGATTTCAACTGTAGTGAGGTTGATTGGGAATCGGGAGATGCAGGGCCAAATCAGAGATCTTGGGGAAGTCGGCTAGTGGAGTTGGTTACGGAAAATGTACTTACACAACATGTGAAGGAAAATACAAGAATGAGGGGTAATAACGAACCTTCTAAACTCGATCTGATTTTTACAAAAGATCCTCACGAAATTAGTGATATAAACTATCTATGTCCTGTAGGTAAAAGTGATCACCTATTACTAAAATGGAAGTTGACCTCGAGTAATGCCAATAGATTAGACAATAGCTACATAAATGACAGATTAAATTATAGTAAAGCTGATTATGTATCCTTGAAAAGATATTTAGAGGGAGTAGATTGGGATCTTATTTTGAAGGAACGGGACGTACAAGGTAAATATAGTAGATTCCTCAAAATTTATAGAGTAGGAACCAATATGTTTGTCCCAAGATATAAAACTGGAAATTTTACTAAGCAGAAAGATTGGTTTAATTTGAAATGCAAAAGAGCTTTGGGTAGGCGTGATGCAGCTTGGGCTAGATTAAGAAGAAGGAACACTGAGAGTAATCGGAATAAATATAAACAGGAGAGGAATAGATATGTTAACATAATTAGGCAAGTTAAAATGAACTATGAGAAGAACATAGTAAATAAATGTGAAAGTGACCCTAGATTATTTTATAAATATATAAACAGTAAGTTGAAGGTAAAGAAACAAATTACTAAATTAAGAGTTGATGCTAGGACGTATGAAAATGTATCGGACATGTGTGAGGTAATGAATAACAAATTGGGGTCAGTTTTTACTAGAGAGGAAGGTTTTGACGAACCACAGGCGGGAGTACTGGAGAGTGGTCTTAGTAAGATTGAAATAACTAGAGATGAGCTGTTATCTGCGATGAGAGGACTTGAAGTAAGGAAAGCTATGGGACCGGATGAAGTGTCTGCCTGGGTTTTAAAGGAGTGTGCAGAGCAATTAGTGGAGCCAGTGAGGGACATAATTCAAGCTTCCTTAGATAAAGGACAGGTTCCTGTTGAATGGAAAAGAGCTAATATCATTCCGATATACAAGAATGGAAACCCTGAGGACCCTCTAAACTATAGACCAGTTTCACTTACTAGTATTGTATGCAAGATTTGTGAAAAGCTAATTAGGAAGAGATGGATGAAAATGTTGGAGAGAAAGAAAATAATAACCCCAAAGCAATTTGGATTCAGAGAAGGGACATCTTGTGTTACCAGTTTGCTATGTTATTACAGTAGGGTGATAGATGTACTCCAAGAAAGAGGCGGATGGGTGGACTGCGTCTACTTAGACCTTTCCAAAGCATTCGATAAGGTACCACATAAGAGATTGTTATCTAAGCTTGAGACGCTAGGATGTGTCAGGGGGAGTTTGCTGAAATGGATGGAGAGCTATTTAACAGATAGGGAAATGAGGACCAACATTAGAGGAACTTACTCATCGTGGCGGAAAGTTGAGAGTGGTGTGCCGCAGGGATCTGTGTTGGCACCTCTCATGTTCCTTATGTACGTGAATGACCTGCCGATAGGCATAAACTCTTACATGTCAATGTTTGCAGATGACGTAAAAATTATGAGACAAATAACAAATAAAAGTAGTTGTGAGGAGCTGCAAGGGGATTTAGATAAAATATACGAATGGAGCACCAAGTGGAAAATGAAATTTAATATAAGTAAATGTCATGTGTTAAATATGGGAAGAAGTGTGAATAGACCAAATTGGGAGTACAGGATGGGAGATAATAAAATTAGCAAGGCCGAAAAAGAAAAAGATTTAGGGTTGATTATACAAGATACTTTGTCGCCAGAGAAACATATTAACAAGCTCTTTAGCGGAATGTATGCAATGGCCGGGAATATGAAAGTTGCTCTGAACTATTTGGATGAGACCATGGTAGTGAAAATTATGAAGAGTATGATTAGACCAAGATTGGAGTATGCAGCAGTGGTGTGGTCCCCGCATCTAAAGAAGCATATTCACAAGTTAGAAAGAATCCAGAGAGCAGTCACTAGATTGGTTCCAAGTCTCAGAGAACTGCCATATGAAGGGAGGCTAGACAAATTAAATCTACCGAGTCTAAAAGAGAGGAGAGAGAGGGGAGACATGATAATGATGTACAAATGTACCCGGGGGCTGGAGAGGCTGGATAGGGAGGATATATTAATTATGGATACAGGAATAACTAGAGGCCACAGCTACAAAGTAAAAAGACCTACCTGCAAGAACGATATCAGGAAGTTTAGCTTCCCCTATACAGTGGTGCACCAACTTTCGCTACATCTCGATTCGCGGATCGCACTTTCGCGGCAGTGTCTAAATATCCCGCCGATTTGAGTTTGGCGGTAAAAACTCGCATTTTCGCGCCCGAGCTTCGAAATTGAAGGCCTATTCAGCCACAAGCAAGAGGATTCGTAGAGGAAAAATAAATGTTTGTGTCGAAACACGACCCAATACCAGTATATAGTCACCCAATGACTATAACTAATCAATACACATACATACAAATACTCAATAAAATTATTTGTACTTACAAATAGGCCTACTCATGTTGAACGTACCTAGCCTAGTCACCCAATGACCCAGAATTGCTAAACCAATTAAAACTGGAATTGGTACACTAACTTACAGATATTCAATACTTTAATGAGTCTATAATGCTGATTAGCAAAGCATTATAATAGGTTACAATGCTTAGACATAGGGTTATAAGGTTAACCTGTGCCACCGCCATAGGCGCCATTTGCAAATGCACTGTTTTGGGTTCAAGCGGCGCCATGATGCCATCTAGTGGCCTTAACTGAAACTGATGTCTTGATCCAAATTATAGGCGCATTTTTGCTTGAGTTTTGGCTCGAGCCAAAATGCGCCTCATAGCATCATATACGGTTGGAGCATCAGTATCGTACCGTAACGCTAAGTTCGCTAACTGAACTCTACCAAAACATTGCATAGGCCTATGGCGGTGGTTCAGAAGAAGTATAAGAACTGTAATTCATTATTATGCCTTGCTAATCAGCACTATAGACTCATTAAAATATTGAGTACCTGTAAGTAAGTGTACCAATTCCAGTTTTCGTTGGTGTATAGCAATTCTTTATCATTGGTTGCCTAGGTTTGTTCAACTTGGGAGTGAGTTTTCGTACATGCCCGGTCCCTATTAAATTAATTCCTATTACCTCAATGCCCCAACTTTCGCTAATCGCACTTTCGCGCCACTTTCGGCGGTCCCTATTGGCCGCGAAAGTTGGTGCACCACTGTAGATGTATTGACAAATGGAATGGGCTGGAGGAGGAGGTGGTAGGGGCAAGGAACATCCATATTTTCAAGAAAAAATTGGATAAAAAGTAGACTGAGAGACGGGACAACACGAGCTTAGCTCAACTCCTGTAAACTACAATTAGGTAAATACTAATTTCGTCTTACGTCACAACAATAACATTGATCCGACGTCTCCTTGTTTTCGGAGGTGCGGTGACGCAACGATCGGCTTTGTTTACATGCGTCGGACGCACGGCGTTCAGACCAAGCTGAATAGGCTTGAAAGCTTGCTGCCTATTAACATGACACCCGGGCTCCTGCCCTTCTTTTGTGTTGCCTTTTAATATGACACCCGGGTAGGAAGGGTTAATGTGCAAAGTAGTTCACAAACTACGGGATTATCGGGGCATGGTCTCGATGATCGCGCCCTTGTGGCCGGCTCAAGTGTGGTACAACCAATCAAAGACGTGGTGCGAGAACCCGGTGTCGCTCCCGATCTCGTACTTCCACTTAGATACAATTGGAAACTTCAAGACCTCGCTGACTTTTGCCTTGTGGATATTCAGAAGGCCAAGTGGCTAGGCCAGTTTGGGGAAACCGTGACTCACAAGTTGATTAATCAGTACGCTCAGTCAACCCGACGACAGTACCAATCACACTGGAAATAATTTACTACAGTACCTGGATTGTAGAAACTGGTCAACAGCAGTCTTCAGTGGCTCTGGTGTTTAATTATTTAAATTACCTACTGTATTTGATATTCAAAAGTTGTCAGTTGTCACATTAAGGAATCACCTCACAACAATTAGGACACCACCGTTTTTCGATTTAACTGGTCTGTCTGTGCCGGAGGCGGAGGAAAAGGGTTTCATGAGGTCTTGCTTCAGGCTTCGCCCTCCTCCTCGTCAATTCACACCCACCTGGTCTCTTGATCTGGCCCTTGAGATGCTTCAGTCCCGTAAATATTGCAAGGATCCTCCCTTTGACTTAATACTTAAAAAGGCAATTTTTCTAATGGCACTGGCTACGGGTGACAGGGTGTCTGAGTTGGCGGCGATGAGTTCGGAGCCAACCTGTTTTAAGATTTTCAAGGCGCAACATGGGTGTACATATTGCTCCTGCTCCTAACTTCATACCTAAGAATGAACATTGTAATCATGTCTTTACAGAGATTGAAGTTCCGGCTCTGAAACAAGGTGATAGGCACCATTTACTTTGCCCAATGCAATCACTTATGTTATTTATGCGGGCTTCCCGGCCCTCACAGGCGGGAGCCCTCTGGGTTTCACAGACAGGTAAACGTCTACAAAAACGCCGGCTAGCTGCGTTATTAGTGGAAGTCATTCGTGAGAGTAATCCCGGCGTGTTGGCACGATCACATGATATCCGTAAATGGGCGGCATCACTTCGATTCCTCCATAATTACTCTCTAGATGATATTCAGCAGACCCAATTCTCCCTACCAATAAATGCCTACAGTGGCCGATAGAGGCGCTGAACGCAAGGTTTACCGCGGTGCATTGTGGGAAATGGGCGACATCGCGGAGCTATCCACCCTCCCTCTCCTTCAACAATTCTATAATATATGCAGTTAGTCGAAATTTCTGTAGGTGACACATACTTTGTTCTATGCATACTGTTGTTTTATATATTTTAAAATCACCCATATTCATAAATAACGTATATTTACAATACAAAGTCAGCAGGTATTTTCGCGCCAATTTTGTTATGATAATTAATCAGCTGAGATGGAGAGACTGTGTAAGAAAGGCTTTGGATGATAGAGGAATGACTATAGATCAGGCAGGGGAAGTGGTGGTGGACAGGAGTGAATGGAGAATGCTTGTGAATAGTTGAGTGAACACGTGGTCATTTGGAGTAAGGGGTCGGGCGCAAGTTGGACTAGATAATAGTCCATCAGGCGCCTGGCCCGGGGAGACGATTAATATGAAGGGTGTGCCTGGAAGTGTGGTGGGAGGGCTTGTGGCTTTGGCTCCGCTGCATGTCTGCCTGCCGAGATCGGAACCTCTCCGGGTGGTCAGGGGCCGGGGGAGTGCTGGAGCTACCTTGGTAACCCTGGTCTCTGGGTCTTCTCCTGGGTGACCTGGATGTGTGAGAGTTTGTGTTTTTTTATCTGTGTTTATTTTTTGTTTTATGTTTTTGTGTTTTCCCTGTTCTTGCTCTGTCTTGAGTCGGCTACCCCCAAAATGGGGATTGGGCCTGAGCATATAGATAGATAGATAGAATTAATCAGCTTATAATTATGTTTGTAGTCATTATCAGCTGCATATGGACTTTCCCTTTATTACTATACAGTACTATATAAGCACTTAGTGTAGTCGTATACTGTGTAATAAAAACGTGTAGAATCACACACAAATTGAGAAAAACTGTGCATATCCTAGGTGCTTGGTATAGTGATGTCTACAGTCGTAGCTCTGGCGCTAGTTCAGAAGCGTCCACCAGAGGTCGCAAAGGAATTGTTGGTAGGGAGAATTGTGGTCATCAAATCATACATTCCTCACGCGTTACCTGTCTGTCAATCTCATGAAACCTTCTCGTACATGTGTAGCATTAAGGCAGAAAGTCTAGTTTTAAGCTATTTTTGTAATATGAAAAGGGGGGGGGGGGGAGTATCCTAGCTAAGGACTCTACCTGCCTCTGAAGTGATACAAAATATAACGAGTATTAAGGTCATGTGATAACCTGTTCCTTAGACTAAAGTAAGTCTAGTCAGGAAATTTTTATTTTTATGTTAACACTATGGATGCAATAGAGTTTCCAATATACTCAATAATTCCGACATATGATGCAATTTTGAGCCTATTAGGGATACTTTAAAGCCTTTTTTACCATCAGGGGTATTTAGAAATCCTTAGTTTAGTTACTTCAACCTCTGCAGTTGTCTATGAGTTAGCTGTGGGCAGAAAACTAATTTTGGAGAGGTAATTATAAGCGTGAGAGAACTCTATTTCTTATTGCTAATCTGGCAACCTCTGCATCATATGAGTCTGAAGGGGTTAAGGATTAGGATTAGAGTGAGAGTACAAATATTTTGGTAATACAGTACCTGAGGCCATAAATATATAGGCCAACATATTATCAAATTTGGATAACAATGAGATTCTCATTTATTTATGGATGTATAAGCTAAATAAATAGTTTATTTTTGTGTTACACCAACTGTTCTATCAAACGTAACGGTGCTAACACCACAGGCTTCCTTTAAGAAACGCCGCCTGTAACCTCTTTTATATTTTTTAATATTAAACTGATCTGATTCACGTTGCTTGTTTGGACCTTATCTAGTTTATTAGTGGTTTTCGATGTTCATGATGAATGTCCCCCTCCAGTCTTGAGATATCAGGCGCATCGTCAATGATGAAGGGGCCAATAATAAATTATAGGTTTGAGTCCCGAAGGGAAGAAGGAAAACCTAATATTTAGTAGTGGCCCCGGAATCATTGACGATTTTGGCCCTCCCTTCCATCCCCTTCCCATTCATCTGCTACATTTTGAGAGCCTCGATATGTCAGATTAAGAACAAACAGCCGCTACGAGGAGGGTGGCGTGCCGTACCCAAAACAGAAGACGCAAGGGAAGCGCATTGCTAAGATCAAATTTAATTTTGTATTTTAATTATTTTTTACTAGTTTTTCCTAGTAGTGGTACCCACATCATAAGGACGAGTCCGTGAGTGGTTTTTTAAGAGCGTTTCGCTCACGATGTGTGGCAATCGTATTTGGTCTCTCCCCGGGCGGGAAGGTTTGAACAGCAAGCTAAGTTCAAGATTGGCCATTACCTACGTTAAGGCGCATCGTCAATGATTCCGGGGCCACTACTAAATATTAGGTTTTCCTTCTTCCCTTCGGGACTCAAACCTATAATAGTGCAGCCAAGAGTGAGCCCTCTAACTTTACCTATATGTACAATCGTGCTAATAAGTGATGTCTCAGCACCAAGTATGTTTTGATCAATAATTGGTATCAGCAATATCTAAGCTTCATTTCTTCATATCGAGTGAAATATACAAACTTGTTCCTACACTTACCCGCCCTATTCAACATCTGACAGACATTAACCCTTGGGATCCGGGAGGCCTCATATGAGGCAAAACGTATTTTGGTTAGGAGTCCGGGAGGCCTCATACGAGGTAAAAATCGCTGCTAAAATCATCATAACTTGGCAACCACGCGTCGTAGCGATGTCATCTCAACGGCAGTCTACAGACAACAAGATGTTCTACAATTTGCAAAAAACCTGACTGTTCTAGGTGGTCTCAATCAGTAGCTACTGAATTATGAAGCTTGACTGTACGAAAATGGCCCCGGACACAGCGAACCGCCTCATATGAGGGCCCCCGGATCCGGAGGGTTAATACCGCACAGAGCAAGCAAAACTTAATGACAGCTGGGACATGACTTATTAGCGCGACCGTATGTCATCTTGGATAGTATCACAAATGATGTGCAGAGGATTATATTAATCAGTATCTGAGGGATATTATTTCATTAGTGATATTTTATTAATAGAAAATAAATTTGCACAAAAATAGAAAAATAATATATTCATTTACTTACACAATTGGAAAAACATCTATACTTTACATGTATCTTTTGCTTGATGCATTTAATGTTGTCTTGCACCTTCCTTAGAAAGGTTGTACATTTGTATCTATCTTATTCTAATGCAATTTAGTCTACTTTTTCACACCTCTAGCAAAGAGTTTTTAAGATTGACTGAAGCGAGTTCGATTTCCTTCAATGCCTTCAAGTTCAGCTCATCCATCCTCTCCTTC
Organism: Paralithodes platypus; assembly: GCA_032716605.1. Taxonomy (NCBI): domain Eukaryota; kingdom Metazoa; phylum Arthropoda; class Malacostraca; order Decapoda; family Lithodidae; genus Paralithodes; species Paralithodes platypus. Next base: position 50,021,639 of record CM064528.1, read on the forward strand.
CGCTGCCTCTCTCCCTCTCGATCTTTCCGTTGGGCGGCCATACGTAGGATCTCCTCTTCAATTAGGTCCATCCGTCTCTGCCCCTGCCTGACGTGGTACTTGAGGAAGATGTCCGAGAGGTCAGGTTTGTGGTCGACTGGTGGGTCGGCTGTGTGTGTGGCAAATATGGAGTCCCCATGGTGGTGGAGGACTGTGGTGTTTGGTTGCTGCTGGTTTATGCTGGCCATGGCAGCTTGGGGTATGGTAAAGGGACCACTACTATCACCTTTACAACTTCCAATACGGTCGCCAGATTTTATAGGACTTTCATTACTGTCGTCACCGGATTTATGAGAAGTTCCGCTACAGTTACCAGATTTGTCAACAGATTTAGGTAGAGTTCCACTACTATTGCCAGATTTTGCACAAGTTCTGCTACTTTCAGTGAATGATTTGAGGGTAGTCAGCTCCTTTTTCAGACTAGTCTGAGTGCGGATGGTGATTGGCTTGGGTTTCGTGAAAATGGTGACTGGTTTTCCAAGTGACTGGGGTTTCATGGAAACGGTGATTGGTTTCATGAGCGACTTGGGTTCGGTTTTTATAACAATGGGGGGAGTTATGACGACCTGAGGTTCAGTATTTTGGGTGATTGGCAATTTCCAATGAGGTGAAGCTTTGAAAATGGTCTGTGGCAGCACAATGGATATCGGTACTTTCCCTTCATTAGTAACTTTTGGGTGACTGACAATTCTGGTTTTTATTGCGACTGGTGATATTGAGGACCCTGGACGCTTCCTAGAAACTTCAGGCAAGGGCTGTGGCAACTCTACCCTTTTAGTTCGAATAGCAATAGTCGCCTTAGAGTCTGATTGGGTCCTTAATGTCATCTTTGGTCCTGGATGAGGGGTCAGAGGAACCTTGACAGAAATTTGTTGATCAGGAGAGTGAATCTTAACACTAGGCAATGATTTCAAGTTTGATTGAGTTGTAGCCGTAGGAGTTGACTTTGAAATTAACAGGGTTTTATTGGCAGATATAGATTCAAGAGTCGATGGTGACTGGTTTGAAACAATTAACCGAGATGCTGCTGCTAATGATTCAGTTTTAACTGTAGGTACTGATTTAGACTGAATGTTGACATGAGGAACTGGCCGGTTTTTAATGGGAGAAATTAACTGAATTTTATTGAAAAGAATTGGCTGAGGACTCAAACTTTTTGGTGACGATTCAGAAAGTGACTGAATTTTTACAGGAGAATTTGAATTAATTTGAACAGGAGAAATTGACCGATAACTCATACGCTTTGTTGTTATTTCCGAAATAGAATTCATTTTTACAGGTGAAGACGACTGAGAAACTGAACGAGTCTTTATAGAGATGCAGGGATTTGGTGTGACTGCTTCAGATTTTACAATAGATGTTGGCTTAATAGTAACTTTATTCTTTGAATTGAACTGAAGCCTTTTGACATTTGCCAACCGGATGGCCAGTGGCGATTGAGAGCTGTCTGTCATCCAATTACTCGCTTTAGATTTTATTATGATTGGCGAGGCTGAAGATTTGGAAAGACAAGAAGATGAACTAGACACAGGTGCACAGTGACTTGAAGATTGCAAATGACTGGAAAAAGACTGGGGTTGAGTCACCAAAGCCCGGGTGGGGAGAGACTGCGACTGACTAGTAGAGGGAGACTGTGTGCGACAAATAGACACATATTGAGAACGACTGGCAACTACTTTTCCCGGACTTATTCTAATAGATTGGTCGACTGACATATCATGGTGGGAGAGCTCAATTTTCAGATGCTTTTTGCGTAAGTGAGGAAGGGAGGAAGACTCACACTGGGGAAAGTGGTGAGACGCGGGGCTCCTCGGTGGTGAAGACGTAGACGATTCTGATGTAAAAGAGTCCGACGACCAGGGCGACTCCGGCAGATTGGAAATATCCTGTAAATGTAAACACAGGAAACAATGAAGCCTCCATAATTTGGGTCCAAATAACTAAAATATCACAATTTGGCACTTCTGGACAGGATCTACCTCCATAAATAGGAGTTTTGCAGTACAGTACTCATTTATGAAATTTAGAAGTATACCGGTATATCTCTATCTCTTTCTATATTTCTTCCTTCTCCAAACTAATATACTTTAATTCTAGACTGTCTAATATCATTGGAAGACTTACCTTATTCCAAAACTGTGCCTCTAACTTCTTAAAAGCTGTCTTGACCTCCAACAATGAAAAAAACCATTCCCGATCTGCCATATCCTGGCGTACTTCTCCAAGTGCCTCAGAGCGAGTGGAAGGGTCACGAACACGGTCTATCCTCGCCTTGATGCTGTCAAACAGAAGACGGATGGCCGTACGGGGGAAGAACGGAGGATCTGTCACGAGTGGAGAGGTGGGAAGGTTATGGATTAGTTACAGAGGAATTAAGGAAGATAGTAGGGGATAAGAATAAGAGAGGAGTATAAAGTATTAGTAAAGACTAAGAGGACATACATGCCAAATGGCATCAAATCCTCATTGATATAATTATTATTATTTTTTTATAAAGCCATACCTTGTAATTTATTGTAGTTGCATCAATAAAAAAAATTAATTGAAAGAATGGAAGAGAAAAGAAAGGGTACCATCAAGAACAAAAAAACAGATGATAGAGAAACTAGAAAGGAAGAGAAAACATGTTAGCTAGATCTATGTACTGGTACTGTATATCTCTTCCAGTGCCTTGGAGCGGGTGGAAGGATCATGGATGTGGGCTATCTTCACCTTGATACAATTACACAGAAGGTGGATGGTCAGATAGGGGAAGAACGGAGGATCTGTCAGGAGTGGAAAGGTGGGAGAGTTACGGAATGGCTAGAAAATTGAGTGAGAATAAGAGAAAAGAGAGGTAGAAAGGACAGGAGTTAAAAGTTAATAAGGTAAGAGAATAATGGAAGGGCAGTGAAAACATATATCCACATTCAGTCAGATTCCCTTGGACTATGCCTGTTGCCTTCAGAATCCAAAGAGTCCTGAGCGAATTCAAATTAGTCCCAATGGAAAATTCAGGTCGAATTCTCCCTATAAAAGTCTACTTAATTTATTCTCCCCCTACCCTGGCCTAGAAAATATCCACCATAACTTTCCTGTTTACTGCAACCGGAGGGCATCCGTAGCGAGCGTATTGTCACTTCCTCTCTGGTAATTTTACTATCTATCTATCTATCTATATACTCAGGCCCAATCCCCACTTTTCCTTTTCCCTTTTTGTTTTGTTTGTTGTTGTTGTTTTTTTTGGGGGGGGCCTCAAGACAGAGCCCGAACAGGGATAACACAACAGAAAACAACGAAAACTAAAAAAAAAAAAAAAAACACAAATTCACACACATCTACCGGTAGGTCATCCAGGAGAAGACCCAGAGGCCAGGGTCACCAAGGTCCCTCCAGCACTCCCCCGGCCCCCGACCACCCGGAGAGGTTTCGATCTCAGCAGGCAGACATGCCGAAACCACAAGCCCGCCCACCAATTTTACACTTGCGATAATACAATGAAATAAACCGTTATATTATCAAGGTTTGTGTTTAAAAGACCGTATGATTTATGGCCTGTAACATGAAATAAACAGGAATGAATGCAAAATGCTTGTGAATAGATGAGTGAACACGTGGTCATTTTGGAGAGGGGGTCGGGTGCAAGTTGGACTAGATAATAGTCCATTAGGCGCCTGGCCCAGGGGGCCGGTAAATATGAAGGGTACGCCTGGAAGTGTGGTTTCGGCTTCGCTGCATGTCTGCCTGCTGAGACCGGAACCTCTCCGGGTGGTTGGGGGCCGGGGGAATGCTGGAGGGACCTTGGTGACCCTGGTCTCTGAGTCTTCTCCTGGGTGACATAGATGTGTGTGAATTTGTATTTTGTTTTTGTGTGTTCATTGTTTTCTGTTGTGTTGTCCCTATTCGGGCTCTGTCTTAAGTCGGCCACCCCCTAGGGAAGAAAAAAAAAAAAAAAAAAAAAAAAAAAAAAAAAAAAGGGGGGGGGGGAAGGAAAAGTGGGGAATGGGCCTGAGTAAATACATACATACAGCACATACAACATGAAATTAATCTCACATTTGTACCTAGTATATAGCTGTGTGAATTTGTGTTTTGTCTTTGTGTCAATCCCCCCTTCCCCCCCCCACCAACCCGGTATATATATGTTTAAACCAGTCATCAGTGAGTCAACACAGAACAAGCAACTGAATATGGGTAGTTAGAACGAACCTTCCTCCCAGTCCTCCTTCTCCCCCAATAGCCTATCACATTGGGTGTGCGGTATCTCACTCATCTCCTCTCTCGTCAATGTCATCTCTTCTGTTCTCTCATCCTTCTCTTTACTGGTAGACTTTTCTCTCTTTTCTTGCTGTCCTTGTGTTCTTTCTTCTTTCGCTTGCCTCTCATTTGTCTCCATGGTCTCTGCATTTCCTCTACCTTTCTCCCCCAACATCTGGCGTAGTGTGTCTTCCAATGAGCGTAGATGGTGGCGGGTTACTTCTGCTCTGTGTGGGAGAGTTCACCTTTGTCAAATCTCAATTACATTAATGTCATCACTACCTACCCTTTATATTATCAGTCTATGTTCATATACAACACAACTCAAGGTATCAAAATTAGGTTTCATACGTATACATGAAATGGGAAGATATTATTGGGATGGAATTTGAGCTGTACTTAAGCTCACCAACACGCTATTAGAATAACCTCGTTGTTTCCGATAAATTAGCATTGTATGAACATTCCTATATTCAAATTATGCTATAGGGGCAGTGCCTAGTGAGTAACCAGCTCAATAGGTGATGTTTGAGAGAGAGATAGGTGTCTGAAATTGTGAGATCAGACAAAGAGACAGTGGCAATGGCGCTTGGAGTGGTCCGAGTTACAATGGGCCACAAGGAGACAACCAGGCGTCATAAGTCTACGAAGGTAAGACCACGAACGAGAAAGTTGCAACATACATACATACATAAAATTTTAAGACTGAGTGTTCCACACATAAGTGCAGTTTCAGTCTCTTGTCCTAATGGCGGCATTCCAGGCAACCCTGTTAAGGGCTGCTTCACTTGTCAAGTTCTTGGATTTGAGATCGGCGCGTATAGTCCGATCCCAGGTCTTCCTCGGTCCACCCCTTGGTGCAGCTCCCTCCACAATCACAGACCTGCATTTTTTCACCCAATTTTGTTCATCCATTCTCTCCACATGTCCATACCATCCCAGTCTACTTGTACGCATCACCTCGCTAATACTCTTTATACCTAAACGTCTCCTCAGCTCAACATTTGTTATTCTATCCTGTAGCCTGGTCCATCTCACCATTCTCATCTCATTACGCTCCATTCTGTTGACATCCTCTACTTTAACGGCCCATGTTTCTGAGGCATACGTCATTGCACTTCTAACACATGAGGCATACACCTTTCCCTTCAGGGGGAGAGGCATTCTTTTCATGGTCAGGATTGGCATCAATTCTCTGAACTTCCCCCAGCCACACCTAATTCTAGCAACAGTGGCAGCCTCAGCCCCACCACCGGCAGAGACGGTATCTCCTAGGTAACAAAACTTGTTCACCAGCTCCAAAGACTCATTTCCAAAATTCACAGCCACAGGATCATCACTTAACACAAGCTCGCCTTTGCAGTGTACTACGCACTCAAATTTCTCTATTTCTGACTTATCCTTCGGCAGGGGCCCCTTTATTCTACTACAGCGCTTACTCCCATGGTGTACCCAACATCGACAGATGCTACATTGAACACTCAAACTGTCTCAATGTATCACTCGCCATCTGGAATAAGACTTCCTGATTTCACCATGTTGAGCTGTTGAATCTACAGGATGTTAGCTTATATCCGGAGGTAGAGTTGGAAGAAAATAAAAATTAAAAAAATATCAAATACCAAAACAAGGTCACTGCATTATGAAACCTGTTTTCTGATACCTTCAGCCAATCACAAACCTTTTTACAAACCTCTAATGACACCTCGAGGCGGGTCATTTATAGGTGGCTTCTCTCAACCATGGTATCAAGTGTGTAAAGACTTAGTTCCCCAACTGTACAGTCGAGGTTGATAAGTGTTGTCATAATATTATATTTCACAAAGTTTCGGACACTGACTAATGCTCTGAGGGATAAGCACTTTTCCCAGTAACTATAAAGATACCAATAACACTTTGAGCGAAAACCACTGGAATCTATGACAACACTTAATACCCCCGATTGTACATAGGCCCCCACAACTAACCTTAGAGTGTGTTGTGTCCATATATCCTGCAGTGCGGTGGTGGTGTCCCGGAGAGCCTCTTGGTTCCAGACCCACTGTGATGGGGTGAAGTCACTCATGGTCAGACCCTCATCACTGGCCACACAGAAAGGTTCATCCTCATGTTCACTGTGGAGGTATCTTTATTTTTGTAAACATATAGGAACAGAGGAAGAAAATAAACAAAGCAAAATTAAAATAATATCCATACACTTGATAGTGCACTCTATTCACAAGAATTTGTAACAATTAGTTTTAAATTGCTTTGAATATTACAGATGGAAAGTAGCATATGTGTGTAGAAGAGTGTATGTGTGCATGCATGTGTGTTTGTGTGCATATACATTATAAAGAAATAGCTGGTGGTTTTTCAGTCGCATAAAACTAACACCAAGAACACTTCAAACCGTTCCCATACACACCCATCTCGGCGAGGATCCTTAATCAACTGGCAAACGTTGGAATAGCGACACTTTCCCTCCCCCACCCGGAAGAGCCCCCACATGATTCTTAACACGGCTTCTCTGGTCAACTTGCCCGTCAGATTGGCTGCAAACACTTGGTACGCATCTAAGTCGTGGCTGGGTAGGATAGGGTCCGCTGTTCTGGTGGAGAGAAAGCATATACTGTATAGGTAAATATTTTAGTCCATATTTTCAGGTTCAGTATTGGGTGAAGAAATGCAAGTCTGTGAATGTGGTGGGAGTTGCATAGAGGGTAAGATCTAGATTTTTTTTGGATCAGTTGCTACAATCTGATCTCTAATTTAAGAAATGGCAAGTAAGGCAGCCCAGAACAGAGCTGCATGGAGTACCTCCATTAAGAAACACAGAAAAAAAGACAAGAAAATAATAAGAGGAAACATTGAAGAACAAAATAAAAAGGACATTCGCACATAGTTCAACCAACCTCTTCCTCTGAGCACCACTACGACCCTCTTCTTCTGTCTGTTTTTCCACCGAGTCCCTATGTTTGGTGTTGGTGTGGTGGGAAGATGAGTGGAGAGGGGTGACTGAGACAGATTCCACACCATACCCACAGCTTTCATCAATAATGTCCGCTGCCTTCACCATCTCCTGTCAATAATGTAACAATTAAAAAATAAATATTATTTTTAACATCGTTCTTAACAACAATAACCCCCAAATGAAATTAATAACAATGATCATAATGATAATATATAAACCTATATTAAATATATTAATGTTCCGCAATAGGGCCACCTTTCTTATCCACCTAAAACATGAAGGATGCTGCATGAAGGTCAGTTGCATGTTACGATGTAATACACCGAGAAATGACTCTCCGGCTGTCATTTCTCGAAGACTTCTTCTAGCCGGAGACATTGAGAGCAACCCAGGACCCACGTACACATACATATGTCCAACTTGCTCAAAACCCATCACCTCAAGTCACCACACTAAGGGTTCAGTTCTCTGCAATTCATGCAGGAACTGGACCCACTTCACCTGTACAACACTTGCCTCCAAGAAACACTACATACATACATACATACATAAAATTTTAAGACTGAGTGTTCCACACATAAGTGCAGTTTCAGTCTCTTGTCCTAATGGCGGCGTTCCAGGCAACCCTGGTAAGGGCTGCTTCACTTGTCAAGTTCTTGGATTTGAGATCGGCGCGTATAGTCCGATCCCAGGTCTTCCTCGGTCCACCCCTTGGTGCAGCTCCCTCCACAATCACAGACCTGCATTTTGTCACCCAATTTTGTTCATCCATTCTCTCCACATGTCCATACCATCCCAGTCTACTTGTACGCATCACCTCGCTAATACTCTTTATACCTAAACGTCTCCTCAGCTCAACATTTGTTATTCTATCCTGTAGCCTGGCCCCACACATCCATCTCACCATTCTCATCTCATTACGCTCCATTCTGTTGACATCCTCTACTTTAACGGCCCATGTTTCTGAGGCATACGTCATTGCACTTCTAACACATGAGGCATACACCTTTCCCTTCAGGGGGAGAGGCATTCTTTTCATGGTCAGGATTGGCATCAATTCTCTGAACTTCCCCCAGCCACACCTAATTCTAGCAACAGTGGCAGCCTCGGCCCCACCACCGGCAGAGATGGTATCTCCTAGGTAACAAAACTTGTTCACCAGCTCCAAAGACTCATTTCCAAAATTCACAGCCACAGGATCATCACTTAACACAAGCTCGCCTTTGCACACTACGCACTCAAATTTCTCTATTTCTGACTTATCCTTCGGCAGGGGCCCCTTTATTCTACTACAGCGCTTACTCCCATGGTGTACCCAACATCGACAGATGCTACATTGAATTGAGTTAACGCCCACTCCCTTTCCACACACTGCACATGGGTATGCACCGCTCTTTTCCACATTGCCTCGTCTCAAACTACAATGCATAACCTTGGTTTTGTTAATATTGACTCTTAAACCCTTGCTCACCATGCCCTCTCTCCACTTTCTGAATTTGGCCTCAGCATCCTGCATACTGTCAGCTATTAGGACTAAATCGTCCGCATAAAACAGTTCCAACGGGAGTCCGCCTCTAAAAACTCTAGACAGCGCCTCCAAGACCATAATAAAGAGGAGGGGGCTTAACACTGAACCCTGATGGACTCCAACACGGACTGCGAATTCATCACTCAGTACACCTTTCACCCTCACCGAACTTCGCGAATCCTCATACATCTTCATTATCACACGCACCAGCCACTCTTCCACACCAAGTTTCCTCATAGCCCACTGTACAACATCTCTAGGTACCCTATCAAAGGCCTTCTCCAGGTCCACAAACACAAAGTAAAGATCCCTGCCTTTTAGTAGGTATCTTTCCTGTATCTGCCTGACTATGAAGATAGCATCGGTTGTACCACGTCCTGGCATAAAACCAAACTGCATATCATCAATAGAGATGCTTTGCCTGATCAAACCCTCAAGGACTCTCTCACAGACCTTCATGATTTGGTCAAGCATTTTCAGGCCCCTATAATTTCCTCTATCTAGCGCATCCCCTTTTCCTTTGTATATATTTACTATTACACTTTTGAGCCAATCCTCTGGGATTTTCTCATCTTTAATAATGGTGTTTATCAACTCAGTGACTAAGTTTACACCAATCTCCCCTGAGGCTTTTATCATCTCAGCGACAATGTCGGAGCAACCTGGAGCTTTACCGTCCTTCATTTTATTGATTGCGTCGCTCACTACAGCTGGTGCTATCAAAGGAGGGGGCCCAGATATTGGTTTTTCGATACTAAGCTGTTCCTTATCCCATTCAAACTCTACATTTAGCAATCGTTCATAGTGTACCTTCCATGCTTCTCTGATTTCATTTTCTGCATACACAATCTTCCCATTATCATCTCTAACACACTGTTCACCTATAATATCCCTACTGTCATTTTTAACTCGCCTAGCTAGGTTGAAGATCCCATTGGGATTGTCAGTGTTACACACTTGTTCGAGGACCAGGTCCTTAATGCGATTTTTAGCATTGTAAATAACTCTTTTGGCAGTTCGTTTAGCTGCCTGGTATTCCTCCCTGCTGCCTCCTTTCTTCCATGCTTTGAAGCATCTCCTTTTCTCTTTCACAGCATGTTCTACCTCATCGTTCCACCACCAAGAGGTCTTATTCCTGGGGTGACCCTTTGTTTTCCCACAGACTTTGTCAGTGGCAGCGATAAGGCTATGCTTAAGAAAGTTCCATTGGCTATTTACATCGTTAGGCCTAGCTTCCTTATTTCTATTCATTTCCTCCAGTTCATTATGAAACCTATCCCTAACTTCCTTGTCCTTCAGCAGCCACACTTTCCTTTTGGGTATGTAAACCTTCTTGCGCTTAGGATCTCTGTATAAGCTCATGTCGCACACAAGTAGCTTATGCTGGGGGATACATTCTTTGCTCGGGATGACCTTTACATCTCGAACTAGTTTCCAGTCTTTCCTGTTAACCAAGAAGTAATCTATCTGGCTACTGGAGACCTCAGAGTTATATGTGATCAGGTGGCTCTGTCTTTTCTTGAACTCTGTGTTACACACAACCATGTTGAGTGCAACGCAGGACTCCAATATATATTCGCCTTCTAGATTTCTCCTTCCGTAACCAATTCCTCCATGTACCCCCTCGTATCCATCTGCAGATGCTCCCACGTGACCATTGAGGTCCCCCCCCACGATAGTTATTTCGTTCTCCGAGAGGCCTGAAATGACACTGACGGTGTCATTCCAGAAGTCCTCTTTTATCTCTTTCTGTAAACCAGCCTGTGGGGCATATGCAGATATCACATTCAGAATTCTTTCACCAACTTTCAACTTCAAAACAATCAGCCTTTCACTAACTCTCGTAATCTGAAGCACACTTTCCGCCAGCTCTTCAGCCACCAGAACACCCACTCCTCCTTTCGCTTTATCAGTCTCCACACCCATCCAGTATATCCTATATCTTTTCCTCCTTCCGACAATCCACTGTACCCCATGCCTCTTCCAGAGTGTTTCCTGGGTACAGCAGATGTCCACTCGCCTCCTCTCACACATCTCAACCACTTCATTCGCACGCAGATTCAAACTACCAACATTCACACTAGCAAGTCTGAGTTTGTGGGGGGCATTTGTCATTGTCCTGTGCGGTTTTGTTTCATCGGACTTACGTTTATTTTCTTTGATTTTAGTCATAGTTAGGTAGGTTTGGCTGGCAGATGAGCATCACCCCTGGTGATGAACACCTGGACCTGTTCCTCATGCCCCTCCCTCTTCCAGTCAAATCCCTCACCTAAAACCCGTCCACCTCTCCTCCCCAACCCACCTAGCCTTCCCATATCATCCACTCCCCCCCCTAAAACCCGTCCACCTCTCCTCCCTAACCCACCTAACCTTCCCATACCATCCACATCCTCAACTCAACACACCACACCCCATCCTAATCCATTCCAACCCCCATCTCCTGCTCCCCAATCCCCACCCCCACCTCACCCATCCCAACCTCCAGCCCCTCCCTCACCCCCACCCCATCCTCGTGCAGCAGCACCCAACATACATCGTGCACATAACATTAACATTCTCCAATTGAACATAGATGGCATTAACACAAAGAAACACAAACTCTCACACTTCATCAAACAACACAACATACACATTGCCATCTTACAAGAAACAAAACTCCACACATCACAAAAAACACCCACATTTCATAATTTCACCACCATCAGACAAGACCGGGCTGTCGGCGGGGGCGGTGGACTCATCACCCTGGTACACAATGAAATATCATACATAGTAACCAGTGTACAAACCAAATCCCTCCTCCCCCCAAATGATAACACAACAGAAATACAATCAATTAAAATACGCACTGGCAACAAATCCAACATAACCATCATAAACACATACATCCCTCCCCAAACATCCCCTACAGTACCAAATGAATACCGACCACACTTACAACACATCACAAACACCCCACACATCATCCTGGGTGGTGACTTCAACGCCAAGACGTCGGCCTGGTTTGTCGACAACCCCGACACAGACAGAGGGCTGGTACTACAAAACCAAACAGATAACCTCATCATCCTTAACGACATCCATCAACATACCCATATTCCTCACCAAGCCCTCTATAACCCATCATCTCCAGACATCACCTTTTGCTCCCCAGAACTCGCCCCCACAACATCCTGGAGGGTGGTCAGAACCTTAGGCTCTGACCACCTCCCGATCATTATCACCACCAAAACCAGACTCACCCCAGCTAGCCACAAACACACATACACCAATTATAAAAGAGCTAACTGGGAAGCATTTACAAATGAGACAGAACAACACTTCACAACTCTAAACAGTACACCCATCACTAACATCAACAATGCTGTACACATACTCAATAAAACTATCCAAAACGCTGACAAGAAACACATTCCAAGAGGTAACAGAAAAAGACACAACCCCAACTTCACACCAGAAATTCAAAACCTCATCAGACAACGCGACACACTGAAACACTCCCCAGCACCCCACACACAAGACATCACACAACAAATTCAAGCACTCAACACCCAAACTAACAACAAAATACAAGAACAACAAAAACTAAATTGGAATAACTTCCTACAAACACTTGATCACAAAACAAACCCCAAAAAACTCTACAAAACACTAAACAGCATCACACTTTCCAACAGCAACATAACACAATCACATGCTGCAATCACAACAACAGACTCTACTCCTTCATGTAAACAACAAGCAAACACTCTCATCAATCACTTCTCACATGTCAGCCACCTAAACCTCACAAAGACGACCGACGTGTCATCCGACGTAAGAGACAATTCCCCACAGACCCTGACTATACACCCTTCACCAATCACCAGACAAAGCATATCATCAACAATCTCAAGCACTCACCCGCCTGTGGCCTAGACAACATAAGCAACATACACCTCAGACACCTGGGACCACAAGGCATACAAACACTCACTAACATATCAAACTACAGCTATTCACACAACACAATACCAGACATTTGGAAGCATGGTATCATCATCACATTCCCCAAACCCAACAAAGACCCCACGCTACCCTCCTCGCACCGCCCCATCACACTCCTTTGCTCCCCCTCCAAAGTCATGGAACGCCTAGTATTACAACTAATTACACCCGACCTACCCCTAGCTCCAACACAACATGGCTTTAGGCCACTGCACTCCACAAACACTCTTCTCACAGACCTTACACAAAGAGCTTTTGACGGCATCAACTCAGCTAGACCACCACACAGATCACTATTAGCCACACTCGACATTAGTAAAGCCTTCGATGCCATCCCCCGCCACAACCTAACAAACAAAATCTACAACACAAACATGCACAACAACACAAAAAGGTGGCTGGCCAACTTCCTAGCAGGCAGATGTGCACACGTATCTTTTGCCGGTCAGTCATCTAAAATCAGAAACTTTCCAAACGGAGTCCCACAAGGATCCGTCCTATCGCCCGCACTCTTCAATCTGTACATGCACGATATAACTACACCCAATACTCCCCAAATAAACTTAGCCTCCTATGCAGATGACATAACACTCACATGCACACACCATGACCCAAGAAGAGCAACAGATCTCCTTCAACCCTATCTCAACACACTACATGGCTGGTGCACTACAAACAGACTTAATCTAGCCCCAGCCAAATCCACCGCAACCCTGCTCACAAGCTGGACAGGTGAACACGAATACATCCCTCAACTCACCATAAACAACACACCCCTAACACATACACACACACACAAAATCCTAGGAGTAACATATGATACTCATATGACATTCAAACAGCACACCACAAACTTTAAAAAGAAACTGACACCCAGACTTAACGCCCTCAGGTCACTTGCTCACACAAAATTTGGACACAACAAAGAAACTACCATCACAGTATATAAACAATACATAAGATCAGTAATGGAATACGCAAGCCCAGCCTGGGCTTCTAACCTAGCTGAAACACATCATAAGACCTTACAGACTATTCAAAACAAAGCCCTGAAGATCATTACAGGCTGCACAGCTACTGCACCCACAGATCATCTACATCAAGAAACCAAAATCCTCAAAGTCAAAGACCATCTGGACATGAGAGGCACTCAATTCCTGGCAGCAGCCTCCACGAACGAAGACCACCCACTAAACTACATGGCAACACACCCACAGACACCAAGAAATATCAAAACAACACCCAGCACACGGTATCACACAATTATTGTCCTCTCTCCCTCCCTGCCCACCCCGAACCAACTTCCAGAAGCACATCCATACTCATATCTCTCGCCAATCCATCCACTCACTCACAGACAACACGCAGCTGCATGCACGACCTCCCGAAATCCATCCTTCCGAATCCTCCCTCCCTCGCGAGGACAGAGTCCACCTGGCCAGGCTGAGATGCGGACACCATCCAGCTCTCCTGAGCTATCAGAAGAGACTGGATGACTCCGTTGTCGACGCCTGCCCGGGATGTAACACAGCACCCCATACCATTAAACACATCATAGAAGACTGCATTTCACACAACCACTTACGCCAACAACACAACCTACACTCAATGAGAGCTCTGTGGGAAAGCCCGATCGTGGCCATGGCCTTCCTCAGGGACTCTGGGCTGTTCGGCCAGGCAGCTTAGGGAACAACAACAACAACAACAACTTGGTTAAAGACAAGTTCGGACTGTTGATTCACATTCACGTGTATTTACCTATTTGTATTTACCTATTTGTAGTATACAGGAGTTGAGCTTTTTAGGCTCGTATTGTCCCGCTTCCTGAGTTACAATTATCTAACTTTGCCTTAAAAATATGAATGTTTTTGGCACACACCACTTCCTCTTCCAACTGATTCCATTTACTTATACTTCTGTAAGGGAAACTATACTTTCTCACATCTCCTTTACATCTTCCTTTCATTAGCTTATATCTATGCCCCCTAGTTCTACCATTATCTTTCACAATATAACCCTTCTTGTCCACCTTTTCGAGTCCTCTCACACATTTGTACATCATAATCATATCGCCTCTCTCCCTCCTATCCATTAGAGATGGTAAATCTAATTTCTTTAATCTCTCCTCATATGGTAATTCTCTCAGTTCTGGTATCATCCTAGTTGCAGCTCTCTGAACCTTCTCCAGCTTCTTTATATGCTTTTTTAGATGTGGTGCCCACACCACTGCCGCATACTCCAGTCTTGGTCTCACCAATGTTTTTATTATTTTCTCCAGCATCTCCTCGTTTATATAGTTAAAGGCTATTTTTATTCTGTTTAGCAGTCCATATGTTTCTCCCACTATCTTATTAATATGATTCTCAGGTGAAAGATCACTCCTAACAGTTATCCCTAAGTCCTTTTCTTTCTCTGATGGGTTAATAGTGTTTTCTCCTAACTTATATTCCATATGAGGCCTTCTTTTACTTACTCCCATTTCCACTACATGACATTTATTTGTGTTGAATTCCATTTTCCACTTCTTGCTCCATTGATCTATCCTATCCAAATCCCTCTGTAATTCCCTACCACTGTTTTCATCTTCTATACGCTTCATGATCTTGGCATCATCTGCAAACATATTCATATATGCATTTATATCCTTTGGCATGTCGTTAATGTATATTAGAAACATTATGGGAGCCAGCACCGCTCCCTGCGGAACTCCACTTGTGACATCTTTCCACGTAGAAAATTTATCTCTGATAGTAGTCCTCATCTGTCTCCCTGAAAGATAGTCCTCCATCCAATTTAACAAACTACCCTGAATCCCTCCATACTCTTTTAATTTTCACTTCAGCCTGCTATGCGATACTCTGTCAAAAGCTTTCTTCATGTCAATATATACGCAGTCCACCCATCCATCTCTCTCTTGCAATATGTCAACCACTCTGTCATAAAAACTGAGTAGATTTGTAACACATGAGGTACCCTCCCTGAATCCAAATTGCCTGTTAGATAGTAGATTATTCTTTTCCAAGTAAATCATCCATCTTTTCTTAATTATTTTCTCACAGATTTTGCACACTATACTAGTAAGTGACACAGGTCGATAATTCAATGGATGTTCCCTGTTCCCACCTTTATAAATCGGTACAATGTTGGCTCTCTTCCAGTCCATTGGTAATTTTCCCACTTCCAGAGTATTTCATTATCTCATATAAGGGTTTCACTAGTTCGTCAGCACATTCTTTCAAAATCCATCCCGCTACATTGTCAGATCCCACTGCTTTTTTCACATCTAGTCCTTTCATTATTTCTACTAGCTCCTCTGGGAGAAAATTAATCTCTCCCAGTTTATCACCAATTTCACCTACCGGTACTTCTTCAAAGTTATCACCTTTAGTATATACTGAGTGTAGTGTATTGTTCATAATTTCACACATATTCTGGTCATCATCATAAGTGGTCCCTTCAACCTTCAACCTCACTATTCTATCCCTTACCTTCATTTTACTATTTATAAACCTATAGAACAGCTTAGGATCACTCTTACATTTTTTCACAATGTTCTTCTCATATTCTCTGGCTTCTTGTCTCCTGATTGCAGCATATACATTTCTTAATCTCTTGTATCTGTTCCAAGTTTCTCTATTACACCTTTTTCTAGCTGCCTTCCACGCTTGGTCTCTCTTTTCCTTGGCTTTCCTACATTTTTCATTAAACCAATCCTTTTCCTTCGCTGACCTATTACCTTGTTTAGGGACATATTTATTAACTCCTTCTTCATATATTGTTTTAAATACTCCATACTTCTCGTCTACACTATTTCTCTGATGTATTTCACTCCAGTCAACATCTCTAAAGTATTGTCTCAGTGATTGGTAGTCTCCTTTTGCATAGTCAAACCTAGTTTCCTTGTGCTCCTCCCTCTCCTCCATATTGGAATAACCCAATAGGATTTCTATATCCATTACAACGTGATCGTTCTTGCCTAAAGGTGGTAAGTATTTTATATCAGAAATTACATCTGGGTCTCTAGTAAACATTAGGTCCAATCTGGATGCTTCATCATTTCCCCTTCTTCTTGTATTTTCCTTTATATTTTGCACCAATAAATTTTCTGTTACCATATCCAGTAGCCTATACCTCCACGAGTTCACGTTGCTACCAGCTTCTCTCTGCTCCCAATCCACCTCTTTACAGTTGAAGTCCCCTACTATAATTAATTCATTGGTTCTACGAGTTAATTTTTCAATACAAATAATCATCTCATCTTTGATAAATTTGTATTCCTCCTCTTCCCAAGCCCCTGTGTAGGGCGGCATGTAGGCCACTACAATATCCGCCTTTTGATTGTCATCATCTGTCAATTCTACTGCTAATATTTCCGCTTTACTATTATTCAGATCAATCATTCTTGTTTTCAATTTATTATGTGTAAGAATTAGCACCCCTCCCCCCATCTTGTCTTCTCTATCCCTTCTCCAGATATTATAGTTGTTCCATCCCATTCCCTCCAAACTTATCCCTTTATTTAGTTTAGTTTCACATAGACACAATATTAAGGGCTCTTCCTGTCTGATGTAATCATTTATTTCTAATTTCTTTGATAGCAGCCCATCCACATTGCTATAGACCATCTTGCACCTGTTGCTTTTACCATTATGATTGATATTCCCTGTCTTTATCCTACTATTTCCCCTTCCTGTTGCACCTCTCCCTCCAATCCTTCTTCCTGTACCACCACTTCTTTTCTCCCCCCCTCCGCCCCTATCCTCTCCCCCTTCTTCAGGTACCACTTCCTTACTTTCCCATCCATGTTTCTGTAGAAAAAAAAGCCCTTCTCCACTTCTGATCTATTATCGTTCTTTTCTTTGACTTCTCTATTTATTTCTCTAAATTTTTCCCTCTCTTCCGCGTTTAGATCTTTCCTTAGTTTAACATTTCTGTATTCCCCCTCCTGACTTAACTTCCAGCTGGATCTGAGTACCTCCTCTGCTACTTTGGTTGACTTAAATCTAATCTTCATTGGCCTCATTTCTCCTTTCTTGTATTTCCCTAGTCTCCAACAATCCTCTACCTCTCTCTTCCATCCCTCCTTATCTTGTCTATCTATCACATCAATCATCTTCTCAACTTTCTTCATCTCCACACCCTTTCTCGTATTTCTATCTAATATTTCCCCTTCTACATCTCCAAACATAATTACACATCTCTTCTTATCAATAATATCACTGACCTGTTTCTCATTTTGTCTGATGGCATTAACTACCCTCTTGTTCAGGTTCTCCTCCTGCTGTCCCTTTTGCTCCTCAATAATTGCTTTTAGTTGTACCTCTGCTTCACCCACTCGATCACCCCAGACATTTTTCATTTGAGATACCTCTTCCTCCATTTTTTGTGTGTGAGTGCTTGTGTGTGTGTGTACTTACACTAGTTGTATTTGCGGGAGTGAGCATGCTCGTTAATTCCCGCCTCCTAAGATATGTTTGTCATACCGTGCTTTGAAACTATGCACTGATGGTGCAGACACTACTTCGGTTGGCAATTTGTTCCACCCACTAATCGAGTTGGTAGGAAATCTTTTACTTTTCAGATCAGATTTACTATTAGGCACTTTCAGTTTGTAGCTGTGACCTCTTGTTCTCTCACCTCCATTCCTCTCTATGAAGTTTTCTTGGTCGATTTTGTCAATACCTCTAACACATTTGTATATCTGAATTTGCTGTCCTCGTTTCCTTCTCTGTTCCAGTGTAGGTAGATTCAATCTCTCGAGCCTCTCTTGGTACTCCAAATTTTCCAAACCTGGGATCATCCTCGTAGCTGCTCTCTGTACCCTCTCAATTTTGTGGATATGTTTCTTCATGTGAGGGGACCACACAACAGATGCATATTCCATCCTGGGTCTTATTATTGCCGTTATTATTTGTTTCATGGTGTTTTCATTAAGATAATTGAAAGACATCCTGATATTTGCCAATAGTGCTAGTGATTCTCTCACTATCTTATTTACGTGGCTTTCCGGAGACATGTTATCCTTAAATTCTATCCCCAAGTCTTTTTCTTTTTCTGCTTTGGGAATCACTTCGTTTCCTAGTTTATAATCTTTTCTAGGTCTGTACTTGCTTTTACCCCTTTCTAGAGTGTGTGTGTGTGTGTGTGTGTGTGTGTGTGTGTGTGTGTGTGTGTGTGTGTGTGTGTGTGTGTTACTCAGTTACTTGTTCGTCAAGGGGAATCCACGCAATGCGAGCTAAGCTCATTATTATCGCGCCTCCTTAACTGGGAATGTATTGCGTGAAATGCATGTTAAGTGTTTTATGTACTGTTGGAATGGCTGTGGATGTGTGTGTAGTCTGTATTTAGCCAATTGGCGACATCGGAAACGAAGGCTTAGGGTGGATCTGTATGGTACCATTCTCACTATAGACGGTACCGTCTCGCCCGAAGGCTTAGGTAGCCATCAGCTTAGGTGAACCATATGATACCCATCTCGCCTTGTACCATTTTTGCCAACCCCAGATGGGACGTCACAACGTCGTCCACTTATTCCAGGTACCTATTTACAGCTAGGTGACCTGAGGCTAACACATGAAAGGAGACAAGCCCAATTTGTCTCCGCCCGGCCGGGGATTGAACCCCCGACCCCTCGTGTGTGAGACGAGAGCTCTACCTACTAGGCTACGGGCTGTGTGTGTGTGTGTGTGTGTAATAATAATAATAATAATAATAAACGGTTTATTAAAGAATGGCAGCCTCATGAGCTGAAAATACACATTTTACAATTTAGTGGATGAACATGAGATGTACAGATATGAGGATGGTAAGCTTAGTTTACAAACAAAATAAATAAATACAATAATGATGCATGTGCAGAATACAAATTATCATAAAATAACCATGAGAGTAAGTGATATACAGTACATATACACATTTATTTACTTACTCATATACAGAACATACGTATATACACGTACGTGCGCACATACATATACATACATATATAGGAACATAAGAACATGCAGTAAGTGTGCACATGTCCGTATACACAAACGCTCACGTATGCACACAAACATACATACATACAGAAACTGTTTTGGTAAGGTCAGGTAAAGAGGGTGCAGGTACTACAATGGGAGGTTACAAAAATTGCAAATAGCGTACTCTCAAAAGAACAAGTTGACGATATGCAACACAATCTAGATAAGTTGTCACATTGGGCCCAAATTTGGCAAATGAGTTTCAATGCGGATAAATGTATGGGTTTGACAACACGAAGGGAAGGAAGGAAAACCTTCTATTTAGTAGTGGTTCCGTAGTCAATGACGAAGAGCCTATACTATACTGTACAGTCGACCCTCGCAAATCCGGACTTCACCAATCCGGACTTTCAACAATCCGGACACAATCCGATCGTCCGGTAGTGCGTACCGTAACGCATACTTGTCCGAATACTTAAAATTTTGTCCGGTAGGTGGCTCTCGCGACGGGTGACGCCACCCGTTCCCGCCTAGTCATTCAAGCTTGTTTACAACCCGCCATGCGACTACCTGGTTATTAAGGTGTTTGTGAAGTTATTATCGACTTTCATTGCCAGCCACCATGCCCCCCAAGCCTCAAAAGACTGTCAAGCGCTAGGCTATTAATATTAATAATGTGTACTCACCTAATTGTAGTATACAGGATTTGAGCCTAAGCTCGTGTTGTCCTGTCTCTCTCTCTACATTTATCCAATTTTGCTTTAAAAGTTTGGATATTTCTTGCTCCCACCACCTCCCCATCCAACTTATTCCAACACTCAATGCTTCTATACGGGAAGCTGAACTTTCTTACATCAGACTTACATATAACTTTCCTCAACTTACAATCATGACCCCTGGTTCTTCCCTCGTCCCTCACCACAAAATCTCCCTTGTCGATCTTCTCAAAACCTTTCACACACTTAAACATCATGATCATGTCACCTCTCTCTCTCCTCTCCCTCAGCGTTGGCAGCTTTAGCCTCTCCAATCTCTCCTCATAAGGCAGGTCTCTAAGGCTAGCTATCATCTTAGTGGCAACTCTCTGAACTCTTTCCAGTTTTTTATTATGTTTTATAAGGTGTGGAGACCACACCACTGCTGCATACTCCAGTCTTGGTCGTATTATTGTCCCTATTATTTTTGCTAACATCTCTTCATCTAAATAATTCAGAGCTATTCTCATGTTAGTCAACACTGCATAGGTTTCACCAGTTATTTTATTTATATGCTGTTCAGGTGACAAGCTGTCTGCCACAACTACCCCTAGGTCTTTTGCTTTCACAGCTTTACTAATTATTTCATCTCCTATTTTATATCCCCAAGAAGGTCTATATTTACTTTTTCCCATCTCAAGAACCTGACACTTACTCGTGTTGAATTCCATTTTCCAAGTTTGACTCCACTCATATAACTTATCTAGGTCTCTCTGTAATTCTTCACAACTACTCCTACTTGTAATATGCTTCATTAATTTTGCATCATCAGCAAACATAGACATATATGAGCCTATTCCCATTTGAAGGTCGTTGATGAAAACCAAAAACATGATTGGGGCCAACACCGATCCTTGAGGCACTCCGCTTTTTACCCTTTTCCACGAGGAGAACTTTCCTTTTATTACTGTTCGCATTTCCCTCCCAATTAAATAGTTTTCCATCCACTTTAATAATACTCCCTCAACCCGCCCCACAGTCCTGAGCTTCCACAACAATCTCTTATGAGGCACCTTATCAAATGCCTTCTTGAAATCTAAGTAAATACAATCTACCCACCCCTCCCTCCCTTGTACAATGTCAATTACCCTATCATAGTAACTCAACAAATTTGTGGTACACGAATGACCTTTTCTGAACCCGAACTGCTTGCTTGAAATTATTTCCCTCTCCTCCAACATACCCACCCATCTTTTTCTAATAATCTTTTCACAAAGCTTGCATATAACACTCGTTAAGGATACCGGTCGATAATTTAGCGGGTCTTCTTTATTTCCACTTTTATATATTGGAGTTATATTTGCTTGTTTCCATTCTAAGGGAAGTTCCCCCTTGTTTAATGAGTGTTGAACAATATTAAAAATAGGTCTCACTAGTTGTTCAGAACATTCTCTTAATACCCATCCAGCAATGTTATCTGGGCCCATAGATTTTCTCACGTCCAATTCTTCCAACAATGATTTTAGTTCATCCTTGTTGACTTCTATCGACTCTAGTCCCTGGATCTCGTTCAATTCCACCACAGGTTCTACATAGTCATCCTCCTCCACAAACACGGATGTTAATGTATCATTCATAATTTCACACATACCCACTGTGTCTTCATATAATTGACCCTCTACCCTAAGCTTTGTTATTTTGTCCTTTATTTTTGTTTTGCCGTTGATATAACTGTAGAACAGTTTGGGTTCTTTATTACATTTGTTTACTATATCTTTTTCAAAGTTCTTTTTCTCCTCTCTTATAGTCTTGACATAGTTGTTTCTAGCATTCTTATACTCATTCCATTTTTCCTCAGTGTGTCTCCTTCTCACTTTATTCCATGCAGAGTCCTTTTTGTTCTGGGCAATGTGACATCGCATGTTAAACCACTCTTTCTCCTTAGCCAGCTTTCTATCCTTAAATGTTGGTACATATTTATCTACCCCCTCCCTGTAAATGTCTAGTAACATGGTGTATTTTACCTGAATATTCTGTTCTTGCTCAATAAATGACCAATCTATATTTGCAAAGTATCCTCGTAATGATTCATAATCCGCCTTACTATAATTTAGTCTATATTCCCTATGTTCCTCCTCTCTGCCTTCCAGAAATTCCACTGTCAATTCAAATTCAATCACAGCATGATCGCTTTTTCCCATGGGACTCAAATATGTTAGGTTCTTTATTTCTTGGGGGTCTTTGGTGAATAATAAGTCGAGTCTTGATGGTTCATCACCTCCTCTAAATCTTGTATTTTCCATAACGTGTTGTGTTAATAGATACCCCATTGTTAGTTCAAGAAATTTGCTACCCCAAGTATTTTCATTTGAACCCGCATCCAAACATTCCCAATCCACCTCCCCGCAATTAAAGTCCCCTGCAAGAATAAGCCTATTTTTCCTTTTACAAATAATTTCTAACATACGCAAGGTTTCCAAAATTAATTCATTATATTCATCGTTGCTCCAAGATTTAGTCTTAGGAGGTAAATAAATTGATACAATATCCAATTTTGACCTATCATTATCCTCAATTTCAACTGCTACCACTTCAGCAATGCTATCACCAAGTTTTAATTCTTTAGCAGTAATTTTATTATCTACCATGATCAACACTCCTCCTCCTAGCTTCCCTAACCTGTCTCTTCTCCATGTACTGTATCCTGCACAACTAATTATATTCGTGTCTACCTCCTGGTTAAGCTTAGTTTCAGTCAAACATACTACCCCGGGCCTCTCTCTCTTTACATATTCGTCAAACTCAATCTTTTGGAAATTAACCCATCAATATTTGTATACATGAACTTAGCGTTTCCAGTATTTTCCCTATTTTTCTCGTCCCTGCCCGTTCCTTTCTTTTTTGTACGTACCCCTCCCAATTTATTTCCTAGCTTTTCTCCTCTTCTCTTGTCTCCACCTGGACTGTTTCTCGCTCCGTTTCCACCTCCCCTCCCTCTGCCTCCACTTGGACTGTTTCTCTCTCTATCTCCACCTCCCCTCTCTCTGCCTTCTCCCCCGTCACCCGCACCATCTCCTTTTCCCTCCCTACTTCGTCCCTTCGCTTTATATACCATTTCTTGTGTGTGTGTGTGTGTGTGTGTGTGTGTGTGTGTGTGTGTGTGTGTGTGTGTGTGTGTGTGTGTGTGTGTGTGTGTGTGTGTGTGTGTGTGTGTGTATTTACCTATTTGTATTTACCTATTTGTAGTTTACAGGAATTGAGCAGCGCTCGTGTTGTCCTGTCTTAGTTACTTTATAATCAATCCATTTTACTTAGACAAGTATTGTAATGGATATTCCCAATTCCCAGTATTTTGGACTAACATATCATAGCTTATGTTGTCCTATTTCCATATTTACTTTTATCCAACCTAGATTTGAACATGTTAATGTTCTTCGCTCTCACCACCTCCTCCTCCAAGTTGTTCCAAGTCTCTATACTTCTATATGGGAAGCTGAATTTCTTTGTGTCCTTACGACATCTGCCCTTCCTCAGTTTAAACTTGTGTCCTCTTGTCCTTCCATTATCCCTCACGAATAGATCTTCCCTATCTACTCGTTCCAAACTTTTTACTCCCTTGAACATCATTATTAAGTCGCCTTGTTCCCTTCTCTCTTTCAAGGTAGGCAGTTGTAGTGTCTTAAGTCTTTCCTCATATGTCAACTCCTTCAATCTTGGGATCATCTTCGTTGCTATCCTTTGGACTTTCTCTAATTTGTTTATGTGTCTTTTCAAATGTGGTGACCATATCACTGCTGCATATTCTAATCTTGGTTTTATCATAGTCATTATCAGTTTTCTTAACATTTCTTCGTCCAAATAGTTAAATGCCACTCTCATATTGGTTATTATTCCATATGCTCCTCCAATGATCATGTTAATATGCTGCTCCGGCGATAGATCATCTTGTATTATCACTCCAAGGTCTTTCTCATGCCGTGTTTTGCCGATTATTTCAATTCCTAATTTGTACTCCCAGCTTGGCCTTATCTCACTTGTTCCCACTTCCAAAACATGACACTCTTCTGCATTGAAACTCATTTTCCAGGTTTGGCTCCATCTGTGCAACTTATCTAGGTCCTTTTGAAGATCCTGACAACTTTCTATACAGGTGACATTCTTCATGATCTTAGCGTCATCCGCGAACATATTCATATGACTATTCAAGTTTTCTGGCATGTCGTTTACATAAAGTAGGAACATTATCGGACCCAACACTGATCCCTGTGGTACTCCGCTCGTCACACTCCTCCACTGTGAATATTCGTCTCGTATTGTGGTCCTCATTTCTCTTCCTATTAAAAAGTTTTCCATCCATTTTAACATCCTACCATGTACACCTCCAACAACCTGCAATTTCCACAATAACCTTTTGTGAGGCAAAGACCTTTTTCAGGTCCAGGTAAACACAGTCAACCCATCCCTCTCTCTCCTGTGTAACATCTACCACTCTGCTATAAAAGCTTAATAAATTAGATACACAAGATCTCCCTTCCCTGAATCCAAACTGTTTCTCACTAAGCACCCCCTGTCCCTCTATGAAGTGTGTTCACTTTTTTCTTATAATTTTCCCACAAATTTTGCAAACAATGCTGGTGAGGGACACCAGTCTGTAGTTAAGCGGATTTTCTGTCTCCTCCTTTGTTGTTGTTGTTGTTGTTGTTCCCCAAGCTGCCTGGCCGAACAGCCCCAAGGCCCCGAGCAAGGCCAAGGCTATAACCGAGCGCCCCCACAGAACCCTCCCTGCCGACCACAATAAAGCCTGGGTGACCGAAGCCACTCCATGGCAGGGAGCTGAGGAGGGTGCAGAAACGCCCGGGAAACCAAAGCCCCACCCAGGGCCCTGTGCCCCTCAGCAATTATGAAAAGAAAGTTGAGGGGCAAAGGAAAAATGTGACGCTTTGGCTTCCAATCTTGGTAGATTGGGAGGTCAATCCACGGAAGAGACGCCGTCACTTGAGATCTAGAAAATATATAAGTAAAAGGAACAGTCAGAGTAAGCTATGGGTATGGCAGAGATCGCTCAGTTCTCACTCTGATAGACCAGCCCATCACCACATCTCCTCCTTTGTAAATAAGTACTATGTTAGCTCTCTTCCATTCCACTGGCAGGTCTCCTTCATTCAGTGAAGATTTGATGATGTCATAGATTGGTTCCACTAGCTCTTCCACACATTTTTTGAGGATCCATCCAGCCACTCCATCTGGTCCCATTGATTTCCTCACGTCCAAATCCTGCATCAATTTCAGCACTTCACTTTTTGTCACTTTCATTTCAGGCATCTGTGGTGTTCTCATTTCTCTATCAGGTTCTATAAACTCCTCCTCTTTTACAAACACTGACTGAAGTTTTTCATTCATAACTTCATACAAGTCTTTATCTTTCTCATAGCTGTTCGTTCCAACTCTTAGTCTGACAATACCTTCTTTTGTTTTTATTTTTCCATTTACAAATCTATAAAATAGTTTTGGCTCGTTTTTGCACTTCTCTACAATATTCCTTTCATATTTATATTGTTCCTCACGTCGTATCTTTACGTATTCATTTATTTTCTCCTTGTACTTATTCCAGTTATTTTCACTATGTCTCTTCCGTGCTATATTCCAGGCTCGGTTTCTTCTATCCTGTGCCTTACTACATCTTATATTGAACCATTCTTTTTCCTTCTTTACCCCTGATTGGAACCTTGGGACATATTTATGTATCCCTTCTTCATATACTGTACTTTCAAGAAAAGTCTATATTTGTCTTGAACCATTTCCAGGCTTTCTAGTTCCTTCCAATTTATACTTTGGAAATAATGTTTCAATGATTTAAAATCAGTTTTAGCATAGTTGTATCTATTTATTTTATGGCCTTCATTTCTCTCCTCATTTTTCCCCAAATCCATCTCCATTTCTAAAATCTTGTGATCACTTTTTCCCAAGGGACAACGATAATTTATCTTGTCATGCGGATCACTGGTGAAGACTAGGTCTAGCCTGGATGATTCATCCATCCCTCTGATTCGTGTGTTTTCTCTAACATGTTGTGTTAACATGTTTTCTGTTACTAGATTCAGTAATTTACTGCCCCAAGATTCATTATTATTTCCCGCATCTAACCCTTCCCAATTGACTTCCTTACAGTTGAAATCACCTGTTAATATTAACTTATTTCTTCTATTAAAGAGTATTTTTAGTGCATCTAGAGATTCCGTGATTAGTTGATCATATTCTTCCCGCTTCCATGCTCTAGTTTGTGGTGGTATATAAGCCACTGCTATATCAGTTGCTTTGTTGTCCTTGTCTTTTATTGTCACTACTATAATTTCTGATCTATTATTGCCTAGTTTAATCTCACTTGCTTCTATATTTTTGTCAGTCATTATTAACACTCCACCCCCCACTTTTCCTTCTCTATCTTTTCTCCACACATTGTACCCTTCCCATCCCAACACTCCCAATTCAGTACCACCTCTCAACTTTGTTTCTGCTAAGCACATAATATGTGGTTTATATTTCTCAATATAGTCATTCAATTCTAATTTCTTAGACAGCAAGCCATCCACATTACTATACATCAGCTTCATCTCCCCCTTTCTTACACCTTTCTTTTTTTCTCTTTCCCTAATATTCCCAGACTCTACTCCCCCCCCCCCCCCGCTTCCACTCCACTCCACCTTCTCTCCCTTGCTCCCCCGTGCTCTCCACCTGCCCTGTTTCTCTCACTTGTTCCTGGATTACACCAGTCTCTCCCTCCTGTCCTTCGGTACTGGTACTCGCTTCCTCTGTCTGACCGTTCATCCCGAAGTTCTCTGTTTGCCCCTCCGTCTTCCTCTGTGGTCCTTTGATGAACCATTTCTTCTTCTTCGTTCCTACCAGTCGCCAATAAACTATTTCCACTTCTTGGTCTGTTCTTTTGGCATTCAATTCCTTCACCTCATCCCTCAAACTTTTAATTTTGTTTCTTTCATCTAAGTCCATGTCTTTTTCGATGTAAATATGCTTCAGATAATCCTTATCTTTCAACCTCCATTTATTCTTCATGATTTCCTCTACTATTCCTACTGCGCGAAACTGCACTCTCATTGGCCTAGACCAGCGATTCCCAACCTTTTTTCTGTCATTTCCCCCTCCAACCAGTTCAACCATCCAGATTTCCCCCTTCATGTGGACAAGGGAAAGAGTAGTCGAAACACACTGTGACTACACACTCTCTCTCTCTCTCGGGCATGAGAAAATCCATCTCCGATATTTTTTTGTTATTGCTAGTAGTAGTAGTAGTAGGCAGTGTAATCATGTAATTATTTCCCCCCTGGTATCTTCAAATTTCCCCCCAGGGGGAAATTTCCCCCAGGTTGGGAAATGCTGGCCTAGACTCTAATTGTTTATATTTTCCAATTCTATGCATGTCTTCAATTTTATTCTCCCATTCTCTCACACCCTCGTCCACTACCTGTAGAATCTCCCTCACTCGGTTTCTCTCTATCCTACTTCTCTCCTCTTTCTTTACATTGTGCTTCTCCTTATCTCCTCTTATCACAATACATCTCCTCTTATCACAATGTGTGCTTGTTCTTGTGTAACTATGCCAGCCGCCAATCTACCAACTTCAATATAGTTTAATGAAGTTTTCTTTGGCCTTTCCTATATCTATCTATCTATCGCCTGACGCAGTGATCCCTGAAGGGGTGGCCACGAACGAAACGCCCCGATGCACCTCTGTCCCAACCAGCACCGCCTTCATTCATATACTTCTTCACTCCATCCTTCTACCTCTCTCTCGTCCTTCCACCTCGCTCTCGTACACCCTCTTAGTCATTCTCTCGCTTCCCATACGTTCCATATGGCCGAACCATCTCAAGGTGTTCCTTTTCACACTTTCCAGACTATCTACCTCCACATCAGACCTCCCTCTTACTTCCTCATTCGTCTGTCTATCCCTCCATGTAACTCCGCACGCACTTCTCCTTTCCTATAAATATCACAAATAATAATTTCCACATTAACATAGTTTTGAGAGTTTGCCTCCCTAGAAAATCAAACAAATTGCTTCGGAATATAGAGGCATTTCATTCGTGGCCACTCCCTCGGAGCTCAAGGTGGGTGGCAGTAGATACTGTATATGGATAAAATTTATCAACAATTTAATAATAGACAAGGACCCCAATTTTCCAAAATGGCCGCCAATGTAAACAAAGACCATGTGTGTGGTGCTTGCTTCTCCAGTGAAGAAATGCTATATTCTATCCGGTGTGATGAGTGCAAAGCTTGGTTCCATTACAATTGTACACAGTTCCCAGTGTACATTATACAGTGTTTTGCCAAAACTTACAGAAAATATGACTGTGAACAATGCTGTAAAACCAAGTATCAGGACAGTGAGTGGATTGAAGAAGCAGAAAATAGCATGAAGAAACAGAAAGCCCTCTTACAAGACAGTAGTGAAAGTAGTGCAGACTCTCAAATGATCGGAAATAATGGTCAAGTAAATACAGTCGACCCTCGATTTAACGGACTAATAGGGGGGAGACAGTGTCCGTAGCTGGAAAATTGCCTTCGGACTTCGCCGATTTAGCCCTAATATGCCTCGAAAATGAAGATTTTTAACTTTCCGGGTGTTTTTATGTCTTTCCTTACATATTGCACATAAAAATAAAGTTTTTTTAATAAAAAAATTCTTTCATTACCGAGATAAACAAATAAAAACTATCAAAATACAGGGGTTTGCCGGGAAACTGGTGCGCCGCGCCAGCCAATTACCGGATTTTTTTTCAAGCAACGGACTTTGTCCGTTGCTGGGTCCATTGTCCGGCTACGGAGAGAGTCCGTTAAATACGAAATCCGTTGTATCGGGGTCCGTTAAATCGAAGGTCGACTGTATAGGTGAAAATAATAGGCCTAGACCCCATGTGAACAATGCCGAAGACTTAAACCGCAGTGTAGTCATAAACATTGATGGGCCTAATAGTGACCGTGAAAGAGCCATAGACCTAGCAATAGGAGATACCCCCGAGGACTTAGACCTAAGCCTAGTCAATCGAATGGTGGGCACTTAAACGGAAAATTCCCCAAGTGTTACAAGCAAAAACTCTCAGTGTGACACAAGCGTACACCTCGCTCCACCACACCAACCAGAAACCAACTTTACCCCAGAAGCAGGACACAACAACGCAAACCCTAACCCCAATACCAGAAAACCACCTGTCTGTCGCTACCACAGGAGGGGAAACTGCAAACACGGGTTTAGTGGCAAAGGTTGTAAGTTTAGTCATCCCAAGCCATGCCCAAGACTGGTAAACCACGGCACAAGATGAAAACGAGGCTGTATACTGGGAAGAGAATGCCGCAACTTCCACCCAATCCTCTGCCGAGACTCGTGCAGAAACAGATGTGCCTCAATAAAGACTGCACTTATACCCATATTCGTGGAACTCGACGTGAGCAGCGGGAACAAAATGAGCCCACAGACAACTCGCCACCCCAACAGGCCTCCCAAGGACCACAACACTCTACATCCAGATCTCCGCAAAAACCGGAACAAACAACCAGGGAAACCGGCCACAGCAATTTTTTAGAGATAGTTTTGGAAATGAGACACACAATTGCCAACTTAAGCAAAGTGGTAGAAAGTCAGGGACTCCTGATCCAAAATCAAATGGAGAAACAAGTGTACCAGCCCCAACTGCAAGCCTCAGCAACACCCCCAATGTTCCCCTGGCTCAACGCAGTAAAGGGCCACTAGAATGTTTCCTCATGGGGAATATCCAAGGCCTATACCCAAAATCAAACAGAAACAAAGTGCCTTTCCTAGCTGACCTATCCCATCTGGAAGATTTTGCCTTTATTGCTCTTACAGAATCCCACCTTTGTGAGGACATCAACGACACTGAAATTCAGCTACACAACTACAGTGTTTAGAGCAGACAGAAAAAATAGGTCGCACGGGGGTGCTACAACATACGTTAGAAATGATCTGGCATCAAATACCCAGACATTACTATCTCACTCAAATGGTCAAGCAGAGATTCTGATATTGCACATTAAAAAAATAGCAATGATTGTAGTGAACATATACCGTCCCCCACTCTGCAGCAAACAAAACTTTATTGAGGTCCGCACAAAACTGAAGCTTACCATCGAAGACCTATCCTCTCCCTTAAACGACCTCATGATCTTGGGAGATTATAATCTTCCCATTATCAAATGGCCAGTAGGGACTATTGGAGGAGGAAGTAGAGAGGACCAAGATCAGGCTCGAGCACTACAACACCTCATGGAGCAACTCTTCTTAACTCAAGAAATTGCCATACCAACCAAAGGAAACAACATCCTTGACCTCCTCTTAACAAACAACCAGGAAACAATACATGAATATAGAGCCGAGGAAACAGATATTTCAGACCACAAACTAATTACAGTCACTTTGACTAGAAATAAATCAAGCAAGAAGACCCAGAAACCTGAATCCATCGAAGAAGGATTTAGAGCACTCAACTTCAACAGTAAAGAGGCTGATTGGGAGGGACTGAAATCGTCTTTGGCTACAGTGAAATGGAACAAAATATTACAAAATCAAGATCCAGACAGTATGATGGAAAACATATCGTCAACAACACTTCGTATCTGCAAAAGTCACATCCCACGAAAAAAAAAAGCAAGGACTTCGAAGAACCACAATACCCCGGGATAGAAGAATTCTCATGAGGAAGAGGACAAAACTAAACAAGCAAATGCACAAAACCAGCAGCGAGAGAAAGAAACAAGCAATTATGCCCCAGGTAATGGAAATAGAAAAAAGCCTCCAAAACTCCCACGAGCAGCGAGTAAAAGAAGAAAACAAAGCAATCACAAACATCAAACAAAACCCCAGCTACTTTTTCAATTACGCCAAGCGGTTTCTAAAGTCATGCAGCCCAATTGGACCCTTAGTAACATCCGAAGGAGAGATAAAAGAAGACCCAGAAGAAATTTGTAAACTACTAGCTGAGCAATACCAGTCAGTATTCAGTGAACCAGAAGAATCAAATAAAATACAAGACCCAAGGACGTTCTTCTCCTGCCCACCACAAATACCTGAAAACACCAACTTGCTGCAGGACATAAAATTTTCAGAACAGGACATTACCACGGCAATTGAGGAGCTAAAACCAAACTCGGCACCAGGACCAGATGGTATACCAACCAATGTTCTGATCAAATGCAAAGATGCTCTGGCACACCCCTTATATCTCCTGTGGCGCCACTCATTAGATACCGGTACAGTACCTGTAGAAGTAAGGAAAGCCATAATAACTCCAATTCACAAAGGGGGAACCAAGGGATTGGCAAAAAATTATAGACCAATTGCCCTAACCTCGCACTCCGTAAAA
This sequence comes from Paralithodes platypus, assembly GCA_032716605.1. NCBI lineage: Eukaryota > Metazoa > Arthropoda > Malacostraca > Decapoda > Lithodidae > Paralithodes > Paralithodes platypus. The sequence goes on from CM064528.1 coordinate 50,053,432, forward strand.
ATCTTTGAAAAGGTTATTAGAAATAAAATGTATGCCTTCCTTGACGAACGAAATCTCTTGAACACTGGCCAACACGGGTTTCGTAAAGGAAGGTCCTGCTTGTCCCAACTCCTTGCCCACCATGACAAACTACTTCACCACCTAGCAGAGGGCAATAATGTCGACACCGCCTTCCTCGATTTCGCCAAGGCGTTTGACAAGGTCGACCATGGCATCCTTCTGCACAAGCTGAGAAGCCTAGGCATATCTGGGAAAACAGGAGTGTGGATCTACAACTTCCTTACAAGAAGAACCCAGTCCATATTAGCAAATGGGGCCACATCAGCAGAGCACAGTGTTGAGAGTGGTGTCCCCCAAGGCTCTGTCTTGGGACCTCTACTGTTCCTCATTATGATAGGGGACATAGACAAAGAAATAGCACATTCCACACTTGCCTCGTTTGCTGACGATACCAACATCAGCAAAAGTATCAAAACCAGTGAAGACGTCAATCTTCTCCAAGAGGACCTCAACAAAGTTTACAACTGGGCAAAGGAAAACAACATGACCTTCAACGATGGTAAATTCCAGCTGCTCAGAAGTGGTACCAACCAAGAGATCCTCCAAAACACCTCTCTGCTCACAGGTGAAAATCAGGCAATCGACACAAGCTCACACGCAAAATGCCTTGGGGTCAACCTAAGTAATGACGGCACCTTCAAACACCACATAGAACAAACCATCAAGAAGGCCAGAAGAATTGCTGGGTGGATCCTCAGAACCTTCTTTTCCCGTGAGGAGAAGTGCATGATGACACTGTGGAGGGCACTTGTCCAGCCTATTCTAGACCGACACGCCGACCGACCTCCGAGCTGTCAACACCTCGCAGCTCCTCTCCGACAATGAGTTACCTTGGTTGAAGTGAATAGGAGTGTCTAAAGTGTTGTCCCGGATAATTATATAAGCATTTCATAAGCAATTAGATGTTCTATGAGCATTTCATTATCAATTAGATATTCCAATATGGTTGAAAATATGGATTAATTAAAACCGTTCCTGGAGTGAGAAGGGATAGTGTTGGGATTGTTTGTTTATAGGCTAGGCTAGCAGACGACCACCTCACGATGGCGGGAAGGCGTGAAAGCCTAGCTGCTGATGAGGAGAACTACGAGTTCGAAGGCTTTATCACCGAGGACAAGGATGATCAGTTGGCAAGTATGAAAAAACAGCTGATGGCTCTGGTGAGATGGAAGGGAGCGATGGAAAATTGGAGGAAGGAGTTAGGGGCTAAAGTAGAAGTTTTGTCCGATATGTGTGGCGCTGGTAGCGGGGGGGATAGGCCTAGGCCAGTAAGTGACAGCCTAGAGGCAGTGATGGCCAGAGTAGACGAGTTAGCGGCGGAAAATGTGGCACTCAAGGCTCAGCTTAAGGAATATGAGGGCCACCTGAGTGAGGAAGTAAAAGTAATTAGTGAGGTAAAAAATTAGTGGACAAGGGTAGAGAGTGCCACGATGGTAGCCCTTGAAGAAATTGTGAAGGAGCAGAAGGAAGAGAGAGAAAAGGAAAAGAAAGAGTTTGAAACAAATGTAGTGCAAGTTTTAAAGAAGAAAGAGAAGGTAGTGAGAGAGACAATAGATAGAGGTAAGTGTGTATTAATCTTTGGATATGTGGAAGAGCACCTGGCAGATATGAAGGTAAGAAAGGAAAGGGATGATGTGAAAGTCAAGGGGATACTTAGACGAGGGTTATGGATGGGTAAAAGAACTGGAGGAGGTGAGAAGGTTAGGAAAATATAAGAAGGGCGAGATGAGACCACTAAGAGTGGAGCTTAAGTCTAGATCAACAGCAGAAGCAGTAGCCAATGTGAGCTGGAAATTAAATTCGACAGAGCTGAATCATATAAGGGTAAAAAAGGACCTAAGTGTAGAAGAACGAGAACAGTTAAGGGAACTACAAGCTAAGGCTGATGAAGAGAATGGAAAGTTGTCTGAAGAGCAAAAGAAGATTTTTTTTTGGAGAATAAGGGAAGGGCAATTAAGGAAGTGGTACATCAGGAGCCACCAAGAACCAAAAGTAAGAGGAGTGATAGGGAGAGAGGCAGAGAGACAAGTACCAAGTCGAAGCAAGGAGACGGAGCGAGAGATAATGCAGGGAGCAGGGGACCGGAGAGAGAGCCAGGACATGGTGGAGAAGGTGGAACAGAGGGAGAGAGAGGGGGTACGGGAGATTGTGTAGGGGGGGGGGAGGGGGGAGGAGAATAGAATTAGCAGGGGAGGTGGAGCTAGGTCAGGGAAGGGATGGAGGAGGAGGTGAGAGGCAGAAGTGATCACCTATTACTGAAATGGAAGTTGATCTCGAGTAATGCCAATAGATTAGACAATAGCTATATAAATGACAGACTAAATTATAGTAAAGCTGATTATGTATCCTTGAAAAGATATTTAGAGAGAGTAGATTGGGATCTTATTTTGAAGGAACAAGATGTATAAGATAAATATAGTAGATTCCTCGAAATTTATAGAGAAGGAACCAATCTGTTTGTCCCAAGATATAAAACTGGAAATTTTACTAAGCAGAAAGAATGGTTTAATTTGAAATGCAAAAGAGCTTTGGGTAGGCATGATGCAGCTTGGGCTAGATTAAGAAGAAGGAACACTGAGAGTAATCGGAATAAATATAAACAGGAGAGGAATAGATATGTTAACATAATTAGGCAAGTTAAAATGAACTATGAGAAGAACATAGTAAATAAATGTGAAAGTGACCCTAAATTGTTTTATAAATATATAAACAGTAAGTTGAAGGTAAAGAAACAAATTACTAAATTAAGAGTAAATGCTAGGACGTATGAAAATGTATCGGACATGTGCAAGGTAATGAATAACAAATTGGGGTCGGTTTTTACTAGAGAGGAAAGTTTTGACGAACCACAGGCGGGAGTACTGGAGAGTGGTCTTAGCAAGATTGAAATAACTAGAGATGAGCTGTTATCTGCGATGAGAGGACTTGAAGTAAGGAAAGCTATGGGACCGGATGAAGTGTCTGCCTGGGTTTTAAAGGAGTGTGCAGAGCAATTAGTGGAGCCACTGAGGGACATAATTCAAGCTTCCTTAGATAAAGGACAGGTTCCTGTTGAATGGAAAAGAGCTAATATCATTCCGATATACAAGAATGGAAACCCTGAGGACCCTCTAAACTATAGACCAGTTTCACTTACTAGTATTGTATGCAAGATTTGTGAAAAGCTAATTAGGAAGAGATGGATGAAAATGTTGGAGAGAAAGAAGATAATAACGCCAAAGCAATTTGGATTCAGAGAAGGGACATCTTGTGTTACCAGTCTGTTATGTTACTACAGTAGGGTGATAGATGTACTGCAAGAAAGAGGCGGATGGGTGGACTGCGTCTACTTAGACCTTTCCAAAGCATTCGATAAGGTACCACATAAGAGATTGCTATCTAAGCTTGAGACGATAGGATGTGTCAGGGGGAGTTTGCTGAAATGGATGGAGAGCTATTTAACAGATAGAGAAATGAGGACCAACATTAGAGGAACTTACTCATCGTGGCGGAAAGTTGAGAGTGGTGTGCCACAGGGATCTGTGTTGGTGCCTCTTATGTTCCTTATGTACGTGAATGACCTGCCGATAGGCATAAACTCCTACATGTCAATGTTTGCAGATGACGTAAAAATTATGAGACAAATATAAGTAGTTGTGAGGAGCTGCAAGGGGATTTAGATAAAATATACGAATGGAGCACCAAGTGGAAAATGAAATTTAATATAAGTAAATGTCATGTGTTAAATATGGGAAGAAGTGTGAATAGACCAAATTGGGAGTACAGGATGGGAGATAATATAATTAGCAAGGCCGAAAAAGAAAAGGATTTAGGGTTGATTATACAAGATAGCTTGTCGCCAGAGAAACATATTAACAAGCTCTTTAGCGGAATGTATGCAATGGCCGGGAATATGAAAGTTGCTCTGAACTACTTGGATGAGAACATGTTAGCGAAAATTATAAAAAGTATGATTAGACCAAGATTGGAGTATGCAGCAGTGGTGTGGTCCCCGCATCTTAAAAAGCATATTCACAAGTTAGAAAGAATCCAGAGAGCAGTTACTAGATTGGTTCCAAGTCTCAGAGAACTGCCATATGAAGGGAGGCTAGAAAAATTAAATCTACCAAGTCTAAAAGAGAGGAGAGAGGGGAGACATGATAATGATGTACAAATGCACCCGAGGGCTGGAGAGGTTGGATAGGGAGGATATATTAATTATGGATACAGGAATAACTAGAGGCCACAGCTACAAAGTAAAAAGACCTACCTGCAAGAACGATATCAGGAAGTTTAGCTTCCCTTATAGATGTATTGACAAATGGAATAGGCTGGAGGAGGAGGTGGTGGGGGCAAGGAACATCCATATTTTCAAGAAAAAATTGGATGAAAGTAGACTGAGAGACAGGACAACAAGAGCTTAGCTCAACTCCTGTAAACTACAATTAGGTAAATACTATTGCAGTCAACTTTGGTCTCCCCACATGGCAATGGACATACAGGCCCTCGAGTCTGTACAGAGAGCCTACACCAGACACATAAAAGGCATGAAAGAACTCTCCTACTGGGACAGACTAACAAAACTGGGACTGTACTCCCAGCAACGACGTAGAGAGAGATATACCACCATCTACACTTGGAAGATAATTGAAAAACTGGTACCCAGCCCTTCCAACACAAACGAGGTGGAAGCATACTTCAACCAGAGGACTGGTCGCAAGTGTGTAAGAAAAATCCCACCCTCGCAAGCACCAGCAAGGATCAAGACTCTCCTCTCGTCCAGTCTGCCCTACAATGGTCCCAAAACCTTCAACTGCCTGCCACAGAAAATTCGGGACCTTACCAGCTGCTCTGTAAAATCCTTCAAAGCCCGACTAGACGACTTCCTGAGGACGGTACCTGACAAGCCGCCAGTACCGGGATATACATCATTCTGCAGAGCGGCTACAAATTCATTACCGGACCAAGTGGACCTGCAACACAGGGACGCCGGGTTCGGAGGGAGTGTTGGAACACCATTGCTCTGAAGAATCTCTTCGCAACATCTACAAGTAAGTAACAAGTAAGTATAATGATATAACTTAAGGGGGTAGGGTTTATTTTTTGGTCTATATATATATATATATATATATATATATATATATATATATATATATATATATATATATATATACTGTACATGTATATATATACAGTATATATATATATATATATATATATATATATATATATATATATATATATATATATATATATATATATTTATTTATTTATTTATATATTTATTTGGTTTGCTTGGGAAACAGATTAACTTGCTCATGTAGTGATGTACACCCTATGTGGTGGATTGTGTTCTTTTATTTAATAATTTTCATTTTAGTAAGCGTTGTTTCCACATAGCGATTTTGATAATTTAATTTGACTTTATATTGTCCTTGTCCCAATTTTGGTTTGTTTAGTTTGCAAGTTTTACATTTTAATTTTAATTTTAATTTATTGCTTAGTTTATTTACTAGGCCTCCATCAAGCTTAAAACGACACCCACAAGAGTCCCCTTCAAAATATATTTGTACATTTTTCGGTAGAAAAAATGTCGCGGCCGAAGGCCGGTTCTTCTTAAAATTACAGGCTCGCTATCGCTCGCCAGGAAAAATCGATACCTGAATGGCACGAAAGTCTTAATATTGACAAAGAAATGGACCAAAAAAGTGTTTAAATCGCCAAACTAATGGGCCTAACAATATTTGAATCTGAAAACTAATGGGACTAAACATGAGAGAAGGGGGTCCAGAAAACCCCACCATCCCTCCTTAAGATGAGGAGGCGAAGTGAAGAGAACTCGTCCATATTGTACCTGAATACTGAGGTGTGCCCGAGGGAAGAAATACCAGAAGTTTAGCGAGCCGGCATATCTCTCCAACCCTCTGCCGGGAGACCAAGCTAACACTCGCACTTCACATGGCAGAGCTGAGGAAGAGAATTATAATGTAAAACTTGTAAAATAAACAAACTATGGACAAGAACACTAATATTGTTACTATAGGTAGCGCCAACAAACTTGACAATAAACTTGATCCCTGACCTCTTTGTAACTCAAAAGGGCCTAGAGCAAACTGGCTGTAAATATCCACACCTAATTCCTGGTGGACTCTTTTCGTCAGCCCAATTGCTTTCATTCATTTTGAGTTATAAGAAGTTAAGGGGTCAAGATTAGTGTCAAGTTCGCTGGCGCTACCTATAGGGTGTTATACCAGGACTACTTGGTTTTAAGACTGGAATGAATAGGAAAAGGAATACAGTACAGGAAAATTTATATGAGATCTGCATTGCTTGGCCCTTTTATCACTTCCCAAAAATTCAAAAGAATTACATAGTATAATTTTAGCTGTGTATATTTAACCCCTTCAGCACGATGATACCATTTATATTATTTATTCTGGCTTACTGTGTTGGTGGTGTAATGGTTTAGATGCTATGTTCTAGGTGTGGTGTCCCGAGTTTGAATCCCGGGAGGACCATAATAGCTTTCATTAGTTTATTCAAGTAGCCTACACTGGGGTTTGTAATGGATGATTAATGTTAAGAACGGGGTTACTTATTGTCTTGATGGTGTAATGGTTAGAGTGTTTAACATCTGTATGTGGTAACCAAGGTTCGAATCCCGGTGGATCACATGCTTTCATTAATTTAATTGGGAGGTGTTTGGTGTTGGAGTGAAATTAATAAAAATAGATTAATTTAGACAATGATATGCAGTTTCAGAAGGACCAATGTTATCCAAAGGGTTTATTGAGATTTTTTTTTTTTTTTTTTATTAGTTTAACCAGACCACTGAGCTCCATAAAAGAACTCTCATAGGGCTGGCCCAAAGGATTCGATCAAGATATATAATTAAACGAGTCAAGATAGATAGGGAAGGGCAGTAGGGGAACAAATCGAGGAAGGTGAAGACAAGCAGACATTTCTCGCCAGTTCATCAGTTCAGCCGGACCACATGAGCTCCACATCAGAGCTCTTATAGGGCAGGGCCGAAGGATGAGGCAAGAACTGCTACACCGCAACACCAACCAAGAAGTGATCAGGGCGAAGAATGAAAGATCAGGTCGAAGGTAGAAAAAATCACATCGAGAAGCAAAAAATGCATTACCGAAGGGAATCAAGACCGTTCGGCCACATCAGCAACCGAAGAGACAAACGGGCCAGGAGTCAACCACCTAGCCAGGCCAGGGAGACATGAGATATAGGCTGCCCGAGGACAGCCGGATGGGACAGAATAAGAATAGAAGGGGAAAAACATAGAATGAGGAAAGAAAAACTACTCAAAATTAGTCAAGCTGAGGACGAAAGCTCAAGGGGAGATAGGAAGGGAAATGACCACAACCATCCCCCATCAAGCCCCAGTCGCCGGCCCCGAAGCCCCCCAACCGGGTCAAGGAGAGTAGTAACAGGGGGGTATTGAGATTGCATTTACCCCTTTAAGTCCTAGATAGATTGTAAGGTAAAGAAAATCGTCTAACGGTAACCAGAGTATGATAAAAATTACATCATCGTGCTGAAGGGGTTAATAATAATGACTATAGGTAGCGCCAACGAACTTGACTATTATCTCGATCCCTGACCTCATCGTAACTCAAAAAGACCTTGAACAAACTGGCTGTAAATTTCCACACCTATTTCCTGGTGGAGTCTTCCCAAATGATAGAAATGTCATCCCGATTGCTTTCATTCATTTTGAGTTATAAGAAGTTAAGGGGTCCAGATAATTGTCAAGTTCGTTGGCGCTACCTATAGAAAGCACAGACTTACTTTTAGGACTGGGTTTTAATAGTCTCTGCTTAGCGAACCCGACGTCTGACCTCTGCCCCCCCGTCTTCCTTCGGATACCTCCGCTCCCAGGCATTAACCCCTTCTGTACCGGCGACGTCTTTCTTATTTTATTCTGGCTACTATTAGACGTTTTTATTCAGTTTAAAAAGGGCCTCCAGCAATTAATAGCCTTCAAACTATCTCACTTAACCATATTTAATACCACAGATCCTTCTTAAACTGCATGAAATTGTCTAAATATAGCTAGAATATAATTGAAAAAATTACGCCGGTACAGCAGGGGTTATAAGGTAATCATCTCTTCAAGTCATCTACAATTCTCACCAACATAGTAACTTCCACCATATCTACTAATAAATCATTTCTGTAAAATTGCTATGTATTTCCACTGGAAGAAACAGGTTCTAGTTATTCTGCCGGATTCAATAGTTCAACTGGCCACTAACTGGATAGGTGGTACTGTATATATGTGGCATCTTCTCGCAAGCGAGACCCAAGCTCGCAACACTTTCGTCGAGTTTTACTCATGTTGTAACCCAGAATTATAATGTAAAACTTGCAAAATAAACAAACCAAAACGTATACGAACATAGTAAAAAGACAAAACAACTAATCAAAATCGCTATGTGGAAACAACGCTTAAGTAAAATCTATCTATCTATCTATATGCTCAGGCCAAATCCCCATTTTGGGGGTAGTCAACTCAAGACAGAGCAAGAACAGGGAAAACACAAAAACAACATAAAACAAAAAATAAACACAGATAAAAAACACAAACTCACACACATCCAGGTCACCCAGGAGAAGACCCAGAGACCAGGGTTACCAAGGTCGCTCCAGCACTCCCCCAGCCCCTGACCATAAAAAATAATTTATAAATAAAAGAACACAATCCACCACATAGGGTGTACATTACTACATGAGCAAGTTAATCTGTAAAATCAAATAAACCCACCTTCGTTTATGATTTCGGGGTAGTCCACATCTTGGCTACTTATCTCGGTGTCCTCTTCCTCCACTTCCCACTCCTCTCTGGACTCCTTCTTAATGCCTGCACAGATGGAAAGGCCTCGGCTACGGAGGACCAACGAGAACTGCAGGGATACCGGGCCCCATATTTCTTCTTTTTCTTTTACTAAAGGGTTGCAAATTCTGTGAGGAAGAGGAAAACAAAAATAAAGTCAACTGCATTTCCTACACGGATCCATGCTCTGTATGCTGTTAGCTCAGGCTGTAAAAACTTGCAAATTATTTAGCTGGCGAGAAATAGACTTGTCCCCATCTAAATTACTCGGCTATTTGAAATTCTTTATACCCAAATACAGTAAACCCCCGATATTTCGGACTCTTTTTACTCAGAAACCCGTACTTCTCGGAATGGCATCAGTCTCTCGAAGATGTCCCTGTATATCTCGGCAATTTCCGAGTGGGACGGGATTTGTGTCCGGTTTACAGTGTTCTCTCATTCGGTTTTATGTGGTTTTAGGATGAATTGAACCCTGTGCCTTTTAATAATTGTGTTAACCCTTAACCAACAGTGACCGTCATATGACGGGTACCGGAGGATAGGCCATTTATCTCTCGCCCGTCATATGACGGGCGGCATTCTGAGCACATTAGGGACTCTGAGAGAGTCCGTGCATTGGCAGGACGATAGGCGGGGTCTGGCTTCTCGCCACCACCACTGGACCGGTTCTATGACGACCGCCGCCTCCCTACACACACCCGGCCTCGCAATATAAGGAAAAAAATGAGGAATTTACCTTATTTAGGGTATTTTCACCTACGGTTGCGTGATCGCTACAGGACAACCCGTGGTCGTACAAGGATGATTCAGGTGCCATTGGAAAGCTCTATTATCGCCCTTTCACAGATACATAATTGTATTACGCTCTGGCTCTTGTTTATGCATGAAAAAGAGCATGGAATGAAGCTCGTTTTGGTAAATATGCCCGCCTGGCAGGTAGTTGATGTTACAAACGGCCCCGTCCTTTGAGTGTTAATTACTATGTATTGTACTATCCCTGAAAACATAATAATATTCGTATTTGTCATTAATATGATGAATTTCACATGAAATGATGAAATATAAAGTGTAGCAGTGGTAGGGTGAACTCAGTTTTCTATGGTGGCTCGGAATCCCCCTTCCTATTCGGATATTTTCCCTCTTTGTAGACGGACATAAGCCGGAATTCGGACATCTCGGAAATTCGGACATTTCGGAAGTGAGCATGCCCCAATTAGTCCGACATAATGAGGGTTTACTGTACAATGTTAATTGTGAAACTTGGCCTGAATATGATAGACATAGCATTTTTTCTTTAATTATCGAGTAATCGGCTGCTAATTCAGTTAAGTTTTCACCAGTATATAAATTAGATATTGCTCATGTGTAACCCATGACAGTTTTACACAGTACACTACAGTCATTGTACTGAAGGGTAAAGTATCGGGTAGCCTTGAGTTACTATGAGACAAGATTAACCCTTCTGCCCCGGCGACCTTCTTACGCTCCATACCCGCGGAATCGGTGCGGGTTGGGCGTTATGGCCTTATTTTCTTAATAGCTAAGCAATAGTAATAGGTAAAAAGACATACTTTATTGGAAAATTAAGTACATATTGTTATCTTGATCCTGGTGTTGACCGGACATCGTTATGTCATCGGGTTGTTGAGTTACGTGGCCGTGAATATTACGCTCGCGGGAGTAAAAGAGGCCTACTGAGGTCCGTGGTGAAGGTTCGGTGTGGCGTATAAGAGGCCTACCGAAGTGCGGGGGCTCCTACATAATACACATTTACTGTATTATAATTGAAAAGGGAGGCAAAAGATAAAACATTAAAGAAAAACAAAAATGAGAGAGAAACTTACCTTATCAATTGGCAAGAGGACCGAGTAGGGGCGTCAATGAGGGACGTAGTATGAAGAGCTTTTAACAGCATATCTTCCACTCTCTGGTAAAGCCCCATTTCATTACGCTGGCAACTCAGGGTATAACCTCCAATGTACGTCACTTTTAGGGCCACCGCTAACTCCCGCCTGTGTGCGATGAATTTATATTAGTAGAGCTAAAATCAATAGTTCGCCAAATATCTTGCATATAAACTGTGTACTGTTAAGTTACCATTACTTATCCTCACAGTTCTCATGTGTTTCTAATAATGCATGACTAGTACATTTTGCTTCACATCATAGAAACATCAAGTTAATGATCCTATCTCTAGATTTCACGCAAATTATCATGGTTTTTGGCTGTACATTAATTTAATGTTGTACTGTAGCTATATTCCTGAAAAATTATACTTCAAACCTTTGTATCAGATGAAGCCCTATTTGTATGATCAGGACTACCAATGCACAAATTTAATAGGGCCCCTTCATCATTGACGACTTCGCCTATTAGTAATAATTGTCTCCATTCAACATCCTGCGCCAGCATTTTGAATAGCCCGCGCGAAAGTATCATGGAGTACTCGTCATAAGTGCACGCTTAATTCCCTCATGGGATCGTCATTTTGATCGGGTACCCTACAGAAAAAAAATCCGTAAAAAATAAAAAATAAAAAATAACTTAATGTCTGTTATCATATGACTTGCCATATTCGTGGATTTCTCATGCTTTGCTTCCCCGACACCAGGCCCCCTAGCGGCCATCTTCGTCCTTCCAACTTCCGCGTCCCTCCCGTCAACAGGGCTCGCGCCGTGTCCGCTTCATTCGACGTTCGCAGAGCTTCTAGTGAGTCCTTACTCATTTGTATACATCTGTGTTGTAGTAACAGGGTTTAGATTAGCTAGCACGGCTGCCAGATTGGTAGGTCCGCAGGAAGTGTGTGTTAAATTAGGGTACCATTGTCACAGGCGTCTACGAGTCCCGGATTGTCGTACCGCGTGTGTTGTTGTTATGATACGCCTTTAGCTGTTGTGTTTACTTAGCTAGAAGGCGACAACTCTACGAGGCATGATACAGACTGTCAATATTGAGGAAAGTACATGCCATTGTCTTCAGTTATCAGCAAAAGCTCTGGTTTAAGGGTGTCTGCACGTGGTGCTCCGCCTTCCAGGGTTCGTGTTTTGCTTGGGCCCCTTGGGTGGGCCTCCCTCTTCATTGTCCTGCTGCTGGGTGCCGGAGCGTCGCCTGCCGGGATGTTCTTCGGACCACGTGGTCGGCCTAGTTAGGGGTCTCCGGCGTAGGCTTCAGGTAATTTAGGTTCTAAATTTTCGGTCATTATTTTATGCCTATGTATACCCCCTTTTTTGGTTCATGCATGCGGGCTTGTTCATTTGGGGTAAGGGAGACGTCCCTATATGTCATTATGTATATCATATATGTGTGGGACTTCGGGAAAGGGGCTGTGCCAACCCTGTTTCCCGGTAGTTTTTGTCTGTTCCGGCGGTCCCGTGCGGTGGGTCCAAGTTATCCGTCTCTAATGGGTAGGAACGTTCAAAAGATCCCGGCGTGGTTTAGCTGAACCACACTCTCCCGGCAGAATTGCATTCCTAGCAGGGCTACAAACTCGGCCTGCCGGGTTAACTTGCCCTGACTGGCCCCGTGACATGTTAAGACTTTATCGCCTGCGGCGCCACCAGTCGAGTGTATACGAAGTGATAAGATTAGTTTTGCAAACTTGTTCAGTATGATCAGACACTAAAAGGGTCAAGGGACCTGTGGCTCTTGTCACACTGTTGTCACAGGTAAGTTATTGAAAGTCAGCTAGACAGATCCGGCGGAAGGTTAGAGTAGTGGTGCGCGATAGCTAACTTTCTGGCGGATTTGGGTTAGGATGTTTAATACCTCGCAGGTTATCCTTATGAGCATTGATTCCCGGACATTTTTTTCCAAGCCCCAAAGACTGCTTCTCCGGCAGAGTTGGACACCTATCCCGGCGGAGGGGGGGACCCTCTCATTACGGCAACATGCCTAGGTTTGAACTTTGCGTCACGCCCACTTGCTCCCTTTTACCCATTTTTGTTCACAAACTTTGCATCAAGTGTGTCAAGTGTTTGGATCGCTCTCGAGGCGTGTGGTTGTCTAAAATATGCGCCATCTGCTCTGAATTAAAAACCGCCTTGCTGGGGAAGAAAGACTTATCATGTTTAGCAGCCTTACACAAGATTAAAGCTACGTTTAATTCTTATGATAAGGACACTGCCCATAAGGCGCTTCAGTGTGATGACGAAGTCCTTTGGGAAAATCTCATTATTAAGTCACCTTTAGTGAAACCCGACTCCTCCAAATCTGTCAGACCCAAAGTCAAAACAAAAGCTCTCAGCAAAGAGGTAGTGAGTAGTAGCAGTGAGAGCGAAGTCACCGAGGTCCCCTCCTCTGCCCGTACCAAGAGACGCTCGCCCTCTCCGCGGCGGAAGTCGAGGTCTAGGTCTAAGTCTCCCCGGAAACACTCTCGCCACTCCGCCTCGGACTCTTCCCGGTCTCACAAGCGCCGGAGAGAGGAATATGAGGACACGTCTAGCAGCCGGCAGGACACTCCTCAGCCGCCTCTTCCCACACCTCCCTCTGACACACCTACACGTGATTCAGGGGAGTCGGAAATAGGATCTGAGTTATTGGCATCCACACTTAGTCAGGAACATTCGGTGCGGGTACCTCCTAATGTGATTTTTGCCATACCAAAATTTAATGTTGTTCCCCGGGGTGTTAGGTCGACAGGCCCGAGTAGGGTACTAGCCGACCAATATAGAATTTATCCGGCGGGGACCCATTTAAGCTCACAGGTGACTCATGACTCCCAGCCCATAGCGGCAGGGGGTATTGGCGTCACTCAGAACCATCTCTCTCTCTCCTAAACGTCATTCTAGAACGGACTGAGGACGGAAACATAAACGTTTTACCGTCGTCAGTGCCAGATTTGTCTTGGCCCCCGGCAGATAATGAGTTAGAATCACAAGAGACCTTGGAGCAGAGTGAGGAGCCGGCGGACGGAGTGTTCTCCCCGGCTCCTCAGTCTATCCCTAGTAATTATTCTGAGGCTAGTTCACATTCATCCAAAGACCCCTATAGGAAATGGATGACTTCTGATCAGGTAAATGAGTTATTACATAAAGTGATACAGCATTATCAAGTCCCTGCCTCGTCGGATCCCCCGGTTACTCTCTCAGCTGCGCCCCCTAGTACCTCTGTTATCAGACCTCTAGAACCCCCAGCATTCACTCCTTCTTGTCCGACCCCAGTGGTAGCAGCTGCCCCAGGCCCTACAGTGCCGGCGACGCTAGCTATGTCCACCCTCAGGGTTGTTACTGATGTCCAACCTCCTCCTTTAGATAAGGCGCCTCTGAGGAAGGGCCCCATGCCCCTCCTCTATGGTACTGACTGCTCTTGGGTACCTGTGGTACCAGAGAACCCCCTTTTAGCTCAACCTTCAGTGTCAGGGGACCCCCCAGTTCCCGGCAAGTGGTCAATTGAGATCAATAAGAACCGTAAATTTAGGGCCAAAGATGAGGCAGGGAGGGTTTTGGATGTACAGTGCTGATTAAGGGTGTACCAAGTTCACTTAACCCAGCTTACTTTGTTTATTCAGCCGCGCCGGCCGTTCCTTCCGCCGCATCTGCAAGACTATTTGCTGACTGGTCGAAGGCTGATGGCATCAATGATGTCAAAGCCTTGAATGCTCTTACGCCGGAGTTGGCTACAACTCCGGCCCTGGACCAAGCTCAGACTCCGGTACTGCAGATGGGGCAGGTAGGAGTAGGCCCTTGGGTAGATTGGGAGTTAGAAGCTCAGATTTTTGCCACTACTATCACCTCCAAATCCTCTCATCAGATTCCTCCGGATAACCATACTTACTTTTCCCTGCCGGTATCCAAAGCAGAAGGGGTGTCCCCAGCCTTACTAACATTTCTGGCGGCCCCCAAAGTGTCATTACATGCCCTTGATGAACCTTTATCTCCCCCCCCCCCCCCCCCCCCCCCCCCCGACCCCCCCCCCCCCCCCCCCCCCCCCCCCCCCCCCCCCCCCCCCCCGGGCTGCTCACTTGGAGCGGGATTTTAAGTTACGCAATAAAGCCTACCGGATGTTCTCTCAGTACTTGGTGAGTCATCAAATAGCCGCCTCTCTTGCATGCACTATCTCGGCCATAGCTGACCCCCAAATTAGAAAAGCTACTGAGCTGTCTCGTAGACTTGCTACAAAATGCCATTCAGTCACTAGGGGACATTAGAATTGCAATTTTGGAAGCGGTTCGAGCCCGCCAAGATCTGAGAGTCCATCTGGTGAGGAAGTTGCCGGGTAACTCTCTCCCCGGTTCTTACTGCCACCCTGCTTAACTCTGAGACTTGGAGTCTAGTTTTTAATATGGTGAGTGGGTGGAAGCAGGTTACCTCCCAAGCTAAGGGGGGAGTAGGGTACGGACAGGAGGAGCGGGATGGTGTAGTTGCTGAAGGAATGGTAGATAGATTAACCCGGGAACTGCGGGAAGACTCTTAAGAGTTCCCCCGGTGGACTGCGGGAAGAATCTTAAGAGTCAGAGAAAAAAAAAAAAAAAAAAAAATTTTGCCCTTGGGCCATGCAAAATATCAGTCCTCTACCTCCCCTCCTTCCCCACTTTCCTCCCCTCCTTCAGTTATCACCTATTTTCCCTGTTATTCCCTTATTCTGAGGTATATTTTCGTGCTAACATTAGCGAGTTGCAAGCAGGGCATTGTCATCACTGTTAGCAAGCGAGTGCAAGAGAGAGAGAGTATCGATCGACAGTGTCTCAGTGGCCTTGGGGGAAATTGGCGGGAAAGGAGGTTGCCTCACCCATACATTATGTAACTCGCGGCCTGTATCGCCGATTTTGACCATCCAAACGCTGTTTTCACTCGTTTTATTGTTGTAACAGGTTAATACCTTTATAATCAACCTATAATAGGCGCATATGGATAAGTATTAATGCTATTTATGGTAAAATGAATATTTTAGTGATGGAAACAGCTCAAATACATGCGCACAGGCAGAGGTGTCTAATTACCCCCATGCGCACTTAAGAGGTTAAGGATTATGTTTAGTAATGTGGATGTGTTTACCCAGGACAAGAAAAGAGAACTGATATGTAGGTTGCAGGATGAAGAGGAAAAACCTGATGTCATAGCCTTACAGGAAGTAAGACCAAAAAATGCTAGAATTGAGAGGGAACTGGTGGAGTATAGTTTGGAGGGTTTTGAGTTATATGAGAGGAATGCTATTAGAGCAGAGGTTGGAAGAGGACTGTTTATTTATGTAAGAAAAGAGCTCCAAGTTAAATGAGGCGGATATGAGACAGCAGTATTGTGAGTATTTGTGTAGTGAAGTAAAATGTGCATGAGGATCAATTCTAATTGCCTCTATATATAGAAGCCTAAATAATAGTAGGGAAAAGGATGATAAGCTACTGAAAGCAATGGAGGAAATAGATAATAGAGAGAACAAATATAAGATTTTGATTGGAGATTTCAATTTGCCAAGGATCAACTGGGCAAATTGTACTACTCCAGCGGGACAGTGTAGCCTGGAAAACAAGTTTATAGAGAAAGTGAGAGATTGTTTTTTAACGCAACATATTACAGAGATGACAAGATATAGAGATGGGACGCAGGGGAGTGTACTTGATTTGATTTTTAGCAATGAGGAGGATATAGTGGAACATGTCAATGTGGATAGCCCTATAGGTCGTAGTGACCATGCCTGTATAAGTTTCAGTTGCAATATTAAAACAGAGGGGGATGATAGAAGCAATAAAAAAAATATACATGTATGATAGAGCAGATTATGAGCTGCTGAGACGGTGTTTGGACATTGACTGGGGGGAATACTTGAACGGTGAAGACGCTGAAGGAATGTGGAGGAAGATTAGAGTCAAACTGGAGAATGCTGTATCCAAATGTGTACCAGTAAGGGAATATAAGGATAAAACAAAATTGAGGAAAAGAACGAACCCAAAATTGCCAATGAAAAGAAAGCTTTGGACATTGATAAGAAGAAAGAAACGATTGTGGGAAAGACTAAAATTGTTAAAAAAGAACAGGGGGTCTAGTATAGAAGCTAAAGAAGTGGATTTGGAATGCAGACAAATAAACAATAAAATAAGGTGGGAGACAAGGAGGGGGTGAAGGAGAGGGAGAGAGAGATTGCTAGAAATGTGAAGGATAATCCAAAAATATTCTGGAAGTATATTCAGGAAAAATTAACAAGAAGAGTAGGTATCCCAGAACTGATAGGAGACCTGGATGATGGGAATAGAGCAGAAACTGATAAGGAGAAAGCAGAGGTGCTGGGGAAATACTTTGGGGAGGTACTAACAGTGGAGTCGGTTGATGCAGTGCCTACTATTCCCGTAAAACAGGCACCAGCACTAGAACTAATAGAGTTTTCCCATGCTAGAATAAGGAGGGCTATAGAAAAAATGAACAGAAGTAAGTCCCCGGGACCGGATGGGATACATCCAAAAATCATAAAGGAAGGAGGTGAGATGTTAGTAGAGCCATTAAATTTTTTATTTGAGGTATCTTTTAATACAGGACAAATCCCGATGGACTGGAGAGAGGCGAACATAACAGCTATATTTAAGAAGGGAAAGAGAAATGACCCAGGAAATTATAGACCAGTCAGTTTGACAAGTGTTGTGTGTAAACTAATGGAAACGGTAATTAGAGAAGGAATAATGGAGCATATGAAATCAAACCAACTTTTCAGTGGGAGACAGTTCGGATTCTTGCCGGGGAGGTCGACGGTACTACAGCTAATTAAGGTGGTAGATGATCAGATGCAAATTCTGGAGGATGGTGATGTTATAGACGTGGTTTATTTTGATTTTATGAAGGTCTTCGATAAGGTCCCACATAAAAGGTTAATAGAGAAAGTTAGAAGCTATAGTATAGGGGAGAAATGTGTGAAATGGATAGAAGCCTTCCTGAAAGATCGGAGACAGAGGGTACTGGTGAATGGAATAGGCTCGGGGTGGAGGGAAATTACAAGTGAGGTACCTCAGGGATCTGTGTTGGGACCACTACTGTTCGTTATATTTATCAACTACTTAACTGAAGTTATAACCAATGGAAGTGAGATATACCTGTATGTGGATGACACTAAGCTGTATAGAAGAGTGAGGAGTAAGGAAGATGTAGGTTTTCTTCAAGGAGATGTGGAGGGCATGAAGGGATGGTCTGAACATTGGTTAATGCCTTTTCATCCAAAAAAATGCAAGTACATGCGGATTGGGACAAGCAAGATAGACAAGGTAGGATACAGTATGTATGAAGCGATGGAGGAAGTGAATGCAGAAAAGGATATAGGAGTAGTGATAGACAATAAGTTAAATTTCTCAGAACATTTAGCGGAAAAGATAAACAAAGCCAATAGAATTGTAGGGCTGATAAGGAGGACATTTGTGTCACTTGACGAAGAAATATTCAGGAATCTCTATACAGCGCTGGTTAGGCCGCACCTGGAATATGAGAACCAGGTGTGGGCTCCATATATGGTAAAGGATATAGAAGCAGTGGAGAAAGTGCAGAGGAGAGCTAGCAAGCTAGTACCAACGTTGAAGAATGCGGGCTATGAGCAGAGGTTGAGGACACTGGGACTTCCGACACTGGCATATAGGAGAAAGAGAGGGGATAATTATGATAGAGACTTTTAAGATAGTGTCAGGAAAGTATGATGAGGATGTGTGTGAAGGTATCTTCTTGATGCGGGAGGGAACAAGAACGAGAGGACACTCTAAGAAAATTTACAAAGAAAGAAATAGGCTTGAAAAGGCAAAGAAATCATTTTGTGATAGAGTGGTTGTTGTTGATGATGCTTTTATTTTATACTAGCCCACTGGGCCTAGGCCCTCTCAAGGCTAGTGGTGGAGGAGGTGGTACAGAGTTTAAAGTCACGTATATGTCATTGTATAAATTTATAGCTCTCAGGAAGTGATGAATAGGGGTGAAATTAAAAGAGTCTGAGTCAGAGAGGATGCCATGTAATGAGGTGTTCAGCAAGAATCTCCGTCTTTCAGATGCATAGACGGGACAAATACAAAGAAAGTGAAAAACAGCCAATGATGTATGCCAATGTTGGCATTCAGGTGGTTGACCACGAGGGGTAGACATCAGGTAACCATGTGTGAGGCGTGTGTGGCCTAAACGTAATCTAGTTAATAGGGTTTGGTCTGCGCGTGAACCATTAATTGAAGAGGGTCACAAGTGTATGTCATCCTTAATGGAGCGAAGGTGTCCAGTTAATGGTTGCGCTCTCCACTCAACTCGCCAAGCGTCATAAACATGGCGACGGAGGACAGGGAGCATATCCTCCGAACGCAGCAAAGTAGTAGAGGGTGTACCATGACATGCTTGCTTAGCGAGGAAATCTGCACGCTCATTCCCGGGAATTCCTACATGCGCGGGGATCCAGCACAGTGTGATGGAACGATTAGCGCACTGTAATGGGAGGTTTGACGACCTCCCTTATAACCAAATAAGGAAAACCTCTTATTTGGTAGCAGTCTCGGAGTATCCAACGTAGGGCTTATGATCTCAGCCGCTACCACAGCGGGCCGATTTATCGGTACTCACGCGAAGTAACCAAATAATCTCTAGAGTTGCACCTCAATTCACTACTAGGCACGTTGTACACACTCCGAGACGACTAGGAAAGAAGAGATAGCGAAGGAGAGAAAGAATTGTTATAGTTACCCATTTAATCTAGCTGCTCTCCTCTGAGCCATGCTCCATGTTCTATGAGCCTGTGCCAGGACCTGCCAAAGTATCGAGGTATCAAGTAATCAGTTTAGATTGGATGGGCAGGGGATCGGCATGAGGGCGGGATACTCTGTCGTTGGATACTCCGAGACTACTACCAAATAAGAGGTTTTCCTTATTTGGTTATAAGGGAGGTCGTCAAACCTTCCAATTTAGTAGCAGTCTCTACGTTTCCAACGTAGGGCTTGAATCCCAAATTGGAGGCGGACATCCAATAAACCATAAACCCCAAGCCGTAGCACAAGCAGAGGACCAAGAAAAGACAAATAAACAAATCAGTTTATTATCAGAAAAAGAGCGTAACAGTACGGTGCATATTAACCCTTGCTTAGCGGGTGCTCTGTGGCCGTTTTGGGCCTTTCCGGGCCGTTCTGACTGCTATATCAACCATCAGTATGAAAGGAACTGTATTGCGCCGAAAACTAGGTGGAAATCGCTACACAATGACACCACATACAGCTACGTAGCACTCGTGGAACACTGACAGTGTTACCTCGAAGATGGAAGTTTAGCTGATTTTGCTACCTTGCTCACTTTTAGCGAACTATTGGTTACACTGTCATCCTCCCGCGCGGTGGGGGAACTGGAGTTAGTGTGGGCCGGGAGGCCACAGATGTCGGACGTATGGATCATTACTATCCCACCCATTTTCACTCGATTTCCACCCTTTTTTCACCCGTTTTTTGCCAGTTTTTTCAACTCGACTTATGTTGCGCGCCGCTCTTTAAGGGTTAAGGAAGTACATGTTACCAGTATCAGTCTAGGGTCTTAAAAGTGCCGCAGCAGGCTAAGGAATAGGTCATGTCGACCGGAGAATGGCACACCAATATGGGAAGAATGAAGGCAAGTTGTACATGAAGACAAGAATCTGAAGGCAAGGCACAGTAGGCGGAAGATCTCCAAGGACACTCTTTAATTACAAAAACCGGGTATGAGGCATAGACATACCAAACAAGTAACCCCTAGACAGTAGAGTCTATACGTAAAGAAGTAAGAGAGATAACCTTAATACGAAACAGGGATGACATACATGTAAAATGAAAGAGAGAAAGGCATTGTACAATCATACAAAATGACCCCCCCCCCCCCCCCAGTGTAGGGAAAGGAAGAAAATACAGTATGGGATGAGAAGAGACACAGGATGGAGATGAATCACGTGACACATTGGCCTAACGCAACACAAGGCACACCTGGCCTGGCAGTGGACATGGACAGGTACGATGAGACAAAAGTGCTGTGGGAGGACCATAGCCCTGTGTCGGCGATATCCGAAAGTGAGGAATTGTTGAGAAACCTCACAGTCGCTGCATAAGAGCGGACATCATGAGCGGAGCCCTTCGTAAGGGGATTACTCGCAGTAATGACATGGCGTAAATGAAGTCCCACAGCACGTTTGCCTAACCGTGTCCCTGTCTTAGGGGCCAACCAGAGCGCCGTCCCCGACGTCGGCACAGCGGCACGCACATACGTATGCAAGGCTCTTACCGGGCATAGCGGATGATGCGTGCTCCCACATTTTAAAGCTGGTACAGTAAACGGCTTAAAAATGTGCGCCTCACGTTCATTCTTGGCCACAAAATGAACGGAAGGGGCCAAAGTGACTGACCCCAAGGAAGGTGAAAAACTCATGCAATTCGGGGCCCTCGACATGGCAGCTAACTCCGAGACCCTCTCTCCTGTAGCCAACGCTAAAAGAAACAAAGTTTTATCAAGCAGATGAACAGGTGTTGGGTTAGTGGTGTAGATGGGTGAGGTATGGAGCCTGAGAGCCTTCGCCAGAGACCATTGAGGCGGTATCTGGCGTGGGGGCGGTCTGAGCCTAAAGCAGGCTTTCATGAAAAAAGACAGCTCCTTGTGAGGGAGCACCAGCCCCGTCAAGGTCTCAAAAGGCTCCCTAATAGCGGACAGGTGGTACTTAATGGTGTTGTACATGTATGTGCGTGTCGCAAACAAGTGATTAAGGTAATGGAAGACTAACGCAACCGACGGAACTGTTTGGTCGGTGTCATTGATCCATTTAGTGAAAGTATTCCAATGAGACTCGTAAGTCTTCCAAGTAGCCTTAGTCCAGTGCTGATTAAGCATATCAGTCAAGCAATGTCCATATTTCGGTAACCACCCTGAGGGGGAGATTGTAGGCACCAATCGATCAGGGCTAGACCCAGGTGAGGTTATAGGCATGTGATAAAGAGTCGCTGGAACTCCTGTTTCATTTGCTTGGCCTCTCTTACTGATTTTCTTTGTGCCTCATTTACACTGAGAGCAATCCAGCTAGCTCTCACAAACACCTCCTCCTCCTATCCACTTCACTACACTAAACATGCACACCACACTTCATTCCTCCACACCAAAATTAAAAAACACAAAATGATGAATTTTAGCCCAGCCTCGGAGTCCCCAGGGGGGGGGGACCATAAATGCCCCCTCACCCGACCGACCATCCCCTGACGACCCCACACAATTACCTGGACCTCGGCCTGTTACTCTTTCTATTAATTTCTGCAACATTCGCGGACTTTCCTCTAACTTTCACTCTGTTGAGCACCATCTCTCCTCCTACAAACCTGATCTTCTCTTCCTCACCGAAACCCAGGTGTCTGTAGCAACATCCAGCAACCCCTTCTCTGTATCCTCCTACTTTCTCTATCCTAGTTTCAAAGCCAAAGGCGGATGTTGTGCATATGTGCACAACAAACTCACTTGCTCTCGTGTTCCCGATTTCGACTCCTCTGAATTCTCAACTTTATGGCTCAAACTTTCCTGTCATTCTCTTACTAAATATTTCTGTGCTGTCTATCTTTCCCCTAACTCTACCAACTTTCCTAAATTCTTTGACTATCTAAACTCTACAGTGGAACACATTCTATCCATGTCTCCTTTCTCAGAAATCTCCATCTTAGGTGATTTCAACGTTCACCACCGCCAATGGCTCTCCTCTCACACTACTGATCCACCTGGTGAACAAGCCTACGTCTTTTCTATCCTAAATGACCTAGAGCAGTTAGTTCAGCAACCCACCCGTATCCCGGATCGCATCGGAGATCGGCCCAACATTCTTGACCTGTTTCTAACTTCTAACCCTTCTTCTTATACTGTCGATCTTTTCTCTCCTTTGGGCTCCTCCGACCATAAACTTATCTCTGTCACCTGTCCTATCTCTCCAGTACAGCCACCCGATCCTCCTAGCCGGCGGCGCTTGTGGCACTTTGGCGCTGCCGACTGGGAGGCTCTTCGGCAGTACTTCTTTGATTTCCCATGGAATTATTTCTGCTTCCATGGCCGAGGACCCTCGGAGAGTGCTGAACGCATTACCGAGGTAATCCTATCGGGCATGGAAGCATACATTCCATTCTCTTTCTCTCAGACTAATGCTAAAAAATCTTGGTTTACTCACGCCTGTTCTACTGCTGTCCGCAATAAGGAGGAAGCATTCAAACGGTACCGACGCCTTAAAACTCAAGACTCTCATTCTTCATATGTTTCTGCCCGGAATCAAGCCAAATCTGTTCTTCGACTTGCCAAACACTCTTTCATCAATAATAAATGCACTGAACTATCCAACTCTAGCTCTTCCCAAGCTTTCTGGCATCTAGCCAAAAACCTCTCCAACAATTTCTCTTCCTCGTCTTTCCCTCCCCTTTCCCACTCTGATGGCATAACCATCACTTCTTCCTCTGAAAAAGTTAAACTCTTCGCTCAAACTTTTGCTAGAAACTCCACCTTGGATGATTCCGGTGCTATTCCTCCCTCTCCGCCCTCCTCTCTCTTACTTATGCCTAATATCCTAATCTCTTCTAAAGATGTACTTTCTACCCTCTCTGGGCTTAACACTAATAAGGCGTACGGTCCGGACGGTGTTCCTCCTGTTGTTCTCAAAAACTGTGCTTCCGTGCTGACTCCCTGCCTAGGCAAACTCTTTCGTCTCTGTCTATCCTCTAACGTCTTCCCTTCATGCTGGAAGTTTGCTCACATTCAACCTGTCCCAAAGAAGGGTGACCGCTCTCAACCCTCCAACTATCGTCCAATTGCTCTTATCTCTTGTCTTTCTAAAGTTTTTGAAACTATTCTTGCTTCCAAATTTCTTAAGCATTTCTCTTCTCATAATCTGCTCTCAGATCGCCAGTATGGCTTCCTCAAGGGTCGCTCTACTGGTGATCTTCTTTCATATCTTACTAACTCTTGGTCATCCTCCTTTCGGGACTTCGGTGAGACTTTTTCTATTGCACTAGACATATCGAAAGCCTTCGATAGAGTCTGGCATAAATCTTTAATTTCTAAACTACCCTCCTTCGGTTTCTATCCCTCCATCTGTGCCTTTGTCTCTAATTTCCTTTCCGGCCGTTCCATAGCTGCGGTTGTGGACGGCCATTGTTCACTTCCTCACCCTATAAACTCCGGTGTTCCTCAGGGCTCTGTCCTATCTCCTATTCTCTTTCTAATTTTTATAAATGATCTCCTTAACTGTACCTTAATTCCCATCCATTCATACGCAGACGACTCAACCTTACACTACTCCATTAGTTTTTCAGAACGCCCCAGCCAGCAATCCCTCAACGACAAACGTAATGAAGCCATAGAACTCTTAAATTCTGATCTAAATACTATTTCCAATTGGGGCAGAGAAAACCTTGTTAACTTTAATGCTTCCAAAACCCAATTTCTCCATCTATCTACCCGTCAGGATCTCCCAGCGGACTATCCCTTATTCTTCAACAATACAAAAATCAACCCTTCATCTTCTCTCAATATTCTTGGTGTCTCTTTTTCTTCTGCTCTCATTTGGAAGGACCATATTACCAGTCTTGCTAAGGCAGCCTCCCAGAAGCTGGGTGTGCTCAACCGCCTTAGGGGTTCTTTTCCCCTGCACAGCTTCTTGCTCTGTACAGGGGCATAGTGCGCCCTTGTATTGAGTATTGTTCACATGTGTGGGGAGGTTCCTCTCACACCGCTCTCCTAGACAAAGTTGAAAGGAAGGCCTTTCGTATCATTAACTCCCGTCCACTCACCAACTCTCTGCAATCTCTCTCTCTCCGCCGCAATGTTGCATCTCTCTCGCTATTCTATCGCTACTATAATAATCAGTGTTCCTCAGAGCTATCCCAGTGCATACCACCTCCTTTACGTAGGGCACGTGGTACCCGTCTTGCAACTCAATCCCACCCCTACTCTGTGCAACTCTCCAACCCAAGAGTGAAACGTTACTCTCAAACTTTCTTCTACTCAACATCTGAGCTCTGGAACTCTCTCCCAGAATCAGTCTTTCCCTCTTCCTATGACTTAAATTGCTTCAAACTCCGTGTGTCCAGGCATTTTGGCTCGAACGTCCCTTGATTTTGGCCCTGTCACTCTTTCAACTATGGGGGAGGCACTCGCTATAGGCAGTTATGCCTTTTGCCTCCCTCTATCACATAGAAAAAAAAAAAAAAAAAAAAATCCTGCCTCACAAACATCCACGATGCGAATGCCAACGAGGTCCCTAGGTCTCCAATCTGTCCCAAGTGGAAATCTGAGACAGACAGGGGAACGGGACTCGGGCACCATCGCTTCAGCTGAGCGTACCAGGCTTGGGCCGGCCAGAGGGGTGCGATTAACCAAACCTTGCCACGGTACTCTCTCAGCCTGTGTAGGACTTTGCACATAAGCAGTGCGTCGGGCGGTGGAAAAGCGTAAATCGACTGCCACCTGCTCCAGTCCTCGCTGAAGGCATCCGGCCCCCCCGCCTGAGTACAAGTCCAGCGGGTGAGGTAGTCCGGCAGCTTGTTCGTCCCGGAGGAGGCGAACAAGTCCACCTGCGGATGGCTCCAGGAGGCTGCGAGGTCGTCGAAAACGCTTTGTCTTAATGACCATTCTACCTTGGTGCTCTGTCCTCTCGACAAAGCATCCGCCCAAAGATTGGCCGTCCCGGGCAGGTAAGTCGCATGCAGGGTGATGCTGTAATGATCGGCCAGGTAAAACAATTTCTCCGCCAGGTCTTGGAGCACAACAGACCTGGAGGAGCCCTGCTTTTGGATACAATGAACCGCGGACATGTTGTCCATCCTGAAGGCCACCGACTTGCCCGTGAGGGCCAGTCCGTGATCCCGCAGGAAGAACAACGGTACCAACAGTTCCAGGGCATTGATGTGGAAGTGTGAGAGCCCCGACCACCTGCCGTGGTTTTGATGTCCCATGTCTGATTGATAGCCCCACCCCACCTCGCTCGACGTATCTGTGTCTACCCAGATGGTCGGCGGAGGAGCAGTCCAGGGCACAGCCGCAGAGAGCGTGCCCCGACCGACCCAGTGTGTCAGTCTCAGATGTATTGAGCGCGGTACCGTCCACAAACGGTAAGGGGGCGAGATAGGGAAGTGCCTGTTGCCCAGCTGAATGAGGCGTTTTAGTCGGAGCCGGCCCAAGGGCACGGTCAGAGACGCCCAATTCAAAGACCCTAGTAGGGAGTCCCAGATTTTTCGTGTTATCGAGATCGAGTGCAACACGACAAAGAGCTTCCTTCGAAGTTTCGCCGCATTCACACGACTCTGGGAAACGGTGGCGCTTTGGAGATCCCAGTGCAAGCCCACCCACGTCACTTCTCGTGACGGTGAGAGGCAGGACTTGGGAATGTTTAGTTTGAACCCCAGGTTTGTGATACGTCTGACTACAGTGAGCGTGTCTTGTACACAGTGTGTGAGAGAGTCTGCGGAGATGAGCCAATCGTCCAGGTAAAACAGGATCTGAATCCCTTGTAAGAGCAAGGGGGTCAGAGCCTGCTTCACCAGTTTGGTGAAGACCCGCGGTGCTATGTTGAGGCCGAATGGTAGTCTGGTGAATTGGAACACCCGTTGATCCGACTGCAGTGCTAGGCAGCCCTGGAACCGAGGAGCCATCGGCACATGCAAATAAGCATCCTTCAGATCCAGGGTGACCACCCAAGACAAGGGCTTGAGTGCCAGGCGTACCTGGTTGATGGTGAGCATGCGGAAACGGGTGTTCACAATGTGAGAGTTGAGGACTGAGAGATCTACCACCGGCCTCATAGCAGCGCAGTCCTTCTTTGGGACCAGAAACACATGAGACAGAAATACCTTTTGTGTAGAAGATATTTCCCTGATAACGCCTTCCTCGTGCATGGACATGATCACTTGGGCCACTTCCTGAGACACTGGTCGCTGTCGGGGAGGGCACCTGAGAGGAGGCCTGGACCTCCACCTCCAAGTCAGACCCTTCTTGACCACCCGACGCGCTCACGACCGGCGGGGCCATTGCCGGTAGTGGGGGCGGAAGAAGCCGGTGCGGGCGCCTTGCGTCAGGCCCATCACCGCTTCGACGAGATGGTCGGGCGAGGGAAGAGGGGACTGGCCAGGAGGAACTACGCGTTTTTTGGCGCGGAGCCCCTCTTGGACTTATCGTAGTGGGAGCTAGAGCCACCACGTCCTCCTCCAGACGTCCCCCCGCCCCGCCGAAACGACGGACGAGCCTCGCGCTCCGGCCTATCCCCCTCCAGGCTGTGTCTGGTAGCGGAGGAACTGGGGCCCTGCGCCTGCCAGCGCCGCATCCCCTCTTGACGGGGACGGCGATCCGGGGACCGACGACCACGGAAGGCGGGTACACCACGCCCCCTGTGAGCCAGTCCCCTGGCCACACCTCTAGCCTGGCGCCCTCTGCCGGCGACAGACCTGCCCCCGCGTCCGCGGGTGGAGGAGGATGAAGTGGGCTTCGCCACCACCTTCCGTTGAGCAGAGTATGTGTCACTCTGCGCCAGTAAGAAAGCCCCTTGCCAAGCCTCCTCAGGGAACAGTCCAGGGGTCAGAAGGTCAGTCAGTAGGAGGCGGTTGCGGACGTCGGCAGGGGCCTTCTTACAGAAAGCCACCCGAAGTTGTTGACGGCAACGAGTGGCTTCATGGAGGGAGTGGCGGATGTCCTGAACAGGGTTGAGGGCAAGCTGCAGGGTGATCCGTCGGACATGCTCAAAACTTTGGCGATGATCAGCCGATTCCAGCGACTCAATAAGGCGGAGGTGAACCCGCGCCAGTTCCAACTGAGCAAGAAGAGTTGAAAGTTGGCGCGCCGCTCGCTGACGGAACTTAAAGTCCTGGTCCAGTGGTGCCTTCTCCGGTGCCGTGAAAAAGGAACACGGAAGGGGGCCCACCGACAGTTTGGGAGCATTGAGCCACTCCCACACAGGCAGAGGGAACGCCGAGGAGGTAAGGAGCATGCCCGACAGAAAAGATGATTCCATGGATGGGATGGCCGGCAAGGTCTCAGCCATGGACTGACCAAACTCCACTGCTTCACGGATCCATTCACCCCAGGGACCCGGACAGACGTGCGGGAGTTCGAGCATCAGGACCCCGTCCCGATCTCGCACATTCCTGAGGTACGGCGTCCCTGAGATGGCAGAGAGGGAGTGGACATCCGCAGACAGGTCTTGGCGGGAGTAGTCAGCCCAGGGCTTGGTGGCAGTGTAAGGCAAGACCGACGGATGATATGAAAAATACCGCATGTCTTGCCGGTTAGGGTACACCCTCACATCGACCTCAGGGACCAGACCCTGTGGAGTAATGGCCCTGAAGATGTTTTTCTCATTCACCTGTATAGCCCAGCCCTCCGGAACAGCCCGCTCTCCGGCCGGCAGGTAGACCGCCCCCTCAGGGTTGGAGGCGATCACAGCACTCCAAGCAACAGAATCCCCATACAGGGATGGCAACTTGACTTTGGGGATCTTAAACTTGGAGAGAGGCGGCACGGAGAGGGGGTGAGAGAACAACCCCAAACCCTGGCCCGGGATAACAACGGGCCAGAGAGGAGTCGTAGGTGGTGTCGGAAGTGCAGGTGATGAAGTAGATGATGTCAACGGTACCACGACCGGGAGAGCAGGCCGAGATGGGATGTGGTCGGCAACAGGTGGGAGAGGAGCCACAAGCGGAGTCTGCAGAGGCACCGGGTTAATAGTACCCAACCGGGAGACCACTGCATCCATGGCCGCCGTGACAGAGGAGAGGATGTCTGCCTTATTGGAGGCCATCTCAAGACGAAGAGACGCCAACTCCGCCCGTAACTCCGTCTCCACAGCAGGAGGGAAGGACGTCTGTAGAGGAGACAGGGAACCAGCCTCACTGGGCCTACGGGCCCCATGGTCCGTGAGCGGGGAGAACTCAGGGGACGGTGGGGAGGACTGTGCCGCCACGTCGGGGCCCTCCTGGCCCGAATCAGGTGCACCGTCCGAAGACGAGTCGACCCCCATATCCTCGTCCTCCAGCCGATCAAAATCCGCAACCTCCATCTCAAGAACATCTTCTAAATGGTCAGGGAGACGAGGAGGAGACTGCTGGTCACAAGGGATCGAGGCGTCGGAACCTCCAGGTTGAGGAGGAGGCGTGGAGGGCATCGTCGCCGGTACCACTACAGCTGGGCCCGTCATAGGGAAGAGGCCGGGACCCCTCACAGGCTGGGAGGCAGGCAGAGGCTCGAACTCCACCCCACCAGTGGCTGAAGACGGTGCAGGATGGAGAACGACCTCCTCGGCAGGCGGGGCAGGACGGCGTTTGGCCCTGAAGACCGTGGAACCCTGCGAAGGAGGGGGGCTCATCCTGAGGTGAGGAGAAGCAAGATGGGGTCGATCAGCAGGGGACGGAGATCGGCGACGTTTCGTCCTGCCAGAAGTTCCAGAAGTCATGGAGAGGTCGGAGGGAGGCACACGATGTTCATGACGCCTGGGGGCCCGCTCCCTGGAACGCGCCCTCCCGCCCGCCTGACCCGAACTCCCGGGAGGGGAGCCCCGAGCCGTATGAGGAGAGCGAGAGTGACGAACAGTAGGGGAGCGGGAACGGCGTGCAGCATCGGAGGTAGGTGGGATCCCTAACAACACCCGGACGTCATCCTCACGGAAGGAAGGAGCCCTGTGCAGGACCCTTTGGACGTGACGGGAGATGACGTCCCATGAACGGCGTAGAGACGTCCTGGCCCGTTGTCCTTCCGCCGACGTAGGGAGAGTCTCGAGTAGTTGAAGAGCGGAGAGACACACCCCACACCGGCGGGGATCGTAAACATCCTTCCCATAGCAGGCCGTGTGGAGGCAACATTCCCGGTGATCCCGCAAGGCCGTCCGCTGACACGTCGGCCGAGAGCAGGGAGGAGCCGGCATCACAGCACTGAAAAATGGGGAAGCATTACCCACCAGTAGAGGTGAGACAGGCAATATGAGGCAGTAGAGCCAATTCAGCACGTAAGACTCAGTAAGACAATATCCAGGAAGAAGCTATGTAGCAAGTATAACAGGAAAGTCAAAAGAAAACACCCACACCAGAGACCCTCAACACCAGGGCTGGGACAAGCCCCTTAGCGAGGCCCAACCCTGGGAACAGGTCCTAACCAAAATCGTGGGGAAAGTGGCACCCTTCGAAATACCTGAGAACCCTCTGTGAGAGCGGAGGGAGGAGGCGGCGAAGCGGCGGCGGCGTAGGGACAGCCGGCAGTAGAGCGGGCACCAGCTGGAAGGAAAAGGTCAAGTGTGAGCAACCCAACAGTACCCTATAAGTGTAAATAGGGGCGGGGAGGGAATCCAAAACACACAGGACATCGCCACTTTGGGTCGAGTCCTAGGACTTTTCAGGTGGTCTTAGGGTCCCCCCAGTATACAAGGAGGACGCCCGTAGGGCGGGAACCAGGTACAGAAGGAGGACACAAGGAACAGGACATAAGGGATAGGAAAACAGCCAATCAGCCGTTGTCCAAAAAGCCCTGTCCAGGTACATGAAGAGGGGGGCAGAACAGGGCGCATAAACCAAGTCAAGTGAAAAGCTATGTGGCCTAGGCCTTGACAAGGCACAGGGCACCTCAAAAAGATAAAGGCGCTTCTAGGGCAGATTTAAAAAGATGAAGGAGCTGAGGACACCAGAAGACCCTTGCCTGTGTGGCGAAAAAACGTGAGTAAACACGAAAATCGAGTCAACTTGTCCAAGCATATCCTCCCTGTGAGCGGGGCCTCTATCACGTACAGTTTCCAGACATCCCCCCCCCCCCTTTTCAGTGATCAAGTAACCACAGGCAGGGGAAGAACAGAAACATGGACATGTAAGAAAAACGAGAATTTAACCGAGAGCTACGAGACCGAGACTTCCCAGTCAGTGGAGACAAAAGGAAGGCAGAAGGAAAGGACCTGTGTGGATCATTCCAACGGCGGGCAGCTCAAGGCAAAAACCGAATAGCTTAAACACACAATTAATGAGAATCTTAACAAGAGCGTAGAAGACCAACCAGCAAGTCAGTAGAGACAAGAGGAAAACAGAAGGACAGGACTATGTGGCCCAAACCGACGGCGGTCAGCTCAAGTTAAAAAACACAGGCCTAGCCTAGTTACACAATTCACATAAACGAGAAAAGACTAGGGCAGCGTCAATCCCTAAGTGAAAAAACCTAGGAACAAAGCTAAACACTGCCCGAGAAGCCCCACAAGTACGTTAAATTAATAAAATAAAAGGAAGATAGCCTAGGGCTTGACCAACAATTTCACCAGAACCACGTATCCACGAGTCAAGTAGGCCCGGGGAAACGAAAAGGAACTGACAAAAGCGTGAACCATGCGAACGAAATACAAGACCACCAACTATGGACAAGTTTAATAAACAAGTCAGAAGGGCTATAGGTCAGTTGAGACCAAAGCAGCATGTTTGTGAGAGAATAAAGGCTATGTGGCCTATGCTCACACAAAGCAGAATCCAGAGAAACTTCATGCTCAAGTCTTGTAAAACATCGACACGTAGTCATATGAAAAAACAATAAAACAAAAAGTCACAAAGGGAAAGAAACACAATGCATCCCGCGGGAAGCATATCCCCCCTTCCCCCCCCCCCCCCCCCCCCCCCCCCCCCCCCCCCCAAGGTACGTTAAGGGTAGTTAAAGTGAACATGAACCCGAAAAGTGAGGGTAGAATAGACACACAACGACCGCTACGCGGCGTTGAGGACCAACCACCCCGAAGAAAACAAATGAATAAACACGTCTCCAGCACTACGCGCACACCCATAAACACGCCAAAGCCGTAGTAAAGTGCTGCCTACATCACTGAACATCCTTCTAAAACCTCAACAGCCTGAAAAGGCTCACACTCACTAAGAGTTGAAGCGAAGGGGATGCAAAGCAGGCACTCGCGAAGCACAGACAAAAAAGGCGTGTGACATCGACGGTGGGCGCGAAGTGACTGATACTTTGGCAGGTCCTGGCACAGGCTCATAGAACATGGAGCATGGCTCAGAGGAGAGCAGCTAGATTAAATGGGTAACTATAACAATTCTTTCTCTCCTTCGCTATCTCTTCTTTCCTAGTCGTCTCGGAGTGTGTACAACGTGCCTAGTAGTGAATTGAGGTGCAACTCTAGAGATTATTTGGTTACTTCGCGTGAGAACCGATAAATCGGCCCGCTGTGGTAGCGGCTGAGATCATAAGCCCTACGTTGGAAACGTAGAGACTGCTACTAAATTATGTGTGTTGTGTGGATGATAGTCTTGACCAATGGGTCCTTGGGGGCAAATACACATAAGGCTTGTAGTGCACTCTTTGAGTCACTACAGGTAACGACCCGTGGAGAGTTCCTCGACAATGAAGAGATGGTGCTTAAAGCACCTTGAATAGCCCATAATTCAGCAGTGAAAACCGTGGAGTGATGGTGTAAGGTACTTTGATACAAGCCATGGTCTGAGACTGCAGCGCAACCCACGGCATCCGCAGTTTTCGAGCCATCGGTGTAAATGAAAACAGCCGGGATGTGATCATCAAGATGTTGTAAAGCGAGATGTCGAAATTGAGATGGAGCTTGGGCATCAAGTTGATCCGCTAAGTGAAAGCAAACTGTAGGGTGTTTTAGGGTCCACGGAGTGATGTGACTAGGAGGGGGAGTTATGGGAGGAATGGTGATACTGTAAGTGGAGAGCAATTGGCGAGACAATATTGGGAATGGCACTGGAATGGTTGAACGATAGTTATCTGTGGAATGGAATAGTTCTAGTAGAGTTGGGTCATGATGGAGGCGAACAGCTGTACGCATGAGGACTAATCGACGGTGGTAGGCTAGAGGTAAGGTCCCAGCCTCACATAGGATATTGGAGACACGAGAGGAACGGAATGCCCCCGAGCTAATGCGGATGCCCAAATGGTGTACGCTGTCGAGGGTTCCTAATGTGGAAGCAGAGGCCATGCCATAGACAGGGCTACCATAATCTAGGGCTGAGAGGATGGTAGCTCTGTAGAACAGTAAAAGCGTAGCGCGATCTGCGCCCCAATGGACTCGTGCGACTGTTTTCAGAACATTCATTCTCTGGAGGCAACGTGCCTTTAACCCTTCCTCCCCGGGCTGTCTTACCCAATGACGGTCGCCCCTACCCGGGCGATATGGCTGAAAAACGTCTAGGCCTAGGCTACCGTATTTATGTTTATTTTCACTGCTAGAACTTTCCCACTCATCTATAATCGTAGTGCGTTTTCAATCTGTATTTTGGCATTGAGTAGAGCTCTGTAAGTCAACTGGTTCAGTTGTGATGACGATTTCAGTGGAGCCAATATTGCAGAGATGTTGCCAATATGGGGGCTTTTTAGACACTAATTTCGTCATGACGTCAGAACAATAACATTGAGGAGTCTTCTCCTTCTTGTTTTCGGAGGTGCGGCGACGAACGCTTGGGTTTGTTGACATACGTCGTACGCACGGCGTTCGGACCAAGCTTAATTAGGCTATTAAGCTCATGCCTTAGATAAGGCATACCGGGTAGCGGCCCTTCTTTCGTGTTCCTACCTAAGGCAGACCGGGTAGGAAGGGTTAAGCAGGCAATGTGACTCTTCCAATTGAGGTGAGTATCAAAGATTAAACCAAGGAAGCTGGTATGTGGAAGGATCTGAATATTAGAATTTCCCATGGTGAGAGTAAAGGACTGTTTAGGTAAATGTCGAACATTTCTATAGAATACAACGGCGTTAGTCTTTTCAGCAGAAAATCGAAACCCAGCAGTGGATGCCCAAGAGTGGATGGATTTTAGAGCAATGTTGAGACACCGTTGTATGTGAGTCAGACTGGGAGAAGTATAATATATTGCGAAGTCGTCCACATACAAGCTATACGATATTTCAGGTGGGAGGCTGCGTATAACACTATTGATCGCCATAATAAAGAGTAAGCTGCTAAGGGCACATCCTTGTGGTATTCCATTAATTTGTGACATAATGTCCGATAGGAGACCATTATTTTTGACCTGGAATGTACGGTTAGAGAGAAAATTTTGTAAAAAGCAGGGAAGAGGACCCCGCATGCCAGAATTGTGTACATTTTTTAAAATCCTGTGTCTCCATGTTGTGTCATAAGCCTTAGCAATGTCAAAAAATATTGCCACTGTGGGTTGGTTCTTGGAGAACCCATCACGTATTTGGTGTTCAAGGCGAATAAGTGAGTGCAGTGTAGAACGGCCAGGGCGGGAACCATTCTGATATGGGGATATGAGGGCATGTGACTCAGCGTAATGTAAAAGTCGAGGATTGATAATTTTTTCCATTAATTTGCAGAGGCATGAGGTAAGTATTTACCTAATTGTATTTACCTAATTGTAGTTTACAGGAGTTGAGCTAAGCTCGTGTTGTCCCGTCTCTCAGTCTACTTTTTATCCAATTTTTTCTTGAAAATATGGATGTTCCTTGCCCCTACCACCTCCTCCTCCAGCCCATTCCATTTATCAATACATCTATAGGGGAAGCTAAACTTCCTGATATCGTTCTTGCAGGTAGGTCTTTTTACTTTGTAGCTGTGGCCTCTAGTTATTCCTGTATCCATAATTAATATATCCTCCCTATCCAGCCTCTCCAGCCCCCGGGTACATTTGTACATCATTATCATGTCTCCCCCTCTCTCTCCTCTCTTTTAGACTCGGTAGATTTAATTTGTCTAGCCTCCCTTCATATGGCAGTTCTCTGAGACTTGGAACCAATCTAGTGACTGCTCTCTGGATTCTTTCTAACTTGTGAATATGCTTCTTTAGATGCGGGGACCACACCACTGCTGCATACTCCAATCTTGGTCTAATCATACTCTTCATAATTTTTGCTACCATGGTCTCATCCAAATAGTTCAGAGCAACTTTCATATTCCCGGCCATTGCATACATTCCGCTAAAGAGCTTGTTAATATGTTTCTCTGGCGACAAATTATCTTGTATAATCAACCCTAAATCTTTTTCTTTTTCGGCCTTGCTAATTTTATTATCTCCCATCCTGTACTCCCAATTTGGTCTATTCACACTTCTTCCCATATTTAACACATGACATTTACTTATATTAAATTTCATTTTCCACTTGGTGCTCCATTCGTATATTTTATCTAAATCCCCTTGCAGCTCCTCACAACTACTTTTATTTGTTATTTGTCTCATAATTTTTACGTCATCTGCAAACATTGACATGTAAGAGTTTATGCCTATCGGCAGGTCATTCACGTACATAAGGAACATGAGAGGTGCCAACACAGATCCCTGCGGCACACCACTCTCACTTTCCGCCACGATGAGTAAGTTCCTCTAATGTTGGTCCTCATTTCCCTATCTGTTAAATAGCTCTCCATCCATTTCAGCAAACTCCCCCTGACACATCCTAGCGTCTCAAGCTTAGATAACAATCTCTTATGTGGTACCTTATCGAATGCTTTGGAAAGGTCTAAGTAGACGCAGTCCACCCATCCGCCTCTTTCTTGGAGTACATCTATCACCCTACTGTAATAACATAGCAAACTATGTCCCTTCTCTGAATCCAAATTGCTTTGGGGTTATTATTTTCTTTCTCTCCAACATTTTCATCCATCTCTTCCTAATTAGCTTTTCACAAATCTTGCATACAATACTAGTAAGTGAAACTGGTCTATAGTTTAGAGGGTCCTCAGGGTTTCCATTCTTGTATATCGGAATGATATTAGCTCTTTTCCATTCAACAGGAACCTGTCCTTTATCTAAGGAAGCTTGAATTATGTCCCTCACTGGCTCCACTAATTGCTCTGCACACTCCTTTAAAACCCAGGCAGACACTTCATCCGGTCCCATAGCTTTCCTTACTTCAAGTCCTCTCATCGCAGATAACAGCTCATCTCTAGTTATTTCAATCTTACTAAGACCACTCTCCAGTACTCCCGCCTGTGGTTCGTCAAAACCTTCCTCTCTAGTAAAAACTGACCCCAATTTGTTATTCATTACCTCACACATGTCCGATACATTTTCATACGTCCTAGCATCAACTCTTAATTTAGTAATTTGTTTCTTTACCTTCAACTTACTGTTTATATATTTATAAAATAATCTAGGGTCACTTTCACATTTATTTACTATGTTCTTCTCATAGTTCATTTTAACTTGCCTAATTATGTTAACATATCTATTCCTCTCCTGTTTATATTTATTCCGATTACTCTCAGTGTTCCTTCTTCTTAATCTAGCCCAAGCTGCATCATGCCTACCCAAAGCTCTTTTGCATTTCAAATTAAACCAATCTTTCTGCTTAGTAAAATTTCCAGTTTTATATCTTGGGACAAACATATTGGTTTCTACTCTATAAATTTCGAGGAATCTACTATATTTACCTTGTACGTCCCGTTCCTTCAAAATAAGATCCCAATCTACTCCCTCTAAATATCTTTTCAAGGATACATAATCAGCTTTACTATAATTTAATCTGTCATTTATGTAGCTATTGTCTAATCTATTGGCATTACTCGAGGTCAACTTCCATTTTAGTAATAGGTGATCACTTTTACCTACAGGACATAGATAGATTATATCACTAATTCGTGAGGATCTTTTGTAAAAATCAGATCGAGTTTAGAAGGTTCGTTATTACCCCTCATTCTTGTATTTTCCTTCACATGTTGTGTAAGTACATTTTCCGTAACCAACTCCACTAGCCGACTTCCCCAAGATCTCTGATTTGGCCCTGCATCTCCCGATTCCCAATCAACCTCACTACAGTTGAAATCTCCTACCAAGATCAATCGATTCTTCCTTAAAAGCAATCTTCTCAACGACTGAATCATATCCTCTACCATCTCCTCAAACTCCAACTCCCTCCATGCTCTGGTCTTTGGTGGCATGTAAGCTACTGCTATGTCTAGCTTTTTTCCTTCTATATCATTGAGTTCAACTGCCATTATTTCTGCCTTGTCATTATTTAACTCCACGTGCTTTGCTGTCATAGGGTTCTTAACTAATACTGCCACTCCACCTCCCCTTTTACCCTTTCTATCATTTCTCCATATATTATATCCTTCACTAAACACTATGTTGCTGTCAAAGTCCTGGTTCAGCTTTGTCTCTGTCAAACAGACTATCTGTGGTTGATCTTTTATTAATATATTATCTAACTCTACCTTTTTACT
Organism: Paralithodes platypus; assembly: GCA_032716605.1. NCBI lineage: Eukaryota > Metazoa > Arthropoda > Malacostraca > Decapoda > Lithodidae > Paralithodes > Paralithodes platypus. Next base: position 50,090,384 of record CM064528.1, read on the forward strand.
GTTTATTCCATCTATATTAGTGTAGTAGCACAGTATATTTGAATCCACCTCCTTGTTTCTCTTCCCTCTCTGCCTCCTACCAGGTTCACCTCCTCCTCCTCCATCCCTTCCCTGACCCAGTTCCACCTCCCCCACTAATTCTATTCTCCTCCCCCCTCTCTCTCCCTCTGTTCCACCCTCTCCACCACATCCTGGCTCTCTCTCCGGTCCCCTGCTCCCTGCATTATCTCTCGCTCCGTCTCCTTGCTTTGACTTCGTACTTGTCTCTCTGTCTCTTTCCCTATCACTCCTCTTACTTTCGGTTCTTGGTGGCTCCTGATGTACCACTTCCTTACTTGCCCTTCCCTTATTCTCCAAAAAAATTTCTTCTTTTGCTCTTCAGACAACTTTCCATTCTCTTCATCAGCCTTAGCTTGGAGTTCCCTTAACTGTTCTCGTTCTTCTACACTTAGGTCCTTTTTTACCCTTATATGATTCAGCTCTGTCGAATTTAATTTCCAGCTCACATTGGCTACTGCTTCTGCTGTTGATCTAAACTTTAGTTCCACTCTTAGTGGTCTCATCTCGCCCTTCTTATATATTCCTAACCTTCTCACCTCCTCCAGTTCTTTTACCCATCCATAACCCTCGTCTAAGTAATCCAGTATCCCCTTGACTTTCACAACATCCCTTTCCTTTCTTACCTTCATATCTGCCAGGTGCTCTTCCACATCTCCAAAGATTACTACACACTTACCTCTATCTATTGTCTCTCTCACTACCTTCTCTTTCTTCTTTAAAACTTGCACTACATTTTTTTCAAACTCTTTCTTTTCCTTTTCTCTCTCTTCCTTCTGCTCCTTCACAATTTCTTCAAGGGCTACCATCGTGGCACTCTCTACCCTTGTCCACTCATTTTTTACCTCACTAATTCCTTTTACTTCCTCACTCAGGTGGCCCTCATATTCCTTAAGCTGAGCCTTGAGTGCCACATTTTCTGACGCTAACTCGTCTACTCTGGCCATCACTGCCTCAAGGCTGTCACTTACTGGCCTAGGCCTATCCACCCCGCTAGTAACGCCACACATATCGGACAAAACTTCTACTTTAGCCCCTAACTCCTTCCTCCAATTTTCCATCACTCCCCTCCATCTCACAAGACCCATTAATTGTTTTTTCATACTTGCCAACTGATCATCCTTGTCCTCGGTGATAAAGCCTTCAAATTCATAATCCTCCTCATCCCAGCTAGGCTTTCACGCCTTCCCGCCATCGCGAGGTGGTCGTCTGCCAGCCTAAAAACAACAATCGCCCCACTATCCCATCTCACTCCAGGAACTGTTTTACTTAATCCATATTTTCAATTACTTGGAATATCCAATTAAATCTGAATTGCTCATAAAACACCTAATTACTTATTGAAATGCACATATAAATTTCCGGGACAACACTTAGACACTCCTATCAACTTCACACAAGGTAACTCATTATCGGGGAGCAGCTGCGAGGTGTTGACAGCTCGGAGGTCGGCAATCGGTCTGTAATTTGTGGGAAGACTATGATCTTTTCCAGGCTTCGGTACGGGTATAGTGTAAGCATGCCGCCAAGACGGTGGGAAGTACAATAGTTACTTATCCAAAACTGATTGTACAGTTGTAAAAGATGTTGTAGCGCACGTGGATGGAGGTGACGGATGAAAGCGTACGAGAATCCATCCGGGCCAGGAGTAGTGTCTGTATACAGGTCGAGCGTGTGTCGCAATTCCGGAATTGAAAAAGGGGTGTTATATTCATGTGCTTTCCCGCTATGAAAAGATAGCGGGCGAGATTCCTCCATACATTTATAACGAAGAAATTGACGAGGCAATGACTGGTCTGAGCTGACGTGACAGAAATGTTTGGCATGTATGGCAGCGATGTCAAGGGGGTCATGTGTAAGCGAGTCCGAGGCAGGGTCTTTGAGTGGAGAGAGTGGAGGCCGTACAGTGCGTCCGTTGATACTGCGAAACTTTTTCCATAAAGTAGAGAGAGGGGTGCGGGAAGTGAAGGACGAGATATATGATCGCCATGAAAGTATCTTGTTGTCAAGGATACTGCGTTTGACAACTGCACAGATCTTGTTATAGAACGTTTTAAGGGCAATTTTTTCAATAGTGATGGTTATAAGGTCAAAGTAACGATTAGTGGAAAAAAGTCGGGGGAAACAGTCTTTAAACGCCGCTGCCTAACACTCAGACGCTTAAGAAGGCGTTCCACACGATGCTTGAATTTTATCATTTGGGCTAGAGTGGGCGTCCACCAAGGGACCTGGCGAGGGTGTGTCAGCGAGGAGGTGAGCGGGATATGAGTGCGAGCAATGGAGTTCAGGAAGGACGAAAAATAATCAAAATTGTGTGCAGGGGAAGAGGTAGGGGAGAAGTCCGAAACGTCTGCAGAGGAGTGCGTATAAGACGTCCAATCGGCTTTAGAGAGATTATAACTCGATATTTGAGGGGAGGATGCAGGGCACAAATACTTAAGGAGTATAGGGGAGTGGTCGCTGGAGAAGCGATCCTGTAAAACTGACCAGTCAAATAGGGGAGCTGCGTCATCCGAGGCAAAGGAAAGATCGACAGCGGAAAATGTACAGTGGGTAGCAGATCTGTAGGTGGGGGTGTCAAAGTTGAGACAACAAAGAGTAGAATGAAGGAGATATTTTCAAATGTTATCGCCTGGATGTCTGTGTTTGGGTTGCCCAAAGGGGAGAGTGTGCGTTAAAGTCGCCGAATAAGGTACGGTGGGGTCAGTTGTTGTACTATTTGATGAAGGTCTGAAGTATTGTAATGACAGGAGGGTTGATTGTAGGAGGAGCAAACAGTCAAGGAAGGAAGGTTTGGTAATGAAATGGAGACGGCAGTTGTTTGAAAAGGGTTGGGGTCAAGGGTGACAGGAACAAATACGCACTTATAGTGCACAAGGATGGCCGTTCGGAGATGTGAAGGGGTTATATGGGGAGCTAGCAGCAACAGTATAATGCCTGGGGGGGACAACAAAATTGCCTACATGTTGGAGGCAAATGCATAATGGTGAATATAATTTAAGTAATCGTTGTAATTCTCCCATACGGAGGCGAGTTTGGTATCCGTTTATATTCCATTGCAAAATGTTATATGCCATCAAGAATAGGATTGTCAGAGTCATCGACAATAGTGGTCTCTTGAAGAGAGTCTGGTAAAGGTTGTGAGTGTGGAGAGGGTTGTGTGGATGGAGGTGAAGGGATAGATGTAAGGTCTGTAATTTTTTCAGAAATAGCTGTGAATTGTGTGACTAGTTTAGGAACAAGGGTGGGGCAGTGGAGGAGTTTTTGGCGCAGTGTTCATAAATAGATAAGCGGAGGTAACATCTTCATCAGGGTTAGGGGGAAGTGTACGTGTGGTGACAAATTCCTGCGTCCGAGCAAGGAGGCAGGGATCCGTGGCACAGATATGGGGTGTGGTGTACACTCTAACCTCCATTTAACGGATTCCGATTTAACGGATATCGGCAATAACGGTCAAAAATTGTAGGCCGGACAATGGACCCAGCAACGGACATAGTCCGTTGCTATACAAAAGTTGGAGCAAAGTCCGTTGCTCTATCTATTTATCTCTCTAATGCACCTACCTAAATCCCTTATACATTAACATAACTATGTCTTATTTGGACTCTTTGTAATCTTTGAATCATTTCTAATATGATGGAATTGAAAAATATAATATCCTTCCAGCACATAGATAAACAATAAATAAGATAGTCAACAAAATATTTCAACTCTCCCCTCCGTGCCAGCAGAGAAGGAAGATTTACGTTTGATAGATTTTTTTTTGTTTTTTTCCCCTCGATATACACACTCTTTCTATTTATCTATCTCTCTAATTCATCTACCTAAATCCCTTATACATTAACATAACTATGTCTTATTTGGACTTTTTGTAATCTTTGAATAATTTCTAATGTGATGGAATTGAAAAATATAATATCCTTCCAGCACATAGATAAATAATAAATAAGATAGTCAAAAAAATAGTTCAACCCTCCCCTCAGTCTAGGCGCCGAGCTTCCGAGACGGAAGATTTACGTATGATAGATTTTTTGTTTTGTTTTTTTCCCTCGATATACACACTCTTTCTATCTATCTATCTCTCTAATTCATCTACCTAAATCCCTTATACATTAACATAACTATGTCTTATTTGGACTTTTTGTAATCTTTGAATAATTTCTAATGTGATGGAATTGAAAAATATAATATCCTTCCAGCACATAGATAAATAATAAATGAGATAGTCAACAAAATAGTTCAACCCTCCCCTCCGTCTAGGCGCTGAGCTTCCCAGACGGGAGATTTACGTTTGATAGATTTTTTTTTTTTTTTCCCACGTTATACACAAAATGATGGGAAAATATTATAACATGTTTTTAATTGACATTTGTGTCGTTTTTGCTGATTATGAGTTGGTGGAAAATAAAATCTTTAATTCTATCATATTGGAAATGATTCACAGATTATATAGAGACCAAATAATATACACTTTTAAGTGTGTTCAATAGTTTTGCATTATCAATAGGGTGTAGCACAAGGGATTACCAGGATTTATTTCAGGTACAGTAAAAAAAAGGATGCATAACAGTTAAATGTCACGATCCGGACACCTGTATTCAACACCAGATTTTTCTCAAGGAATTTCCAGATTACATCCGGACTGGACAGTATTTAGCAGCAACGGACATTTAGCAGGAACGGACAGGTGCTTGCACGCATTTGTCCGTTAAATGGAGGGTCGAGTGTAATTACGGAAACAAATTGGACATCCACATTTGTCAGGTGGGATATTGGTGTGACATATCAATACAGGAGATTGTGAGGGGCTCGGGGTATGATGAGTCTTTATCGAAGGTTCGTCAGATGATGGTGTCGTAGGGTTAGCAGGAGTTTGTGGGGGAATGTCCCTAGGTTTGGGAGCATCGGGATCTGGGTAGTGGGGAGCGGCTAACGGAACATGTCGCTTAAGGTTACAGGGAGGATCAGGCGTGGTGAGGGTGGTACGCACATTGACAGGAGGTTGGTGAACATCAAATCGGGATTGTGATAGCTCTATATTAGTCAAGTCAGAATCCAACAGGTTATTGTCCTTCAGGAATCTCTGCATCAAGTCCTTGGGCGTAGGATCAGATTCACAAATATGGGTGACACAATAACAAGGAGTAGGGTGAATTTGAGCATCTTTCGCTGGAGCTCGCTTGGAAAGAAATTTGTGAAGATGTTCGGTGAGTACTGTACGGGTAGAAGTCTTGTGCTGAAGTAGAAAGAATCGGCCGCAGTTATGGCAGCCACAATCCGGATCGTGGGTAGGCATAACCCACTTCCGTGTGGTGGAACCGAGTTTCGAGGCCCGGGATAATGACCGGATAGGACTTGCAACCTTACGCTTTTTCCGAGGCTGCGACTGGGTGGAGTGAGATTGGGGAGAAGTCTCTATATCTGGTACTGTGTTACATTCCATGAGGTTCTCTTCGGCAGTCATGTTCCAAAACTCAGTATCATCGGTCAAGTTAGTAAATCCCTCGAACCTGTTAGAGGTGGATAGGTCCGGGGAGTTAAGGTGAACTAAACGGAAGGTATCATTGGTGGGGTAATGTTGTGGGCTAATAGGTGGCGCCGGAGGCTGCTCTGGACGCTGGTGGTCAGAGGAGTCAGCGGGTGTAGTTGATTCATACCGTCGATATGGAGGAGATTTACCTTCCTGCCTTAATTGTGCTGCAGCAGACCGGAAGGAGAGTCCTTTTGTGGCCTGTAAATGTAATACGTCACGATGAAACGCAAAGTGCGGGCATGTTCTGTCATTGGCTTTGTGGGACCCGTCACAATTTGCACAACGGGGCGCGCTGGCTTGACAATTGTTGAGAGCATGTTGTTCTGAGCCGCAATTTAAGCAACGAGCATTGAGAGCCTGACACCGTGGGGTTGAATGCCCAAGCTTCCAGCAATTTGTGCATTGTCTCGGCTTGTTAACATACCTTCGTACCTGCAGTTGGCGACCTGCAAGACGGACATGCATAGGGAGGTCATGGCGCTTAAAATAGATTTTGAAAATGCGTAGTGGGGGCCGATTTCCACGCTGAGGAGCAGTATAAGTGTCAACTTTAACAACAGTGGGGTCAGTTCTTTGCAATAATTTTAAGATATGATTGGTTGAGTCTGTAAAGCTCTGATCTGCAAATTCGAAGTCGGAAGGGAGCACAACCGTGCCAGTACACTGATTCAGGTATTCATCTGGTTTACCTGTGTATCTGTCGTTGGTGGTGTCGAGGTAGGCTTGTAAGGCTTCTGATTGCTCCTGTGTTTTCACCTCAATCATGCGCTTGGCCGATCCAACAGCATGCATGGTGAAGTCACCAATATCTTGTGCGAGAGTATCGTATAGACTGAAATCATCCATAGGTTCACCAGAGACCGTGAAAAACCGTGACCAATCAGGGGGACTGAACATAGCATTATAAGTGTCCTTCGAAGCAGGGGTATACGTGTTACGCTTACGCCTTTGTCGGTTATGCGAAGGTACGAACGGTTGAAGCGTGTGAATGGCAGAGGAAATACCGGCAAGGTCTTTTCCTGTACCTGCATCAATGGCCCGTTGAGATCGTGGAGGTACAGAAGCAGGTTTAATTGAGGTAGTAGATCCTGCATCCGGAGGGAAGATGGTAACAGATGTAGTCACAGACGGGTCAGGGATGCAAGAAGCATCCGTAGGGGTGTCAGCTGAGGGCATGCAAGCTTCTTCATTAAGGTTGTCAATGGAATGAAGAGGTAGGCTAAGGCTAGAATCATAATCTGGTAATTTAGAAGTTAAAGTCAAGACTGTGGGGTTGTCATCACTATTATTGATCACAGAGGCAGTACTGTGCATAGGAATTGATGCCGGGGAAATCACCTGATGGATCTCACTACCCGACGATGGAGAATTCGTCACAGTATCCTTAGGAGGTTTGCCAAGGTCTGTGGGTGCCATGCCTGAGTGGGGAACTCCGGCACTGTTGGCAGCAGGGGAAGGGTCCTTGAGGCAGTCCAATTTCTCGCAGGGGTCGGCGTCGGAGGGGGCAATTTTAGATTCCATAGGACGAATATTTCTAAATTCATCTGAGTCAGATTCCAAACCCACCATGGAGCCACAATTAGAGGACGGGACGGGACGACCGCCCTAGGAATTCTTGCAGATATACACCCCGACTAATGCACCTTAATGGCCGTCGATCCGTCGATCGCCGACCCAGCACAAGGGTTAGGGTTTGGCATAAAAGTTTCCCCTCGCTCGAACACGTCGGGTACCACAGTTCGACGGGTGTAGGGATTGCCGACCCACAACACCCTCCAACGAAACCAAAGAGTGAGTACGGTCGTTTACCTCATGACAGTCATGGTCCTCCCAAAGGAGGGGGCAGCGGGAAGAAGGGAAAAACGGAAAACAGAAAGGATGAGAAATGATAGGGCCCACTACAATTAGTTGGGGGCGGCAGGAAGGGTGGGCATGCGGGCATGCACTCCCCTCCTGCCGCCTCCGTCAGCCCCCGCACGTGTTCAAAAGTGAAACCAACGAAGCAGGCAGAGCGGGGGTGATAGAGCGGTAAATGAGTGGAACGCAATGCCCCAGTATGTAGTCGATTCCGAATCAATAAGGAAGTTTGAAAGTAATCTTGATAAAGCATGGGGAAGACAAGATTTGAAGTTTGATTATAAAGCAAAAATACAGAATAGTAAAAATTTGGCGTCTGCTGCCGCCGCCGCCAACACAGTGAACGACCGCAGTAGTGGAAGTACTGGCACTGAGCTGGATACACAGGCCTAGTTTGCCTTTTTCCAGAGGATCTACTGTAAGAAACTGTAAGAAACTAGGAAGGACCCACCTAAGAAACCCTTTCATAAATCAAAGGGCGGTAACAAACCCCAACCTAAGCAGTCACCAAGAGACCCCAGACCACCTCCTCAGCAGGGAAGTAATCAGCACAAACCCAAACAAGGTAAACAGCACGGGTATAAGGGTAAGGCCCCATACAAAGGTCATCAGGGCACTGCACCAGCCAAAACTAGTCAAGCGTCCGATGCCAACCCACCTCCCCCTCCAAAAAACTAGCCACTCATACTCTCCACATCCCAGGGCCGAGCTCCAAGGACCAGGATTGGAGAGTTGCCTTGAAGGACGAACCCCGGTTGCACCTGGGTTCGTTCCGATCATTCCGCTCAGCCTGGCCCAAGCATACCTGGGCCAGGAAGGTAGTGAGCAAAGGAATCACCTGGCGGTGACGCCGGCGGCCTCGACTGCGTCAGCCGCAGGAATATACCCCGGTGTCTCAGGAGGAGGAGGTCCTATTACAGGAAATGATTGCCAAACGGGTCCTTATTCAGGTCAATGCCTATCAGCCAGTATTCACGTCAAGACTCTTCTTAGTGCCAAAAAGGGACAGTGTGCAGATGCGACCAGTTCTAGATCTCTCGAACCTGAACACCTTTATAGAGAATTCACCCTTCAGGATGTTGACTGTACAGCAACTCAGACTCGCACTTCCGCCGCAAGGTTGGATGTGCTCGATCGATCTCAAAGATGCCTATTGGCATGTCCCTATAAACAAAAAGTTCCAAAATGTTCTCGCTCTGAGGATCCGGCACGAGACTTATGTCTTTCAAAGGATGCCGTTCGGGTTGAACCTAGCACCGAGAGTTTTTACCAAACTCGTCCGGCAAGCTCTTTTACTCCTGTTAGTTCGGGGCATACAGGTGTTTTGGTATCTGGACGATTGGCTAGTAGTGGAGAACTCTTTAGAATTATGTCAAGACCATGTAAATCAAGTGTTAGCTCATGTACAAACCCTAGGGTTCAAGGTGAACTTGGCAAAGTCGCACCTTGTCCCCTCAAGGACTATTCAGTGGATAGGGCTGGTCTGGGACACCTACGCTCTGACTCTTACTCAGAGTGTGGACAACCGCAGCAGGTTTCGCAGGAAACTGTTCCAGTTCCTCCACAATCTGGATACGACCAGGAAAACGTGGGATTCCCTGATCGGTTCTCTCAACTAGGTACAATTAACTGTCAAGTTGGGCCGATTGAAAGCCAAGAGATTAATCCTGGAAGGCAACAAAGTGTTCTCTCTCTTGCCGGAGAAGAAATTATGGCCAATTCCTCCATTAATCCACAACTTACTATCGGCCTGGACCAAGCGCGAAGTCCTCTACTCGGTCGTAACATGGGCTTCTCCCCCACCTACGGTATGGGTAGACACAGACGCCTCGGGGACCCTAGGTTGGGGGTATCAGTCAAGCCTAGGCCACCAGGGTCAGGGCATCTGGGTGGCAGACAGCCAATCACATATCAACAAGCAAGAGCTCTTAGTTCCCCTGTTCTTTCTCCAAACTCACAGCAGGACATTGAAGAACAAATCAATATCGTTCAGAATGGACAATCAAACCGCAGTCTTTTGCATTCAGAAACAAGGCTCAGTGAGGTCATGAGAGTTGTTGAACGTTTCAGAACAAATTTTTACCCTAGCTGACTCGCTAGGGATTTCCCTGCATGCCACCTACCTCCCCGGCGTGGCGAATGTCTGGGCAGACGCTCTCTCTCGCCGGCGGAGCACTCTAGTTGTTGTTGTTGTTTTTCCCCAAGCTGCCTGGCCGAACAGCCCCAAGGCCCCGAGCAAGGCCAAGGCCATAACCGAGCGCCCCCACAGAACCCTCCCTGCCGACCACAATAAAGCCTGGGTGACCGAAGCCACTCCATGGCGGGGAGCTGAGGAGGGTGCGGAAATGCCCGGGAAACCAAAGCCCCACCCAGGGCCCTGTGCCCCTCAGCAATTATGAAGAGAAAGTTGAGGGGCAAAGGAAAGATGTGACACTTTGGCTTCCAATCTTGGTAGATTAGGAGGTCAATCCACGCAAGAGACGCCGTCACTTGAGATCTAGAAAATATATAAGTAAAAGGTACAGTCAGAGTAAGCTATGGGTATGGCAGAGATCGCTCAGTTCTCACTCTGATAGACCAGCCCATCACCACATGACTAGAACCCAATCCTCTCAGCATCAGCTAGGAAAGGCCCTAGAAAGCCGCCTTTGGCGGGGGGATAGCTCCCCTATTTCAACCCTTTTCGGGGTTGGGCACCCGCCCGGAGCACTCTAGTAGAATGGACAAGCAAACAGGCTATCTTCAACAAGATGATTGCAAAGCCGTCCCGTCCACAGGTGGACTTGTTTGCGTCAGTAGAGAACCACAGACTCCCACTCTTTCTTACACATCACGGGGTAACCCCGGCGGGGGGACCCGATGCATTGCTGGTGGACTGGAACAGGTGGACCTCAATCTATCTGTTTTCGCCGCCAGACTCTGTGTTAATGTGCAAAGTCATTCACAAACTGAGGGATTACCGGGGCCGGGTAGCTTTGATCGCGCCGCTTTGGCGGGCCCAGGTTTGGTACCACCAATTGCAACAGTGGCAGGACCCGGTGTCCCTCCCGGTCTCTGTTTTCCACTTGGAAACGATTGGCAACCTTCGGATCTCGCTCAGTTTTGCCTTATGGATATTTACTATGCCAAATGGTTAAATCAATTTGGGCCAAGTGTCACTAAGAAACTACTGAATCAGTACACACTGTCTACCAGGAGACAATATCAATCTCATTGGAAAACTTTTACTTGGAAATCGTTTCCAAGGATGATCAGTTGGCAAGTATGAAAAAACAATTGATGGGTCTTGTGAGATGGAGGGGAGTGATGGAAAATTGGAGGAAGGAGTTAGGGGCTAAAGTAGAAGTTTTGTCCGATATGTGTGGCGTTACTAGCGGGGTGGATAGGCCTAGGCCAGTAAGTGACAGCCTAGAGGCAGTGATGGCCAGAGTAGACGAGTTAGCGGCGGAAAATGTGGCACTCAAGGCTCAGCTTAAGGAATATGAGGGCCACCTGAGTGAGGAAGTAAAAGGAATTAGTGAGGTAAAAAATGAGTGGACAAGGGTAGAGAGTGCCACGATGGTAGCCCTTGAAGAAATTGTGAAGGAGCAGAAGGAAGAGAGAGAGAAAAGGAAAAGAAAGAGTTTGAAAAAAATGTAGTGCAAGTTTTAAAGAAGAAAGAGAAGGTAGTGAGAGAGACAATAGATAGAGGTAAGTGTGTAGTAATCTTTGGAGATGTGGAAGAGCACCTGGCAGATATGAAGGTAAGAAAGGAAAGGGATGTTGTGAAAGTCAAGGGGATACTGGATTACTTAGACGAGGGTTATGGATGGGTAAAAGAATTGGAGGAGGTGAGAAGGTTAGGAAAATATAAGAAGGGCGAGATGAGACCACTAAGAGTGGAACTAAAGTTTAGATCAACAGCAGAAGCAGTAGCCAATGTGAGCTGGAAATTAAATTCGACAGAGCTGAATCATATAAGGGTAAAAAAGGACCTAAGGGTAGAAGAACGAGAACAATTAAGGGAACTCCAAGCTAAGGCTGATGAAGAGAATGGAAAGTTGTCTGAACAGCAAAAGAAGAAATTTTTTTGGAGAATAAGGGAAGGGCAAGTAAGGAAGTGGTACATCAGGAGCCACCAAGAACCGAAAGTAAGAGGAGTGATAGGGAAAGAGACAGAGAGACAAGTACGAAGTCAAAGCAAGGAGACGGAGCGAGAGATAATGCAGGGAGAAGGGGACCGGAGAGAGAATCAGGATGTGGTGGAGGTGGAACAGAGGGAGAGAGAGGGGGAGGGAGGAGAATAGAATTAGCAGGGGAGGTGGAACTGGGTCAGGGAAGGGATGGTGGAGGAGGTGAACCTGGTAGGAGGCAGAGAGGGAAGAGAAACAAGGAGGTGGATTCAAATATACTGTACTGTGCTACTACACTAATATAGATGGAATAAACAGTAAAAAGGTAGAGTTAGATGATATATTAAGAAAAGATCAACCACAGATAGTCTGTTTGACGGAGACAAAGCTGAACCAGGACTTTGACAGCAACATAGTGTTTAGTGAAGGATATAATATATGGAGATATGATAGGAAGGGTAAAAGGGGAGGTGGAGTGGCAGTATTAGTTAAGAACCCTATGACAGCAAAGCACATGGAGTTAAATAATGACAAGGCAGAAATAATGGCAGTTGAACTCAATGATATAGAAGGAAAAAAGCTAGACATAGCAGTAGCTTACATGCCACCAAAGACCAGAGCATGGAGGGAGTTGGAGTTTGAGGAGATGGTAGAGGATATGATTCAGTCGTTGAGAAGATTGCTTTTAAGGAAGAATCGATTGATCTTGGTAGGAGATTTCAACTGTAGTGAGGTTGATTGGGAATCGGGAGATGCAGGGCCAAATCAGAGATCTTGGGGAACTCGGCTAGTGGAGTTGGTTACGGAAAATGTACTTGCACAACATGTGAAGGAAAATACAAGAATGAGGGGTAATAACGAACCTTCTAAACTCGATCTGATTTTTACAAAAGATCCTCACGAAATTAGTGATATAAACTATCTATGTCCTGTAGGTAAAAGTGATCACCTATTACTAAAATGGAAGTTGACCTCGAGTAATGCCAATAGATTAGACAATAGCTACATAAATGACAGATTAAATTATAGTAAAGCTGATTATGTATCCTTGAAAAGATATTTAGAAGGAGTAGATTGGGATCTTATTTTTAAGGAACAGGACGTACAAGGTAAATATAGTAGATTCCTCGAAATTTATAGAGTAGGAACCAATCTGTTTGTCCCAAGATATAAAACTGGAAATTTTACTAAGCAGAAAGATTGGTTTAATTTGAAATGCAAAAGAGCTTTGGGTAGGCATGATGCAGCTTGGGCTAGATTAAAAAGAAGGAACACTGAGAGTAATCGGAATAAATATAAACAGGAGAGGAATAGATATGTTAACATAATTAGGCAAGTTAAAATGAACTATGAGAAGAACATAGTAAATAAATGTGAAAGTGACCCTAGATTATTTTATAAATATATAAACAGTAAGTTGAAGGTAAAGAAACAAATTACTAAATTAAGAGTTGATGCTAGGACGTATGAAAATGTACGGGACATGTGTGAGGTAATGAATAACAAATTGGGGTCAGTTTTACTAGAGAGGAAGGTTTTGACGAACCACAGGCGGGAGTACTGGAGAGTGGTCTTAGTAAGATTGAAATAACTAGAGATGAGCTGTTATCTGCGATGAGAGGACTTGAAGTAAGGAAAGCTATGGGACCGGATGAAGTGTCTGCCTGGGTTTTAAAGGAGTGTGCAGAGCAATTAGTGGAGCCACTGAGGGACATAATTCAAGCTTCCTTAGATAAAGGACAGGTTCCTGTTGAATGGAAAAGAGCTAATATCATCCCGATATACAAGAATGGAAACCCTGAGGACCCTCTAAACTATAGACCAGTTTCACTTACTAGTATTGTATGCAAGATTTGTGAAAAGCTAATTAGGAAGAGATGGATGAAAATGTTGGAGAGAAAGAAGATAATAACCCCAAAGCAATTTGGATTCAGAGAAGGGACATCTTGTGTTACCAGTTTGCTATGTTATTACAGTAGGGTGATAGATGTACTCCAAGAAAGAGGCGGATGGGTGGACTGCGTCTACTTAGACCTTTCCAAAGCATTCGATAAGGTACCACATAAGAGATTGTTATCTAAGCTTGAGACGCTAGGATGTGTCAGGGGGAGTTTGCTGAAATGGATGGAGAGCTATCTAACAGATAGGGAAATGAGGACCAACATTAGAGGAACTTACTCATCGTGGCGGAAAGTTGAGAGTGGTGTGCCGCAGGGATCTGTGTTGGCACCTCTCATGTTCCTTATGTACGTGAATGACCTGCCGATAGGCATAAATTCCTACATGTCAATGTTTGCAGACGACGTAAATATTATGAGACAAATAACAAATAAAAGTAGTTGTGAGGAGCTGCAAGGGGATTTAGATAAAATATATGAATGGAGCACCAAGTGGAAAATTAAATTTAATATAAGTAAATGCCATGTGTTAAATATGGGAAGAAGTGTGAATAGACCAAATTGGGAGTACAGGATGGGAGATAATATAATTAGCAAGGCCGAAAAAGAAAAGGATTTAGGGTTGATTATACAAGATCATTTGTCGCCAGAGAAACATATTAACAAGCTCTTTAGCGGAATGTATGCAATGGCCGGGAATATGAAAGTTGCTCTGAACTACTTGGATGAGACCATGGTAGCGAAAATTATGAAGAGTATGATTAGACCAAGATTGGAGTATGCAGCAGTGGTGTGGTCCCCGCATCTAAAGAAGCATATTCACAAGTTAGAAAGAATCCAGAGAGCAGTTACTAGATTGGTTCCAAGTCTCAGAGAACTGCCATATGAAGGGAGGCTAGACAAATTAAATCTACCAAGTTTAAAAGAGAGGAGAGAGAGGGGAGATATGATAATGATGTACAAATGCACCCGGGGGCTGGAAAGGCTGGATAGGGAGGATATGTTAATTATGGATACAGGAATAACTAGAGGCCACAGCTACAAAGTAAAAAGCCCTACCTGCAAGAACGATATCAGGAAGTTTAGCTTCCCCTATAGATGTATTGACAAATGGAATGGGCTGGAGGAGGAGGTGGTAGGGGCAAGGAACATCCATATTTTCAAGAAAAAATTGGATAAAAAGTAGACTGAGAGACGGGACAACACGAGCTTAGCTCAACTCCTGTAAACTACAATTAGGTAAATACAACCTGGATTGTTGAGTCAGGGCAAACGACTGCCTCGGGAGCCTTAATTTTCTAGTACTGTACTTAGACTATCTCTTTGAGCAGAAACATTTTTCGGTCATAACGTTAAACAATCATCTGTCTGCCATTAGGACCCCCTTCCTTGATCTCACCGGCCTTTCCATACCGCAGGCGGAGGAGAAAGGTTTTATGAGGGCGTGTTTCAAGCTTCGTCCACCTCCCCGCCAGCTCATGCCCACCTGGTCCCTTGATAAAGCCTTAGAATTGCTTTCATCAATCGCGCAAGTATAATAATGCGCCGGATATTTCATGGCACTTGCGATGAGCAACGAACCAAACTGTCTCAGGTTTGGGAGACTGCACGACCATGTTCAAATCGCGCCGTCTCCCTCCTTTATTGCTAAGAACGAACATTGGGACCATGTTTTTTCTGAATTTTCCGTCCTGGCCAATTCATCACATTTTTTGTCCTGTGCAAGCACTCACAATGTTTATGAGGGCTGCGCAACCTCGCCAACCAGGTGCTTTATGGGTTAACCGGACAGGTAAACGTGTTACAAAACGGAAGTTAGCTTCCTTGCTTGTCGACGTTATCAGGGAAAGCAATCCCGGCGTGATAGGTAGGGCTCACGATATTAGGAAATGGGCAGTATCCCTCAGATTTTTGCAAATTTTTTCGATTGATGATATTGCTAAAACCCAACTTTGGGCTTCCAATCATACGGTCCTTACACGCTACCTGTCTGTTGCTCTAGATAAACCAAAGCGTACCTGTGTAGCTTTACGGCAACGGGTACAGTAGGTATTGTTATATTATACAGTATGTTGTGTTGTTTTAAAAAGGGGGGGGGGGGAGAATAGTCCATATCCGCCCTGTACCCTTGAAGATTGTGATGCATCACGAGCTGTGATAGGACGGGTTCTACAGTCCAGTATGAGTTTTATTTGTTTTTAAATTTTAAGAAGATATATTGCATACTGTAGTTGCAACTATGTCTGTTTTACCAAAGTGTACAAAATTATTAATGTACAATTAGTTTAAGGAGAGAACGAATAACTACTGCAGAGTTATAGTTCTACAGGACACATGCGTGTCAACCTTTTTTTCATGCATACGATCGATTGCAACGATCTGACCATGAGCAAGCAGTTTCTTAATGCCACGCACTGCTAGCAAATCTGTTATACCTTTTTCTATTTTTGTATTGCATACAATAAAACTTATGAAAATGTTATCCGGATTCTTTTTCCCTAAGGTTAGGATATTTTGCGAATGTCCCGCCTCCAGTCTTGATATTCAGGCGAAGTCGTCAATGATGAAGGGGCCCTTTTAAATTATAGGTTTGATTCCCGAAGGGAAGTAGAGAAAACCTAATATTTAGTAGGGCCCCGTAATCATTGATGACTCAGGCCCTCCCAACCATCCCACTTCCCATTCGCTGATTTCTATAGT
Organism: Paralithodes platypus; assembly: GCA_032716605.1. Taxonomy (NCBI): domain Eukaryota; kingdom Metazoa; phylum Arthropoda; class Malacostraca; order Decapoda; family Lithodidae; genus Paralithodes; species Paralithodes platypus. The sequence continues at coordinate 50,106,541 of CM064528.1, forward strand.
TTATTCTTGGTATATCAGTGAAGGACGAAGATGGCTGCTAGGGGGCCTGGTGTCGGGGAAGCAAAGCATGAGAAATCCACGAATATGGGAAGTCATATGATCTATCTATCTATCTATTGCCTGACGCCGTGATCCCCGAAGGGGTGGCCACGAACGAACCGCCCCCATGCACCTCTGTCCCCAGTCAGTCGACGCCCCTCCCCCCAACCAGCACCGCCTTCGTTCATGTACTTCCTCACTCCATCCTTCCACCTCATATTCGGTCTACCTCTCCCCCTCTGTCCCTCCACCTCGCTCTCGTACACCCTCTTAGTCATTCTCTCGCTTTCCATACGTTCCATATGGCCGAACCATCTCAAGTTGTTCCTTTTCACACTTTCCAGCACATCTACCTCCACACCACACCTCCTTCTTACTTCCTCATTAGTCTGTCTATCCCTCCATGTAACTCCGCACGCACTCCTTAAGTAATTCATTTCCACTGCTCTCACTCTTGGTCTGAGTCTCTCAACCAACGTCCATGCTTCGCTTCCATAAGTCAGTGTCGGGATTACCACACTGTCATGCAAGGACTTCTTCACTTCCATACTGACCACCCTATTTCTTGTTACTGCTTTTAGCGTTCCTACAACCCTCTTCCCCTGTTGTACCCTCTCCCGCACCTCTTCATCCATAGTCCCATCTTTACTCAACACACTGCCCAGATACTTAAAAGAGTTGACGATCTCCATAGCCTGACCGTTCAGCTTCACCTCACACTCTGTGACTTCACCCCTTTCGAAGACCATAACCTTGCTCTTCCCCGTATTTACCTTCAAATTCCGTTTTTCGCACACTGTTCCAAACTCATTTACCAGACCCTGCAACTCCCATTCATTATCACTCATCAGAACTGTATCATCCGCAAACAGCAGTATAGGTAGCTTCCACTCAATTCCCTCCCTTTTCAGCGATACACCAACATCCACTGCTCTTGATAGTATTTCTTTCATAACTCCATCCATATATACAGTAAACAACCACGGGGACATCACACACCCCTGTTTCAAACCAACATTCAGGTCAAAGAACTCGCTCTGCTCACTCTCCACACGTACTGCCGCCTTTGCACCTCATACATGCTCTTCACTGCTTTCAGCAACTTGCCCTCTACTCCGTATATTCTAAGTACTTTCCACAAACCTTCTCTATCCACTCTGTCATAGGCCTTCTCCAAGTCCATAAAGGCAACATACACCTTTTGTTTCTTCTCCAGATACTTCTCCACAACACAATTCAGGGTAAAAATCTGATCTACATCCTCTTCCCTTCCTAAAACCTCCCTGCTCGTCGCCTATCCATTTCTCCGTTCTCACTCTCACTCTCTCAATCACTACCCTACTGTATACCTTCCCTACTACGCTTAGAAGACATATTCCTCGGTGGTTACCACACTCCTCTTTCCCCTTTGCCCTTATATAGGGGGACTATTATGCCAGTCTTCAGTCATCGGGTGCACTCCCCTTCTCCCATGCTAGTTTGCACATTTTCCATACCCATTCTATCACTATCTCACCACCATACCTCAACATTTCCCCACACACTCCATCTGTTCCTGGTGCTTTCCCCAACTTCACTCTTTTCATGGCTTCCCACACTTCTGACCTCCTGATCCCCACCTCCTCCTCCACTACTTCTCTTCTTCTCCCTCCCATACCATATCCAGCTATGTTTGCTGGCTCTTCATTCCTTTCATTTAGCAACTCACTGAAGTACTCCCTCCATCTTTCGACTCTCTCTTGCTTCTCGGCTAGCATTCTCCCATTCTTATCTTTCACACCTTACTGTTTCCCTTGCTACCTTCCCTAACTTTCTTGACTTCTTTCCAGAACAGTTTCTTACTCTCCCTCCATTTTACACTCAGATTCCTTCCAAATTCCTCATCTACTCTTCTCTTACTTTCCTTCACTACTCTCTTCACCACCCTCTTACTCTCCACGTACCTCGCTCGTTTCTGTCTCTCGGAATCTTCATTCCCTCTACTACCCAACCACTCTCTATATGCTTTCTTCTTTTCTTCCACAGCTATTCTTACCTCTTCTGTCCACCATGCTGTACCTTTCACTCCCCTCCCTCTTCTCCTCACTCCACACACCTCCTCACATGCTGCACAGATCTCATCCTTAAACACCTTGCTCATCTCCTCCACTTCTGTCATATGATAACAGACATTAAGTTATTTTTTATTGAGTTTTTTTCTGTAGGGTACCCGATCAAAATGACGATCCCATGAGGGAATTAAGCGTGCACTTATGACGAGTACTCCATGATACTTCCGCGCGGGCTATTCAAAATGCTGGCGCAGGATGTTGAATGGAGACTATTATTACTAATAGGCGAAGTCGTCAATGATTACGGGGCCCTACTAAATATTAGGTTTTCTCTACTTCCCTTCGGGAATCAAACCTATATTTTACTCAGAATATACCTTTTGTATTCAGGAGTGTATGAAGATGTCTTTTGGCACAATGATTTCTAAAGGTACTGTACTTTCTATCTATCTATCTATTGCCTGACGCCGTGATCCCCGAAGGGGTGGCCACGAACGAACCGCCCCCAGTCAGTCAATGCCCCTCCTCCCAACCAGCACCGCCTTCATCCATATACTGTACTTCCTCACTCCATCCTTCCACCTCTCGTTCGGTCTACCTCTCCCTCTCTGTCCTTCCACCTCGCTCTCGTACACCCTCATAGTCATTCTCTCACTTTCCATATGTTCCATATGGCAGAACCATCTCAAGTTGTTTCTTTTCACACTTTCTAGCACATCTACCTCCAAACCACACCTCCTTCTTACTTCCTCATTCGTCTGTCTATCCCTCCATGTAACTCCGCACGCATTTCTTAAGTAACTAATTTCCACACCTCTCACTCTTGGTCGGAGTCTCTTCTCGAACGTCCATGCTTCGCTTCCGTAAGTCGGTGTCGGGATTACCACACTGTCATGCAAGGACTTCTTCACTTCCATACTGACCACCCTATTTCTTGTTACTGCTTTCAACGTTCCTACAACCCTCTTTCCCTGTTGCACCTTCTCCCGCACTTCTTCATCCATAGTCCCATCTTTACTCAACACACTGCCCAGATACTTAAATGAGCTGACAATTTCCATAGCCTGACCGTTCAACTTCACCTCACACTCTGTGGCTTCACCCCTCTCCAAGACCATAACCTTGCTCTTCCCCGCATTTACCTTCAGATTACGTTTTTCGCACACTGTTCCAAACATATTTACCAGACCCTGCAACTCCCATTCATTATCACTCATCAGAACTGTATCATCAGCAAACAGCATTACAGGTAGCTTCCACTCATTTCCCTCCTTTATCAGCGATACACCAACATCCACAGCTCTTCCCTGTATCTCTTTCATGACTCCATCCATATATACAGTAAACAACCATGGAGACATCACACACCCCTGTTTCAACCCAACATTCAGATCAAAGAACTCGCTCTGCTCATTCTCCACACGTACTGCTGCCTGTGCACCCTCATACATGCTCTTCACTGCTTTCAGCAACTTGCCATCTATTCCGTATATTCTAAATACTTTTTACATACCTTCTCTATCCACTCTGTCATAGCTTTCTCCAAGTCCATAAAGGCAACATACACCTTTTGTTGTTTCTCCAGATATTTCTCCATAACACAATTCGGGTAAAAATCTGATCTACACATCCTCATCCCTTCCTAAAACCGCCCTGCTCGTCACTTATCCATTCCTCCGTTCTCGCTCTCACTCTCTCAATCACTACCCTACTGTACACCTTCCCTACTATGCTTAGAAGACATATTCCTCAGTGGTTACCACACACTCCTCTTTCTCCTTTACCCTTATATAGGGGGACTATTATGCCTGTCTTCCAGTCATCAGGTGCACTCCCCTTCTCCCATACTAGTTTGCACATTTTCCATACCCATTCGATCACTATCTCACCACCATACCTCAGCATTTCCCCACACACTCCATCTGTTCCTGGTGCTTTCCCCAACTTCACTCTTTTCATGGCTTCCCACACTTCTGACCTCCTGATCCCCACCTCCTCCTCCTCCACTACTTCTCTTCTTCTCTCTCCCATACCCTATCCAATTATGTGTGCTGGCGCTCCATTCCTTACGCTTAGCAACTCGTTGAAGTACTCCCTCCATCTTTCGAATCTCTCTTGCTTCTCGGCTAGCATTCTCTCATTCTTATCTTTCACACCCTTACTGTTTCCCTTGCTACCTTCCCTAAGTTTCTTGACTTCTTTCCAGAACAGTTTCTTACACTCCCTCAATTTTACACTCAGATTCTTTCCAAATTTCTCATCTACTCTCTTCACCACTCTCTTTCTCTCCACGTACCTTGCTCGTTTCTGTACTTTCTACTTTCTACAAATTAATAAAATACCGGTAGTCTGGATAATATCTAGAGTAGGCTAAAGGAACGATGGGGTCATGTAATTGACATTATTTCTATATTATGTAAGTCTCTCTCTCTCTCTCACCGTACATTCCCCAGTCTGGTAATATTGACTGTGACAGGTGGCGGGGGTGACTGTTGTTCTTCCTCTGTTCTCACTATTGACAGTTTGGCAAGGCGCCGGTTTTCACTCTCCAGTCGACTTACTCTGGCCTGTAGTTCCTGGAAAAATATATACTATCACAGTATAGGGTTGTCTAATGTCACTGTGGTAGTTTAATGTATATATGGATGGTGTGGCGAGGGAGGTGAAAATGAGAACTGAGTAGAGGATTGGGTTTAGTAGGAAAGAACGGTAGAGTTTGGGATTTGAACCAGTTGCTGTTTGCTGATTAAAATGTAAAACTTGCAAACTAAACAAACCAAAATTGGGACAAGGACAATATAAAGTCAAATTAAATTATCAAAATCGCTATGTGGAAACAACGCTTACTAAAATGAAAATTATTAAATAAAAGAACACAATCCACCACATAGGGTGTACATTACTACATGAGCAAGTTAATCTGTTTCCCAAGCAAACTAATCGCACATATAACAACGCACTATCGTCACGTTAAAGGAAGTAGTCAAGTTTGGGAAGTCCGGGACGTTCTGGCAAATTTTACTAAACATTGACACAGCATTGGTGGCGGATTCTGAGGAGAAACTGCAGCGAGTAGTCAAAGAGTTTGGTGTGATTTGTGGGAGGAGGAAGCTGAGGCTGAACGTCAATAAAAGTAAAGTGATGGTGTGTAATTGAGGTGCTCGTAGAGTGAATCTAGATGAGCGGCTGGATGGGGAATTACTGGAACAAGTGGAGTGTTTTAAATATCTAGGAGTTATAAGCAGGAATGCAAGAATGGAAATGGAGGAAAACAGAGTGTATGTGAAGGAAGGAAAGTTTTTGAAGCAATGGGAAGTACTGTATGCACGACCTCCCGAAATCCATCCTTCCGAATCCTCCCTTCCTCGCGAGGACAGAGTCCACCTGGCCAGGCTGAGATGCGGACACCATCCAGCTCTCCTGAGCTATCAGAAGAGACTGGATGACTCCGTTGTCGACGCCTGCCCGGGATGTAACACAGCACCCCATACCATTAAACACATCATAGAAGACTGCATTTCACACAACCACTTATGCCAACAACACAATCTACACTCAATGAGAGCTCTGTGGGAAAGCCCGATCGTGGCCATAGCCTTCCTCAGGGACTCGGGGCTGTTCGGCCAGGCAGCTTAGGGAACAACAACAACAATGGTGATGGGCTGGTCTATCAGAGTGAGACCTGAGCGATCTCTGCCATACCCATAGCTTACTCTGACTGTTCCTTTTACTTATATATTTTCTAGATCTCATGTGATGGCGTCTCTTCCGTGGATTGACCTCCCAATCTACCAAGATTGGAAGCTAAAGCGTCACATTATTCCTTTGCCCCTCAACTTTCTCTTCATAATTGCTGAGGGGCACAGGGCCCTGGGTGGGGCTTTGGTTTCCCGGGCGTTTACGCACCCTCTCAGCTCCCCGCCTTGGAGTGGCTTCGGTCACCCAGGCTTTATTGTGGTCGGCAGGGAGGGTTCTGTGGGGGCGCTCGTTTATGGCCTTGGCCTTACTCGGGGCCTTGGGGCTGTTCGGCCAGGCAGCTTGGGGAACAACAACAACAACAACAACAACAACAACAACAACAACAACTGTATGTGGAAGGTGAGAAATCTCGGAATGAAAGCTAAAAGTGCAATTTATTAAGGGATAGTTGAACCAACAGTGATGTATGGGGCCAAGATATGGGCTCTGAAGGAGAAGGAGAGAAGAAAGTTGAATGTGATGGAGATGAGCTGCTTGAGAGTATTATGTGGAGTGACTCGTAGAGACAGATTGAGGAATGAAGAGAGTTGGGCAGCAGGAACCTTCGTCGGTCAGAGTGGACAGAAGGGTGCTGAGCTGGTATGGACATGTTCAGCGAATCGGAGAGGAAAGGCTTACGAAGAGAGTATATTATGAGTCAGATACAAGGGGAGGTAGAGGGGTAGAAAGACCTCCCTGTTCGTGCTCTGTCTCAAGTCAGCCACTCCCAGCTATGGGGCATGTGCCTGTGTATACTGTATACATAGGCTACATACATACGTCATTGATTCCGGGGTCACTTTATAAATACTGTGCAGTAATAGAGTTTCTCTCATCCCTTCGGGGATATCAAACATATAGATTGACGTAAATGATTTTTTTTTATAAAACCACTAACTAATCATTTCAATTATGTACAGTCTAAGAAACTACATTCTAAATTCAAACATCACTACAGTATTTCCCTTCCACACATAAAACCATGGATTGGATACAAATTCATGTGGTCAACTGTACACTGATATAAATAGATAACTGGCTACTGACCTCATAAGACTCCACGGTCTCCACATTGTGAGTCTCCACTTTGAGGTTGACTTGAAGACATTCTCCGAGGCCCAATGAACATTCACCATCGCCCTGAAAAGAAATATACCAGTAGGTTAGTCGAAAAATAATGTACTGTACAGTACTGTACTAGCAATGTTTAGAAGAGGAGTGCCTCGACCAAGTGCAACCTACTATGTGCCCCCCTACTTTACGCTACTTTAAATAATGTACTGTACAGTACTGTACTAGCAATGTTTAGAAGAGGAGTGCCTCGACCAAGTGCAACCTACTATGTGCCCCCCTACTTTACGCTACTTTAATAATGTACTGTACAGTACTGTACTAGCAATGTTTAGAAGAGGAGTGCCTCGACCAAGTGCAACCTACTATGTGCTCCCCTACTTTACGCTACTTTAAATAATGTACTGTACAGTACTGTACTAGCAATGTTTAGAAGAGGAGTGCCTCGACCAAGTGCAACCTACTATGTGCTCCCCTACTTTACGCTACTTTAAATAATGTACTGTACAGTACTGTACTAGCAATGTTTAGAAGAGGAGTGCCTCGACCAAGTGCAACCTACTATGTGCTCCCCTACTTTACGCTACTTTAAATATCTAAAAGCATATTTGAGCATTGTAATTGTAGTCTTAATAATAATATTTTGAATGCACTTGAGAGATTCTGGAGTTATGGAGACTTAGAGATTCTTATGCTCTCAGAGATTATATTTTGGAGTGAAGTGGTACTGAGCCTTTCTCCCCTTGAATCCGTTAAACCACTAACAGAGGTCCCTTGTTTTAGTAGGCTTATCTTTATGTGCACGCACGCATTGTGTGCGTGTATGTGTGTTTATTTACATATGGTCGTGGCGGAGGGACGAATTGGGGAACAACTAGGTTGATTGTAGGGAGGTACTGGTACAATAAGATAAACTACAATGTAACTAGAATAAGATAGATTGTACACCACTTTGTAACTGTCACCTTGTTTATTTACATATGGTACCAGGGGGAAGCCAAAGGCACACGCTGGTCACCTCAGTTCAAAGCCAGATCCCATAGACGACAGACCAGTGATATTTTGGGTCTCTATCGTGAGGGTGTGTGTGTGTTTGTTAAATTCAAGTGTGTTGTCTTCTGTTGCACTGCTGTATTATAATAAGGACATAAATAAACTGTGAAAGGAAGGAAGCAGATGGGTGTTTAATTAGTCCAGCCCATGTGTTTATAATTGTAACAAGAATAACAAGAACGACCCGTTAAATAATTGTTACACAATATAATGTAGGAAAAATTTATCTCAAATTGTACTTGATATTTTTGATATGCCAGAAACTGCAACATGATGACGGATTGCAACAATTGCCGCTGGGCCTGCAAACACCACCAACAAACCCGGGCCACCACTACCAGTATTGCCGGAGCCCTTTCCGTTCATCACACCCTTGATGGACATTCTGCCCTTGATATCCCTTCTGCCAGATACCCCAACGAAGAAGGGCACAAGTCACCAAGAGAATATAATAGTCTCCCCTGACCACCTCCACCTTTAAGAACGGAAGAGGACAATCTCCCCTCTCCAACCAGCCAGTAGAAAATGGGAGTTTCTACTACCTTCCCCACCCAACACTTATTTGGTCTTCACCTAACACCTCCATGGTAGAAGGACCTACATTCGGTCTCATCATAAGGCCCACTCCCGGCCGTCTTCCTCAGAAGCCAGCCCCCAGTGACGAGCACCAGAACCGGGAAGAGACCAGGATGTGGCGATTGCTCGACTGCTCAGCTCCAACGCTTACCCAGGTTGTAGGGAAATGCTTACTCAGGTTCCCTCTTGTTCTATACTTACCCAGGTGGAACAACCTGTTTCGCTTACAGAGGCCACTGGCGCAGTATCGTTTACCCAGGATACTGCGAAATTGCTCTTGCACAGGCACAGAACACCTGCACCAAGACCACCACCAACCCAGACGACCCCTGAGAAGCAGGGATGGAGTATTCGCATTTGTTATTCGTATTCGAATGCATTTGAATACAGTAATTCAGGGTATTCGTATTCTTAAAAATAAAAGTAAAAGTACAGTATTTGCATTCGTATTCAAATATTTGGAATTATTTGTACAGTATTTGTATAATAATCTGGCGAATACAGAGAGAGAGAGCTGTCATCGTTCGTATCTCGTCAGATTCACGAATTTGATCCCATAACATATATCTAGTTACTACATTATTGTATATAGGTTGATATTCCAGTATTGAATACAGGTAGTGTCTGTTATCAGTCATAAAATAGTTAACCATTGCATAAGCCACACTTAATAGCTATAGTAAAAAAGTTAATTCATTTTACGAAAAGTATTCATGAATGCATTCATGAATACTTTCATAAAGTATTTGTATTCGTATTCGACGAGACAATATTTCCTTGTATCCGCATTCGTAGAAATCAAAGTTATTCATATTTGAATACTGAGCTCGTGTATTCACTCCATCCCTGCTGGGAAGCAACAGAGAAAAAAGGCAAGAGGACCAGGACCTACCCGAGACACCTGAAAAAACTCTCTTTCTGAGATAGTGGAGCATTGTACTTTGTGCTAATTTGATGTTCTTTATCTTTTTGAGATCCCACTTCAACACTCAAACACAAAGTGTCAGCTACCAACAATGCCGCCAACCCCCCCCCCCCTTTCCATATAGGCTACATGATCTGCATTTTTCAAGTTCTATCTTATTGATAAACTGTACATATACAGTATGTATCAACTCCATTGTCAATAATTATGAATACTTAGATAAGTCAGACTCAATATTTATGTTTGCACACCTCTTGTACATTATAAGATAATACCTTATATGCCATGACCGTGTAGCCTGTTCTAGTTCTCGTTCTTCAGTTGTATAAGATACATTGCACCCGTAAAAGGTACGATAATAAACTACAGATTCATTTTAATTTTGATAGCATATCAAAAGAATAATAGCAATTATTAGCAAAATTCACATTTTATTATCTTATTAGTGACAAAAATATAGCAACTGGAGACATCTGGCAAGTTTTATTTCTAGTTGAAGGCCTCTATAGCTTGCAAATAGTCCACAGTAAAGAAGTAAAAAACTTACCTTGAACCGGGTTTTTATTAAAGACGAAGTGAGGTGCGGTTGTGCCCTCCTCTTCATGATTCTGTGTTGTTAACTACCTGCACAATCTTATCATGCTAGTAACCTGATGTAAAGAACAGAACACTACAATCTATTCATTATGACAATATCCAAGGTTGGGTACTAAAACGATAGTCCTATGACAGATAATTATCAAAGTTAAACAAGATGGATTGAGGGGGAATTAGGATTGTGGCATCATTGTGCCCCCTACTGTTAAAATATATGAGGATTTCAATAAGTCCTGGGGGGGGGGGTTCCCCTCCCCTCATCTTATTCTGTATCCCACGGCAAACGGTTATGGCCACATCGAGCTTATTTTTTTGCATTTTATCCTCTTTAACCCTTGGGATCCGGGAGGCCTCATATGAGGCAAAATGGTCAAATAAAAATCGCCACTATAATCATCAGAACTCGGAAACCACGCGTTGTAGCGACGTCATCTCTACGGCATTCTACAGACAACAAAAAGTTCTACAATTTGCAAAAACATTGACTGCTCTAGGTGGTCTTAATCAGTAGCTACTGAATTATGAAGTTGATTTTACCAAAATTCATATGAGGCCCCCCGGATCCCATGGGTTAATCCCCCATTTTCCCTGATATTCATAGCCCTCCTCACTAGTGGGGGGCGTGTTTTTAGATTGTTGAATAATGGGTAGAATGTAGAGTTCGGGCGTACCGCCAACATTGTTTACACTACGCGGAGGCGGACGCTTGCCATCATACCCCCCATGACAGATTGTCATCATTATATACAGTATATTGCCAGCAGGGGGCAAATAACTGAAAACAAAATTCCGTCAAAATAGACGCAAACTTAACCGTGGCGATCGACCTTGTAGGAGACTTGGATGATATGAATAGAGCAGAAACTGATAAGGAGAAAGCAGAGGTGCTGGGGAAATACTTTGGGGAGGTACTTACAGTGGAGTCGGATGATGCAGTGCCTACTATTCCCATCAAACAGGCACCAGCACTAGAACTAAAAGAGTTTTCCCATGCTAGAATAAGGAGTGCTATAGGAAAAATTAACAGAAGTAAGTCCCCGGGACCGGATGGGATACATGCAAGAATCATAAAGGAAGGAGGTGAGATGTTAGTAGAGCCATTACAAATGCTATTTGAGGTATCTTTTAATACAGGACAAATCCCAACGGACTGGAGAGAGGCAAACATAACATCTATTTTTAAGAAGGGAAAGAGAAATTACCCAGGAAACAATAGACCAGTCAGTTTGACAAGTGTTGTGTGTAAACTAATGGAAACTGTAATTAGAGAAGGAATAATGGAACATATGAAATCAAACCAACTTTTCAGTGGGAGACAGTTCGGATTCTTGCCGGGGAGGTCGAAGGTACTACAGCTAATTAAGGTGGTACATACATACATACAAGTTTAAAGACCGTTTGTCCACAGAAGCTGTGGTTACAGTCTCACGTCCTAAATGGCAGCTTTCCAGGCGGTCCTGTCAAGGGCCGCCTGTGTTGTCAAGTTCTTTATTTTAAGATCGGACCGGAGTACCCGAGCCCACGTCATTCTAGGTCCACCCCTACGCGCAGCTCCCCCCATGTTCACTGTCCGGCATTTCTTCACCCAGTTCTGATCATCCATTCTCTCCACATGTCCAAACCAACCAAGTCGGCTCGTGCGCATCACTTCACTGATACTCCTAATGCCCAGACGCCTTCTCAATTCCTCGCTCGATACCCTGTCCCTAAGATTAACCCCACACATCCATCTCACCATTCTCTTCTCATTTCGTTCCATTCTATTGACAACAGAATGGAGCGTAATGAGATGAGAATGGTGAGATGGATGTGTGGGGCCAGGCTACAGGATAGAATAACAAATGTTGAGCTGAGGAGACGTTTAGGTATAAAGAGTATTAGCGAGGTGATGCGTAAAGTAGACTGGGATGGTATGGACATGTGGAGAGAATGGATGAACAAAATTGGGTGAAAAAATGCAGGTCTTTGATTATGGAGGGAGCTGCACCAAGGGGTGGACCGAGGAAGACCTGGGATCGGACTATACGCGCCGATCTCAAATCCAAGAACTTGACAAGTGAAGCAGCCCTTAACAGGGTTGCCTGGAACGCCGCCATTAGGACAAGAGACTGAAACTGCACTGATGTGTGGAACACTCGGTCTTAAAATTTTATGTATGTATGTATCCTCCGCTTTAACCGGCCACGTCTCAGAGGCATAGGTCATCGCGCTCCTAACACACGAGGTATACACCTTCCCTTTAAGGTGGGGTGGGAGCCCTCTCATGGTCAGGAGTGGCAACAGCTCTCTAAACTTTCCCCAGCCACTTCTGACTCTAGCAATGGAGCTAGCTTCAGCGCCACCTCCAGCGGAAACTGTATCGCCCAGGTAACAGAACTTTTTCACACACTCCAGCGTTAGTGTTAGAACGATGATTGGATGCAAATTCTGGAGGATGGGGATGTTATAGACGTGGTATATTGCGATTTTATGAAGGCCTTCGATAAGGTCCCACATAAAAGGCTAATAGAGAAAGTTAGAAGCTATAGTATAGGAGAGAAATGTGTGAAATGGATAGATGCCTTCCTGAAAGATCGGAGACAGATGGTACTGGTGAATGGTAAGGCCACACCTGGAATATGCGAACCAGGTGTGGGCTTCATATATGGTAAAGGATATAGAAGCAGTGGAGAAAGTGCAGAGGAGAGCTAGCAAGCTGGTACCAACGTTGAAGAACGCGGGCTATGAGCAGAGGTTGAGGACACTGGGACTTCCGACACTGGCATATAGGAGAAAGAGAGGGGATATGATAAGAGACTTTTAAAATAGTGTCAGGAAAGTATGATGAGGATGTGCGTGAAGGTATCTTCTTGATGCGGGAGGGAACAAGAACGAGAGGACACTCTAAGAAAATTTACAAGGAAAGAAATAGGCTTGAAAAGGCAACTCATTTTGTGATAGAGTGGTAAATGAGTGGAACGCACTGCCCCAGTATGTAGTCGATTCTGAATCAGTAAGGAAGTTTGAAAGTAATCTTGATAAAGCATGGGGAAGACAAGATTTGAAGTTTGATTTCAAAGCAAAAATACAGAATAATAAAAATGTTGCGTCTGCTGCCGCCGCCGCCAACACCGTGAACGACCGCAGCAGTGCAAGTACTGGCACTGAGCTGGATACACAGGCCTAGTTTGCCTTTTTCCAGAGGATCTACTGTAAGAAACTGTAAACATGACGGCAGCGGCGGACGCTTGCGATCATGTTCCCGTCAATTTTGACAGCCATTAAATACAATAATATGTTGGGGGGGGGGAGGGGCAAAGCCACCATGACATATTGTCATCATCATATATATTGCCAGCAGGGGGCAAATAACCGAAAAAAATCGCCGTCAAAATACACTCGAACTTAACCGCGGAAATCGACCTATGTAAACATGACGACCGTACGCCCGGACACTACATCCATCCCTATATAACTAACACTAAGTAGGAGGTAATTATAGGGAAAAGGCTAGCACCTTGAAAATTCATGATTTTTCATCCAAATTTTGAGAAATTATTGTTTTCATGGTATTACAGCAGTTATATTTCCAGCGTGGGATACAAGATGGATTGAGGGAAACTTTGCCTCCCCTCACCCCCCCCTCCCCCCCCCCCATGACTTATTGAAATCATCATATGTGTTGTCAGTAGGGGGAAAATATCAATTATTCTCCATTATGAAGACGTTTGTAAACAGTAAGGACGTCCAAGGGAGCTCTGGGACTACCTGGATTTGATGGGACTGTTCGTTATTTCTAGTAATATCGGGTTTTATAAATCTATCTATCTATCTATTGCCTGACGCCGTGATCCCCGAAGGGGTGGCCACGAACGAACCGCCCCCATGCACCTCTGTCCCCAGTCAGTCGACGCCCCTCCCCCCAACCAGCACCGCCTTCGTTCATGTACTTCCTCACTCCATCCTTCCACCTCATATTCGGTCTACCTCTCCCCCTCTGTCCCTCCACCTCGCTCTCGTACACCCTCTTAGTCATTCTCTCGCTTTCCATACGTTCCATATGGCCGAACCATCTCAAGTTGTTCCTTTTCACACTTTCCAGCACATCTACCTCCACACCACACCTCCTTCTTACTTCCTCATTAGTCTGTCTATCCCTCCATGTAACTCCGCACGCACTCCTTAAGTAATTCATTTCCACTGCTCTCACTCTTGGTCTGAGTCTCTCAACCAACGTCCATGCTTCGCTTCCGTAAGTCAGTGTCGGGATTACCACACTGTCATGCAAGGACTTCTTCACTTCCATACTGACCACCCTATTTCTTGTTACTGCTTTTAGCGTTCCTACAACCCTCTTCCCCTGTTGTACCCTCTCCCGCACCTCTTCATCCATAGTCCCATCTTTACTCAACACACTGCCCAGATACTTAAAAGAGTTGACGATCTCCATAGCCTGACCGTTCAGCTTCACCTCACACTCTGTGACTTCACCCCTTTCGAAGACCATAACCTTGCTCTTCCCCGTATTTACCTTCAAATTCCGTTTTTCGCACACTGTTCCAAACTCATTTACCAGACCCTGCAACTCCCATTCATTTTTATAAATGTGATCAAAATTATTCTCCCAGACTCCCACATTGGATTACACACGAGTACAGTACTGTATACTGAGGGAACAAGAACGAGAGGACACTCTAAGAAAATTTACAAAGAAAGAAATAGGCTTGAGAAGGCGAAGAACTCATTTTGTGATAGAGTGGTAAATGAGTGGAACGCACTGCCCCAGTATGTAGTCGATTCCGAATCAATAAGGGAGTTTGAAAGTAATCTTGATAAAGCATGGGGAAGGCAAGATTTGAAGTTTGATTATAAAACAAAAATACAGAATAGTAAAAATGTTGCGTCTGCTACCGCCGCCGCCAACACCGTGAACGACCGCAGCAGTGCAAGTACTGGTACTGAGCTGGATACACAGGCATAGTTTGCCTTTTTCCAGAGGATCTACTGTAAGAAACTGTAAGAATATGGATTCCATTGACCTGCATTGTCCCTAATAAAATATCTATAAGGCGGTGAGCCTTTTCTGAATAATTATCAATGGTAAACTACATGATATAACTAGGCTAATATGCAGTACAGTATAGCCTATGCTTGATGCTATTTTACTATAGGGGCATGCTGCACACATTTGACAGGTACCATCTATCTATCTATCTATCTATTGCCCGACGCCGTGATCCCCGAAGGGGTGGCCATGAACGAACCGCCCCCATGCACCTCTGTCCCCAGTCAGTCGACGCCCCTCCCCCCAACCAGCACCGCCTTCGTTCATGTACTTCCTCACTCCATCCTTCCACCTCTCATTCGGTCTACCTCTCCCTCTCTGTCCCTCCACCTCGCTCTCGTACACCCTCTTAGTCATTCTCTCGCTTTCCATACGTTCCATATGGCCGAACCATCTCAAGTTGTTCCTTTTCACACTTTCCAGCACATCTACCTCCACACCACACCTCCTTCTTACTTCCTCATTAGTCTGTCTATCCCTCCATGTAACTCCGCACGCACTCCTTAAGTAATTCATTTCCACTGCTCTCACTCTTGGTCTGAGTCTCTCAACCAACGTCCATGCTTCGCTTCCGTAAGTCAGTGTCGGGATTACCACACTGTCATGCAAGGACTTCTTCACTTCCATACTGACCACCCTATTTCTTGTTACTGCTTTTAGCGTTCCTACAACCCTCTTCCCGTTGTACCCTCTCCCGCACTTCTTCATCCATTGTCCCATCTTTACTCAACACACTGCCCAGATACTTAAAAGAGTTGACGATCTCCATAGCCTGACCGTTCAGATTCACCTCACACTCTGTGACTTCACCCCTTTCGAAGACCATAACCTTGCTCTTCCCCGCATTTACCTTCAAATTCCGTTTTTCGCACACTGTTCCAAACTCATTTACCAGACCCTGCAACTCCCACTCATTATCACTCATCAGAACTGTGTCATCCGCAAACATCAGTATAGGTAGCTTCCACTCAATTCCCTCCCTTTTCAGCGTTACACCAACATCCACTGCTCTTGATAGTATTTCTTTCATGACTCCATCCATATATACAGTAGACAACCACGGGGACATCACACACCCCTGTTTCAAACCAACATTCAGGTCAAAGAACTCGCTCTGCTCACTCTCCACACGTACTGCCGCCTTTGCACCCTCATACATGCTCTTCACTGCTTTCAGCAACTTGCCCTCTACTCCGTATATTCTAAGTACTTTCCACAAACCTTCTCTATCCACTCTGTCATAGGCCTTCTCCAAGTCCATCAAGGATTTAATACAGATTTGTTTTCGGTTTCCACGCATCCAATGATCCAACACCAAGCTACACCCTTTTATGGTGCACGAAACACTAAAAAAACCAATGGGGACACTTTAGGCTAATAATAATAATAGTAGACAAAATATAAAGATAACGCGGTGGAAAAGTTGCGTTCGCGGAATCACGGGAGTAACATCGATCATTTGTTTACATTGCCCTCAAGGTTATAATGTTGGAGGCTACTTCGCGCATCTAACTAATTTCCCATAGGCCTATTGGCGGTTCAATTAAAATTTAGGCCGCAGGATACAGTATGTGTTGAGGGCCCTTATCACCCCCCCCCCTAGACTTATTGTCATCATCATATAATAATAGCCAATTGCAAGCAGGGCGGCAAAAAAACGACAGCAAACGTAGGCTAACTAGCCTAACGTCGAGCGTCGTGTTAAGAAACTGACGATCGAAAGAGTCAGTAAAATCCCGATTTTCGGTCCAAACGCGCTTCTTTATTCTCGTTGAAAACCACATTAACCCTCTGTTCCCGGAAGGGCTCTTGAACGCCCATAAAAAAGTATACACGAGCTGCCCGGAAGGGCTCTTTAACGCCCAGTGGTTGAAAGCCTGTGAGCTTGGTGTGCGAGGCGTCGGTCCGACGCATGTAAACAACAGCCGGCTGGACCGACGCCCCGCATCTCCGGCCACAAGAAGGAGAGCGTTGCTTGTTCGTGTGTGCCTGTATGTTGTTGTTAAGTATCGAAAAGTAGTGTAAAGTGGCTGTTGTTGCCATAAAGTTATCTCCAATGAAATCATCATCACAAATGAACCAGTTGACTTAGAGAGCTCTACTCAACGCCATTCTACAGGTACCGGTAAATAACACAGCTACGCTTGGGGATGCGCGGGAATGCGGGAAGCAGTCAGAATAACAAAGATACGGTAGCCTAGCCTAGACGTTTTTCGGCCAAAACACCCGGGTTTCGGGGAATATTTATGTAATGCGTAGCCGGGGCTGGAGGGTTAAAGACGTTATTAAATTGTTTCTATTACAGTACTAGCCTAGTATCAGACCAGAAAAGGGTGTAGGTTGTTGAATGTTGATGGAGGCGTGGAAACTTAAATTAAATCTCTAATAAGTAAGTGGTGGTACCTGTCAGCTGTCAAATGCTCGCCACTGCCCCTTTAGTAAAATTCTACCCTTGGCCTAGGCTATGCTTAAATAATATATCGATGGTTTCGACCCAGTGTAAAACTAGATAGCCTATAGCATTAGCCTACCCTAGCCTAAACCGTCGTAACTTGGGTATCCAGAGGTTTCGCCCCTTGCGGGTTAGCCACCTGTCATTGTTCGCACCCAATACAAGTTCCCGGGTAGCGGTTTCGCTACCAATTTGTCACATTAGACTAGATAGCCTACTATACACTCATCTATTAAATAAAATAACCACTGTAGGGAAACAAAGAGGTAGATGTGCTGGAAAGTGTGAAACGGAACAACTTGAGATGGTTCGGCCATATGGAACGTATGGAAAGCGAGAGAATGACTAAGAGGGTGTACGAGAGCGAGGTGGAGGGACAGAGAGGGAGAGGTAGACAGAAAGAGAGGTGGAAGGATGGAGTGAGGACAGAGGGGGACAGAGGTGCATGGGGGCGGTTCGTTCATGGCCACCCCTTCGGGGATCACGGCGTCAGGCAATAGATAGATTTTTTTTTTTTTTTTTTTTTTTAAGAGACAATGAACGGAGGAAGGAAAAACACAGATAAAACAAAAAGGTCCATGTGCCTAAAGGCATCCTCCATTCATAAAATGTTTGTAACAACTGGATTTAAACATTTGTAGATTGTAAGTTTGTGGAAAGCAATTCGAGGGAAGTGAATTCCAAAGAGTAGTAGCTCTGGGGATAAATGAATTCTGATAAGCAGAAGTTCTGCATTGTGGAGGAGAAAGTGTAAATTCATGGGCGCTCTCAGCTGCCCTAGTTCTACGGGGAAAGATGTGGAGAGGCGGCACAATTGAAGCAAGTTCCTCGGAACAATTGCTGTGAAAATATCTGTAGAATAATGCAAGGGATGCAACGTTTCTTCGTATGGATAATGTAGGAAGGTCCTGTGTGATTGCAGGGTTATTGATTAATCTAATAGCTTTATTTTGAATTTTGTCCAACTGCCTCAATGCAACCACTCCACTTCCACCCCACAGAGGTGAACAGTAATCCATCTGAGAACGCACATGACTTTTATATATCACGGCCAACTGCTCGTCAGTGAAGAATTCTCGAACTCTGTACAGGAGTCCCAGTTTTTTAGAGGCATTCTTAGCAATGCTTCTAACATAATGTGTCCAGCTCAAGTTAGTAGTTAATGTTACACCGAGAATGTCAATACTAGGGGAAGTGGGAATATTTACATCATTAAAAAATATATGGGAGTCAGTGAGATTCTGTCGGTTAGAAAATTGAATGTACTTGGTTTTTCTGTGCATTAAAGGAAACTAGATTCTTTTGTCCCCCATCCATTAATTCTAGAAAGGTCCTGGTTCAGAGAAATTGCAGTGTTTATTTTTGAATTTATAAGATCGGGTTGGGTGACAGAATTGGTAAATGTGAAGGAACTGTGGAGTGTTGAGTCATCTGCGTAGGAATGTATTGGATTATGAGTGGTATGAGATCATTGATATGAATGAGGAACAGAATTGGGGCCAAAACTGATCCCTGGGGAACACCAGCATTTATTGAGTGAAATTGAGAATAAAGGCCATCTACCATTACACGTATTTTTCTGTTATGAAGATAAGAAGAAATTAGTGGAACTAATGATGCAAGGCCGTAGTGTGACATCTTCGACAATAAGGATTGATGCCAGACTCTATCAAATGCCTTTGATATATCCAGTGCTATTGTATGTGTTTCACCATGTTGGTCTGTAGCTTGGTTGATTTGATGCGTAAGAAGGCAAAGCATGTCTGCAGTTGATCGACATCGTCTAAAACCATATTGCCTATCACTGATTAATTTATTATTCTCAAAATGCTTAATTATGTGATTATTTAATATAATTTCAAAGACTTTACCAAGAGTGGAAGTTATAGCTATTGGTCTGTAGTTTGATGGATCTGAAGAGGCACCTTTTTTAGGAACTGAATGGATGTTTGCTTCTTTCCAGGGTACTGGGAAGCATGAGGTATGAGTACACAGACGGAAAATTTTTGCCAATACAGGAGCGAGCACCAAGGAGCAATTCTTAAGTACTATTGGAGGAATTTCATCTGGACCAGGAGCCTTATCTACCGAGAGATTCTGCAAAATAGTTTTGACATGTCTGGTGTGGATCTTAAGTGAGGGAATTTCAGGCGAATTAAAATTAAGTACAGGGACATCTTGATTTATTTCATCTAAGGTTGAGTTGGTGGAGAAAATATCCGCAAGAAGGTTAGCTTTACCTCGTGGGTCACTTACAAGATTGCCAGTCGGAGATTTTAATGGTGGAATGGATGAAGCAGTAGTGAAGTTAGATTTAAATGAGTTAAGAGTAGACCAAAATATTTTGTTATCATTTGGATTATTTAGAAGTTTATTTGCCTGCTTGTGGAGAAAGTTTGATTTAGTTAGGTTTAATACAGTTTTGGCATGATTTCTGATGTTTCTAAAGTAATTAAAGGCTTCATGTGTTTTCATGTATCGCTGAAAAGGGAGGGAATTAAGTGGAAGCTACCTATACTGCTGTTTGCGGATGATACAGTTCTGATGAGTGATAATGAATGGGAGTTGCAGGGTCTGGTAAATGAGTTTGGAACAGTGTGCAAAAAACGGAATTTGAAGGTAAATACGGGGAAGAGCAAGGTTATGGTCTTTGAAAGGGGTGAAGTCACAGAGTGTGAGGTGAAGCTGAACGGTCAGGCTATGGAGATCGTCAACTCTTTTAAGTATCTGGGCAGTGTGTTGAGTAAAGATGGGACTATGGATGAAGAGGTGCGGGAGAGGGTACAACAGGGGAAGAGGGTTGTAGGAACGCTAAAAGCAGTAACAAGAAATAGGGTGGTCAGTATGGAAGTGAAGAAGTCCTTGCATGACAGTGTGGTAATCCCGACACTGACTTACGGAAGCGAAGCATGGACGTTGGTTGAGAGACTCAGACCAAGAGTGAGAGCAGTGGAAATGAATTACTTAAGGAGTGCGTGCGGAGTTACATGGAGGGATAGACAGACTAATGAGGAAGTAAGAAGGAGGTGTGGTGTGGAGGTAGATGTGCTGGAAAGTGTGAAAAGGAACAACTTGAGATGGTTCGGCCATATGGAACGTATGGAAAGCGAGAGAATGACTAAGAGGGTGTACGAGAGCGAGGTGGAGGGACAAAGGGGGAGAGGTAGACCAAATATGAGGTGGAAGGATGGAGTGAGGAACTACATGAACGAAGGCGGTGCTGGTTGGGGGGAGGGGCGTCGACTGACTGGGGACAGAGGTGCATGGGGGCGGTTCGTTCGTGGCCACCCCTTCGGGGATCACGGCGTCGGGCAATAGATAGATAGATAGATGTGTTTTTTATCTTGTGTATGCATTGTAGGCTATTGCTTTTTGTTCAGTTACTCTAGCACAATTATGGTCAAACCATTTAGGTGAATTAGATCTTTTACTGTACTTTTGATGAGGAATAAAAGTTTCCATTCCATATACAGTATATATATATAGGGAAACAAATAATATAACTTTAATTTACAAAGTGGTTATACTGTACTTCTTACAACATATAGGCTACCGGTAACATGACGTAACTTCGGACACTCTAGAAAACCTATACAATGAACCACAGTTATGGGATAAATACATGATGTTATGGAAAAACAGGTATGTCTGCGGTGTTCTTCCATAATGCAGTGTAATTTTTCCATAACTGTAGCTTACATACTGTTATCCAGAAGTGTCCGAAGTATAGCCCCCGTCCGAAGCTAGGGCATTTCACGGTACCATATGTCGTGCATGCATAAGAATACAGTACCGGTACCTGTACTAGTAAATTCATATTGTAGGGCTGATAAGGAGGACATTTGTGTCACTTGACGAAGAAATCTTCAGGAATCTCTATACTGTGCTGGTTAGGCCTCACCTGGAATATGCGAACCAGGTGTGAGCTCCATATATGGTAAAGGATATAGAAGCAGTGGAGAAAGTGCAGAGGAGAGCTAGCAAGCTAGTACCAACGTTGAAGAACGCGGGCTATGAGCAGAGGTTGAGGACACTGGGGCTTCCGACACTGGCATATAGGAGAAAGAGAGGGGATATGATAGAGACTTTTAAGATAGTGTCAGGAAAGTATGATGAGGATGTGTGTGAAGGTATCTTCTTGATGCGGGAGGGAACAAGAACGAGAGGACACTCTAAGAAAATTTACAAAGAAAGAAATAGGCTTGAGAAGGCAAAGAACTCATTTTGTGATAAGAGTGGTAAATGAGTGGAACGCACTGCCCCAGTATGTAGTCGATTCCGAATCAATAAGGGAGTTTGAAAGTAATCTTGATAAAGCATGGGGAAGACAAAATTTGAAGTTTGATTATAAAACAAAAATACAGAATAGTAAAAATATTGCGTCTGCTACCGCCGCCGCCAACACCGTGAACGACCGCAGCAGTGCAAGTACTGGTACTGAGCTGGATACACAGGCCTAGTTTGCCTTTTTCCAGAGGATCTACTGTAAGAAACTGTAAGTAAGAAATATCATCACCAACCCACCAATTAACTTCTAAATAAACCTATTTAATGAAATTAATGATAATTATAGGGAATAGGCTCCCCGCTCGCAGCCTTAGGCCTATTATACATAATTTATTAGGGACAATGTAGGTCTATGGAATCCTTATACTGTACTCATGTATAATCCACTGTGGGAGAATAATTTTGATCACATTTATAAAACCCGATATTAGGCTAATAGAAAAAACGCCCATTCTAGGCTAATCAATCTCGGAGCTCTTTCAGACATCTCACTGTTTACAAACGCCTTCTTTATGCAGTATATTTCAATCATTTATGGGGGGGGGTGAGGGGGGACAAAGCCCCCCTCAACCCATCGTGTATCCCACATTGGAATTATAACTGAGACCATGAAAACACTCATTTCTCAAAATCTGGAGGAAAAAACATGAAAAATAAGGGTGCGAGCCTATTCCCTATAATTACCAAATTAATGAAACGATGAATAGGCATACATGTGGATGTGGTACTCCGTAGATTCGAACCTACTACCTAGGATACTCACACCGAAATCCCGAGCACTTAATCATTACGCTTATCAACACAGTTTAAGGCTTTAAGGTTTATGCACAAGCCTTGAAGCCGAAGATATATTATGCATTCTCGAATACTGCAATAAAAACAATAAGCCTAGGGCCTATATGTATTTAGCTGGTATTACAGCCCTTGTTATAGCCTATTTAAAATAAACTATGGTTGCTACTATCTAAAATTAATATATGGACTAGGCCTACAAGGCTACATGCTTTATCCTAATTGTTTTTGGTTTCTACCCAACAGGCCTAGCCTGTAGAGTTAGGAGTTTGGGCCCTAAACCTACTATTTGCCTAGCGAAACCTCTCGGTAGCGAATCAACTGAGTAGCGAACCAGATTCTATCAGGTAACGAAATATCTATCCGAGAACCCTCCAGGTGGCGAAACCTCTGGATACCGTAACTTGTAGCCTATTGACACAAGTTACAAGTAGTATACGGTACTGTACAGTGCACGCCAAACATGAACTCTAGTTACTAGTACAGTAGGCGGGATGGATGTAGTTAGCGGGTGTACGGTCGTCATGTTTACATGGGCGATCGCCGCGGTTAACTTCGCGTCTAGCCTATTTTGACGGCGATTTTTTTTCTGTTATTTGCCCCCTCAGCCCTGCTGGCAATATTGGCTATATGAAAATGAGGTATAATCCTGTGTAGCGGGAGGACCTGTACTTATATCTCAATATTTTGGTTATGCTACAATATATTTTTACATTATACATTCATAATTATATAGTCCACTAATATACTAGGTTAGGTTAGGTTAGGTTAGGTTTTGGTTAGGTTAGGTTAAAAATGTTGTTCAATGTTTCTTAGTAAATAGGCATCTGAAAAACAGTTCCTCCCGCTACACAGGATCTTACCGATAATGACAATATGTCATGGGAGGGTGAGGGGGGGCAAATCCCCCTCAACATATTATTGTATCCAATGGCATTCAAAATAGATGGGAACTTGACTGCAAGCGTCCGACGTCTCCCTCGCCGCCGTCATGTTTACATTTGTCGATCGCCGTGGTTCAAGTTTGCGTCTATTTTAACAGCAATTTTTTCGGTTATTTGCCCCCTGCTGGCAATAGCCGGATTTTTTTTATTTTAATACCACAAATTTTCCGAGTGTTTTTTATAAACAAAATTGGTCATTTGCATCAATATACAGTATAATGTTTGTAATTAGGCTAGGCTAATTAGAAATCTCGGGAAAACCTATTTTCCCCATTAGGCCTATCGATCGATGTTGAGACACACTCGCTCCCCAATAGTGATTTGAAAAGACATTAGCCTAACCTAACAACCTTACCTAACCTAACCTAGTATTATGGGTGGGGGCTGCCGCCCCCACACCCCCGCTGGTTGAGTACTTAATAAAAAAGAAAGAAAAATTGGCTGTCGATTATACGAAGGTGAAAGAAAAGTCAATGAAGTCTATGGTGTTTACTCTGCAATCTTCATCTTGATTGTACATTGATAACGGGAAAGTACCGTATTAACAACCTTGTTACGAAAATTAAATTTTAGTACCATACTTTTATATTAGGTTTTTCCGAGGATTTAACACATTTTCATATGATCTTTGGGTTTAATTCTAGTTTCACTTTCACAGCATACTCATACATTTCTATGGCTACTTTAGAGTTGTCATATACCATACTTAATTCCTATATATGTCCAAAGCGGCGGAAATGCATTATAAGGAATTATACCTACTGTAAAAAAAAAAAAAAAAATCTCCCCATATGCGGCACCATAGCTATTACATAATACTAGGTTAGGTTAGGTAAGGTTGTTAGGTTAGGCTAATGTCGTTAATGTAGTTTATTATCATTATATTACGTCTTTTACCCAGCAATTTCCCTGATCTTCATAGTTGGTCGGGAAGCTATGCCTTTACAACGGCGCCCCCCTTTTGTCGCTGTGTACGTGAAACTAGAATTTTACCGATCTTTGGAGCTATCGATGACTGAAAGTACCGTATTGACAACCTTGTTACGAAAAAAACATTTTAGCCTAGTAGGCTACCATACTTTTTGATTAGGCTAGGCTAGGTTTTGCCAAGGGTTAAAACAAATTTTCTTATGATCTTTAGAGCATATAGGCTAGCCTAGATTCAATATTTATCTTCAAATATAGCCTATCAACAAAAATTGTGGTATTAAAATAACATTAAACCCAATAGCCTATATATGATGATAACAATAGGCCTATGTCATGGGGGGGTGAGGGGGGCAAAGCCCCCCCCCCTCATCATAGGATATTATTGTATCCAAAGGCAGTCAAAAATCAAAATAGACGGGAACATGATGTTGATGGCAAAGGTCCGACGCCACTACACTTAGTGTAAACATAGTTACATACTAAACAATTATGGCGGTACGCGGCACCGTACGCCCGCTCTTAGCATTCTTGCTCAGTAGGCCTAGGCCTATTATATTTTAATTATTTGCCAGTGAGCGTTACCTGTAGCCTTGTAAATTATTAGGCCTAGCCTATCCTATGCCAATAATGTCATAGGCCTAGTATGCCTACACGTAGCCTAGTACACTGTCTAGGCCTAGCCTACATTAGAATTTTTTTAATTTCAGGGAGATGGTTCAACCCGTTAATTGCCCTGTCCCATGGAAGAATGAGATCCTTCACTTCACATACAGGGTATAATCCCCGTATCCCATGAAAACTTGTAGAGCTGTTGGGCCACATCCCCTCTAACAGAACGGCTGCATCTGACACTCTGAGTCGGACTCTGACAGGCAAAAGGCGGCAGGCCCCCTGTCGAACACCGCTCGCCCATCTTGGTAGACACAATAAACCCTGCCATAGTCCACCACTGGGAGTTAATCACAGGCGGTCGAGCCAACTTGATCACAGCAGGAAGAACTTGGGATTAAAATCAAATAAATACTTCAGCACGTTTGAGAAGTGATTATCTCTTATCAAAAGGTACAAAAGTGGTGTTTCAGTTTAATTATTAGAATAATATTATGGTAAAACCCTATAAAACAGTAATATATGGCCCAGCATGGGGAGGAAGAAAACGAGAGTGGTGACGAGAGTAGTGAAGGAAAGTAAGAGAAGAGTAGAGGAATTGGAAGGAATCTGAGTGTAAAATGGAGGGATTGTAAGAAACTGTTCTGGAAAGAAGTCAAGAAAGTTAGGGAAGGTAGCAAGAGAAAGAGTAAGGGTGTGAAAGATAAGAATGGACGAGTGCTAGCCGAGAAGCAAGAGAGAGTCGAAAGATAAAGGGAGTACTTTAACGAATTGCTAAATGTAAGGAATGAAGCACCAGCAAACATAGTTGGATGGGGTATATGGAAGGGAGAAGAAGAGAAGTAGTGGAAGGTGTGTGAAGCCATGAAAAGAGTGAAGTTGGGGAAAGCACCAGGAATAGATGGAGTGTGTGGGGAAATGTTGGGGTATAGTGGTGAGATAGTGATTGAATGGGTATGGAAAATGTGCAAACTAGCATGGGAGAAGGGGAGTGCACCTGATGACTGGAAGACAGGCATAATAATCCCCCTATATAAGGGTAAAGGGGAAAGAGGAGAGTGTGGTAACCACCGAGGAATATGTCTTCTAAGCGTATTAGGGAAGCTGTACAGTAGGGTAGTGATTGAGTGTGAGAGCGAGAACGGAGAAATGAATAGGTGACGAGCAGGGTACGTGGTGTTAGGAAGGGAAGAGGATGTGTAGATCAGATTTTTACCATGAAATGTGTTGTGGAGAAATATCTGGAGAAGCAACAAAAGCTGTATATGTAGCCTTTATGGACTTGGAGAAGGCCTATGACAGAGTGGATATAGAGAAGGTATGTGAAAAGTACTTAGAATATACGGAGTAAATGGCAAGTTGCTGAAAGCAGTGAAGAGCATGTATGAGGGAGCAAAGGAGCCAGTACGTGTGGAGAATGAGTAGAGCGAGTTTTTTTTATCTGAATGTTAGGTTGAAACAGGGGTGTGAGATGTCCCCGTGGTTGTTATGAAAGAAATACAAGGAAGAGCAGTGGATGTTGGTGTATCACTGATAAGGGAGGGAATTGAGTGGAAGCTACCTGTACTGCTGTATGCTGATGATACAGTTCTGATGAGCGATAATGAATGGGAGTTGCAGGGTCTGGTAAATATGTTTGGAACAGTGTGCGAAAAACGGAATCTGAAGGAAGAGGAAGAGATGAAGGAAGAGCAAGGTTATGGTCTTCGAAAGGGGTGAAGCCACAGAGTGTGAGGTGAAGTTGAACGGTCAGGCTATGGAGATTGTCAGCTCATTTAAGTATCTGCAGCATGGGCAGTGTGTTGAGTAAAGATGGGACTCTGGATGAAGAAGTGCAGGAGAGGGTGCAACAGGGGAAGAGGGTTGTAGGAATGCTGAAAGCAGTAACAAGAAATAGGGTGGTCAGTATGGAAGTGAAGAAGTCCTTGCATGACAGTGTGGTAATCCCGACACTGACTTACGGAAGCGAAGCATGGACATTGGTGGAGAGACGATCAGACCAAGAGTGAGAGCGGTGGAAATGAGTTACTTGAAAAGTGCGTGCGGAATTACATATGGAGGGATAAACCGAAAGAATGAGGAAGTAAGAAGGTGTGGTGTGGAGGTAGATGTGCTGGAAAGTGTGAAAGGGAACACCTTTAGATGGTTCGGCCATATGGAACATATGGGAAGCGATAGAATGACTATGAGGGTGTACGAGAGCGAGGTGGAAGGACAAAGAGGGAGAGGTAAACCGAAAGAGGTGGAAGGATGGAGTGAAAAAGTATATGGATGAAGGCAATGCTGGGAGGAGGGGCGTCGACTGACTTGGGACAGAGGTGCATGGGGACGTTTCGTTCGTGGCCACCTCTTCCGGGATCACATCGTCAGGCAATAGATAGATAGATAGATGGGGAGGGCTTTGATGCTCAGGATAAATTAGGGGTTAAGAATGCTGAAATGGTGAATATGGGTAAAAAAAAAAAAAAAACAATGTCCAAACCTTTAAAAGTATATGAATACAGAAACCCAAGCCATTTTGTTATTTATGATATAAAACAGGAATAATATGATAAATGCAGGTCGATCCGGACTCGAGTGTCACTATATTCTCAGCGTAAATACATGACCGCTAAATATAACCAAAGGTATACCCAAACGCAAGAGAGGGGCGTAACCTAGATTTTGAAACGGAGGTCACCAGTGTCCGGGAGGAAGGTCGAGATCGGGGATCAGCACCACGACGAGGTGGGCGCTGAGGTATAGGAGGCTTGGTCTTGGCAGTAGAATCAAGGCCCGCACGCACACGGCCTGTCGAGACAAATTTAGGTATATTAGACCGGGTGGAAGACCGACCAGGTACATGACGCGACTGTGGGGCAGGTGGAGATCCAGGTGTACCAAGAGAAATATCAGGGAGAGGGTCCGTGGTCGCAACCTCCGTCGCAAGAGCCATGAATGAATTGCGTGTAGAAATCGAATAAGTAGTCAGAGCAGGTGTCGCGTCGTTGGTGGAGCATGTGGTCGATGCTCGACGAGTAGATGGTGATGGGATTGTCGAGCGAACCGGAGTACGTGTAATGGCAGGGGAGGGTGATGGATCAGATGAACGTGCCACAGTGGCATACCTGCGCTTGGGCGCCGTCCCAGACTCTCGCACTAGGAGCGCAGCAGCCCGGTAAGGAATGCCTTTCTTCGATTGTAGATGAAGGACTTCCTTCGCAAAGACGTAATGAGAACATTGTTTATCGGAGGCGATGTGATGTTCGCCACAATTCGCACATGTTGGAGTAACAGAGGGGCAAGGGACAGGATGATTACCATCTCCCGTCTCCTCTCCACAGTGGAGGCAGCGCCTTCCAGAGCAACAATATTTGTCGGGAAGACCGAATTTCTAGCAGACAAGACACTGACGAGGCCGACGAACAAATGGTCGCACACGCAGCAACTCAGCACCTAAAGTGATGGTGAGAGGTAGGTCATGGCAATCAAAGTAGAGTTTAGCGCTACGAAGAGGTGGACGATCGCGGTCAACATCTTTTTTGGATGACACAGTATATGTCTCGACTTTCTGGACAGCCGGATAATCAAACTGCAATGCACGACACAGGCATCCTTGAAATCAGCCTCCTTAACCTCTGAAGTGCGCATGGGGGGTATGAGACACCACACTCCTGTGCTGACGTATTTGAGCTGTTCCCATCACTAAAATATTTATTTTACCATAAATAGCATTAATACTTATCTATATGCGCCTATTATAGGTTGATTATAAAGGTATTAACCTGTTACAACAATAAAATAAGTGGAAACAGCGTTTGGATGGTCAAAATCGGCGATACAGGCCGGGAGTTACACAATGTATGGCTGAGGCAACCTCCCAGCCCACCACTTTCCTCAGGGAGGAGCTTTATTCGATGGAGGTCTGGGGCTAGGCCGGTGTGGCCTATACGGAGCCTCAAGATCGCAACATCGAGTGCCCTATCTGGGAAACGAGCCCAAGGCTGGGGTGAGGGATCAGAGCGGTACTGCCCAAGGGTGGTGCGGAAGAGGTACTGTGAAGATAGGCCGGTGTGGCCTATACGGAGCCTCAAGATCGCGACATCGAGTGCCCTATCTGGGAAGCGAGCCCAAGGCTGGGGTGAGGGATCAGAGCGGTACTGCCCAAGGGTGGTGCGGGAGAGGGACTGTGAAGAGGACATACTCCAGTTCGACCAACAGGCGTCGAAGAGGAGCTTGGAGAGGGAGGCGTGGTCTAGGGGGAATGGTTCAATGGCGATGTGGGGGACGACGACTGTGCCAATGCAATGGTTTAACCCTTGGAATCCGGGAAGCCTCATATGAGGCAAAACGTATTTTGGTTAGGAGTCCGGGAGGTCTCATATAAGGCAAAATCAAAGGGTTTAAATCGCGCGGGCGGATTTTTGTTTATGCGTGGGCTACCGCAGCGCCACCAAGCACAAACTAACATGCAGCATCAGATCT
Source organism: Paralithodes platypus (assembly GCA_032716605.1). Taxonomy (NCBI): domain Eukaryota; kingdom Metazoa; phylum Arthropoda; class Malacostraca; order Decapoda; family Lithodidae; genus Paralithodes; species Paralithodes platypus. The sequence continues at coordinate 50,136,113 of CM064528.1, forward strand.
CGTCACGCATCCAACATGGATGGAGCTAATCCAAAAAAAATCGCTGTGTCCAAATCGCCGCCCACCGCCGCATACCGTACGCCTAACAAAAGCAAGGCTAAAACGACCAAGAAAACAGTGCTTAGTCCCTATGGTGTTGCACACACTCTGGAAGAACTAAGCGAATATAGTGAACTGCGTGAATATAGTGAACTGAGTGAACTTGGGAGTGACTTTGACGAAGAACAAGTGGTTAGTGAAGATGAGGGTGAAGTGGCGGATAGATTAGAGTTTCTGGGCTTTATTAGTACCGATGAGGACGATAATGACGATGGTGAATGCGGTGCTCGTGAATATAGTGAGCTGAGTGAACTTGAGAGTGACTTTGACGATGAAGAAGTGGTTAGTGAAGATGCGGTACCGTACGCTCGCCTAGCCTAGCGTAGCCTAGTAAGTGAAAGTGACACACAAATGTATAACAAGTAATAATAACTCAATAATAACAGTGAGTGACAATAATTCATAACAAGAAGAGTAATAAGAGTGAAAGTGACACAATAATATCCAATAACAGTGAAAGTGCCGAAAATATGTTATAAAAAGTTTCACATAACTCAATAATGGTTGTAAAAGAAATAAATGACACAATACCTATGACATTATCACCATAGAAACATAATATCGTCTACCGGTACCAAAGCCACCGAAGCAACGAGTGACTTAGTGCGTGCTAGCCAGGGCCTCGGCGAAGCGTTCGGACACAGGCGAAAATACGCGGGAAATTACCTCCATTCCCATCGTCATATCTCGGCAACCACTTGTCGTAGCGATGTCAACTCAACACCAGTCTACAGACGAAGGTTGGTTCTACACTATACAATTTAGTTGACTGCTCTAGGTGGTCTCAATCAGTAGATATCAAATTATGAAGATAGCCATTTTTCAGGAATACCCCCGGACACGACGATCACCTCATATGAAGGCCCCCGGATCCGGAGGGTTAATGTCTCCTCCGGGTGACCTAATAAGGAGTCACTGGGAGTGTCTAGGAGGGACAATATGGTGGAAGATTGTTCCTCGGAATGAACCTCCACGATGCGGGAGGTCTCGGAGTGGTGGAACATTGTAACATGACCCACTTCATGGCGAAGATATATTTGAAGATTAATGTCATCATGAGGGCGGTTTTCAACTTTAAAATACTTCGGCCATCTTGGTGGCTCAAACAGTGTGCTCAGTACCGCAGGAGGGGTGCGGAGTGAGTGTTTTGGACGGCGGAGAGAAGATTTGGCATCAAAAGGTAAGTGTCATAATTGATGATGGAGTCACCGTAGTACCGGGAAACGACACCGCCGGTGAGGGCCTTGTGAACAAAGCGGTGGGTTGAGAAACGTGTGACAAGTCGTGGGCAACTCCGTTAGGTGGAAGAGGGGCGTCATGATTGGTAGGTATAGGCCGTTCTGAATGAACCACAACCGACCCAGTGGGAAGGTTTGGTGCGATGGTACTGGAGGAGTCCGAGGCGTGCTCTCGAACAGACGCCAGAATGGGAAGTGGGTGGAGGAGGGTGAGAAACAGTAGTCAAGGTTTTGCCCGAGATGTTAACCAAAGGGGCAAGAACTGAGTCAGTGGCTAGTGAGGGAGCGATATTATAGGAGGTAGACGTGCCAAGAGAACTGGACACGATTAGGCTCTGTACTGTATTTGGAGTAGAGGTCGGTAAAGTACCCGGGATAGAGGCAGGTAAAGAGCTACAGTCTGGCCTGCCAATACGCGAGAATATGGGCGACACGCGAGGGCGCGGAATGAAAATTCGCGTATTAGCAATAGAGTATTATATGGGAATAAATCTATATGGGCGGCACTGACTCCAAGTTGTCTACTTTAGGCCTATTTATCTCCGTCAATTGCCACAAAAGGTACATATATGTATACATAAACATCCAAATCATAAGAAAATATAACAATAATAATAAACTCACCTTAAAATTAACAGTAAATGTCCAACACGAGTCGGACAGCTGGTGCGCGAGCGTGGACTGAGGTAGACTGGCGTATCCCACAATGCCCTGCGTGCCTACGTAACTGGCGCGGAATGGTGGGGGACCTCGCGTATTAGCTGAACTCCCCGGAATTGCCCTTATATCGGATTCGCGTTTTAAAGGTACATCACGCGTTTTGAAAGTTTTGGGTATGTCAGACTGTACCACCATCCGAGGGGAGGACGGTTAGGGAAGGAGAGTCAGACACAATATCCATTTCTGCGCCAGCGCCGGTGATCGAAAATCCAGAGGGAGTCTCTATAAGACGAAGGTATTACGATTCATCCAGGATAAGCTCCACACCCACCATGGAGCCAAGAATTAGAGGACTTGGTATATGCCCTAGGAGTCAAACCCAGATATACCCCTCGACCCCCTGTGTCTCATCGTTCGTTTCGGGTCCAGCACAGAGAAAAGGTTTGACGGTAAAAGTTTCCCCTCGTGCGGGCACGTCAGGTACTTCAGTTCTACGGGTGGAAGGGAACGCCATCCACATCCACCCTCCATAGATGTTGATAGAGTAGTCCAGCCGTCAACGATAGAAGAAGGTGAAACAAAGAAAATAACAAAGGCAGAGGGGGAAAAAAACAAAAACAAAGACAGAAAAGTGGTACCTCACAGGCCTCTGTAAACCAACGAGGAGGGAGGTCTTAGCCCACGAGGTCGGTGGAGCCCCAATCCTAATAAGGTTTGTGTCCTCCCCCAGGAACGGAGACCATCGGTCACGCTTCAAGCCCAGCCACCGCGACAAGGTGGCTCCCTAACTGCAGGGTATCCAGTGTGAAACCACATATTTGTGACGGAAGTGGTGGGAAGGGAGGCGGAAGGAAAGTGGTAATAAATAGGAATGAATGGAGAATGCTTGTGAATAGATGAGAAATAATGCGGTCGTTTGGAGAGGGGGTCCGGCGCCAGTTGGACTAAATAATAGTCCGTCAGGCGCCTGGCCCGGGGAGCCAGTGTATAGGAAGGGTATGCAAGGATGCGAGGTGGGCGGGCATTGTTTTTTGTTTGTTTTTGTGTATTTCTATATTCCAACTACTCCCTCTCGGGCATAGGCTGAGAGCCCTTACAATCCACCGCTTAACACGGTGAAGCCCGTGAGGTCTCGTTCCAGTCTGGGGAGTGAGACATGTGAAGCATCCATTCATGGCTCGAAGCAGCTCCATCTCTGAAGCCGCTGGTTGCTTCGTTCAAGTGCTTCGCTGTCTTACCCTCCAGACTCAGACCCTCACTCTCAGAATGCCACCTATTGAGCAGTGAACTCACTAGGCATTGTCCCCCTGTAGCATATTTTGAATATGGGAATATTCATACAGTGCTATTTAATCAGGGAACAATGAGGGTATTTTTTTGGCATTTCGATGGGCTTTGTGGTAATGCACTGATACTAGGTACAGCACAAATTCAATCCCAATAATATCTTCCCATTGACATACCGGGATTTGAACCCGGGTCCATTTGATTACCAATCCAGTGGCAAGACCACTCCACCACAACTCCCCTGGTATAGTTCCGCTGCATGTCTGCCTGCTGAGACCAGAACCTCTCTGGGAGGTCTGGGACCGGGATAGGGCTGAAGGCCTTTAGTGATCCTTGGTCTCTGGGTCTTCTTCTGGGCGACCTAGATGTGTGCGAGTTTTTTATTTTGTTTATGATGTGTTGTCCCTGTTCTGGCTCTGTCTCGAGTCAGCCAACCCCAGCTATGGGGTATGTGCCCGAGTATATACATACACACACAACTCAGATGCCAACCCACCCAAAAATAGAGCTTTGCAGCTTTGATTCTACAACCCTGAGAAGAGCTGCAGCTTCTTTGCTTTCAGCATGGCTAACTCTTATCAACAACACAATGTCAATGGGCGGGTGCCCAACCCCGAAAGGAGTTGAAATAGGGGAGCTATCCCCCCGCCAAAGGCGGCTTTCTAGGGCCTTTCCTAGCTGATGCTGAGAGGATTGGGTTCTAGTCATGTGGTGATGGGCTGGTCTATCCGAGTGAGAACTGAGCGATCTCTGCCATACCCATAGCTTACTCTGACTGTTCCTTTTACTTATATATCTTCTAGATCTCAAGTGGCGGCGTCTTTTCCGTGGATTGACCTTCCTACTGCCAACCTAGAAGTTGGCAGATTGGGAGCCAAAGCGTCACATTTTTCCCTTACCCCTCAACTTTCCCTTCATAATTGCTGAGGGGCACAGGGCCTTGGGTGGGGCTTTGGTTTCCCGGGCGTTTCCGCACCTTCCTCAGCTCCCTGCCTTGGAGTGGCTTCGGTCACCCGGGCTTTGTTAGTGGTAAGCAGTGAGGATTTTGTGGGGGGCGCTCGTTTATGGCCATGGCCTTGCTCGAGACCTTGGGGCTGTTCGGCCAGACAGCCTGGGGAACAACAACACAATGTCAGGTTTACAAAAGTACCTTCTCCCATAAGTTTACTTAGTTATCTGAAAGTTCCTCAAATTTTCTTTTAAATCAATTATCACCTATAATAATCCACCACCTATCAGCGTACAATAATTATAAAAAGTTACATACCAGAGTAAAGTTGCATATCTAAAGGTACCAGAAAAAAACCTTGTATAAATCGGCCTTAAGCTGTCAATACAGTAATCACTCCCATATCCGACCTGTCATTATCCGAACCTCGCCAATAACCGAACAGGCCATGGGATATATATATATATATATATACACAGTATATATATATATATATATATACACAGTATACTGTATATATATATAAATAAATAAAGTAAAGTAAAAATTACTGAAATCGCTGATATACAATAATTTACTTATTATTTATTATATCTCATAAACATAATACAGTAGTAGGTAGCCAACTTACCATAATACTAAATTATATTTCATAATAAACTTATATAAACCTAGTAATCTTGGCCAAACCGATACGCATGCAGTTTTGTTTACCACCGGTTTACTAGTGCCACCATTATCGATTTTCTTCGAGCCGACTCGAGCGGGAGGGTTACCAATTGAAGTTAAATCCGCTAGCATATATTGTTAGATGTAAGACATGATAAATACCACTAGAAATATGAATTGGCAAAATCCATATAGCACTTCGAAATTGTTCTGAAATTTCAAAACAAAAGTTTAACCCTTCCCGCCCGGTTGTCATTTTAAAAGGACACCGCGGCAGATGGGCAGGAACCCGGGTGTCCTTATATAGTTCGTAAGCTTGAAAGCCTATTCAGCTTGTTTGGAAAGCCGCGCGTCCGACGTATGTAAACAAAGCCTGTCGGAGGCGACGCACGCACCACTGGCAGCAAGCAGACGTCGGAGCTTTGTTGTTATGTGGTCTGCAAAGACAGATTCAGTCTTGAAAAGTGCGTCACATTGCTAAAATCGCGGAAAAATGCGCTCCACGGAAATCGTCATCACAACTGAACCAGTTGACTTAGAGAGCTCTACTCAATGCCAGTCTACAGATTGGAAACCACAGTACGTTTAGACATGTGTGGGAATTTTCTAGCAGTTAGAGTAACAAAGATACAGTAGCCTAGGCGTAGACGTATTTCGGCCATATCGCCCGGGTCTCAACAACGTCCTTAGGAGGGCGAGCCCGGGCCAGAAGGATTAAATACAAACATACATACATTAATGAAGGTAACGCACCAGGCGACAAAGGCCATATGGCACGAAATGTTTAAAGACGGGAAGTAAGTTAACTAAATATTATCGAGAACTCTAACATGATGAAGGAAGGACATAATGCGGGAGATAGAGAACGAGGGAGATTCAGAAAGAATATCAGCAAGACATGGGGGCCGGCGGAGGAAAGTCAGAAAAGGGAAGAAACGCGTGCGGGCAACGGAAAATAAGGGGCAAACGAGGAAAAGATGGGAGACAGAAAGCTGAACGGTACAGCGCGAGCAAAGAGTCGGAGGAGAACCGGACATTAAAAACGAATGGGTGTCTGGTGTGGCCTATGCGGAGACGGGCCAAAGCCGTCTCTCATCGGCGATTACGGTGGGAGGGATCAGACCACCCAGAAACGGACGGTTTGACAGAACGAAGTTTATGTTGTTGTTGTTGTTGTTGTTGTTCCCCAAGCTGCCTGGCCGAACAGCCCCAAGGCCCCGAGCAATTCCAAGGCCATAACCGAGTGCCCCCACAGAACCCTCCCCGCCGACCACAATAAAGCCTGGGTGACCGAAGCTACTCCATGGCGGGGGGCTGAGGAGGGTGCGGAAACGCCCGGGAAACCAAAGCCCCACCCAGGGCCCTGTGCCCCTTAGCAATTATGAAGAGAAAGTTGAGGGGCAAGGGAAAAATCTGACGCTTTGGCTTCCAATCTTGGTAGATTGGGAGGTCAATCCACGGAAGAGACGCCGTCACTTGAGATCTAGAAAATATATAAGTTAAAGGAAAAGTCAGAGTAAGCTATGGGTATGGCAGAGATTGCTCAACTCTCACTCTGATAGACCAGCCCATCACCACATGACTAGAACCCAATCCTCTCAGCATCAGCTAGGAAAGGCCCTAGAAAGCCGCCTTTGGCGGGGGGATAGCTCCCCTATTTCAACCCCTTTCGGGGTTGGGCACCCGCCCAGCGGACCACTGAGTCTGCCACCTCGACCAAAGAAACCTGGACAAGGCAGGGAAGAAATCAGAGGCCGGGACAGCAAGTGAGGAGCGGGTACCCCGCACGGCAGCAGAACGAGCAAGGCAATCAACCCGCTCATTACCGCAAACGCCAACGTGACTGGGAACCCAGCAAAAATGTACAAGCTTTTTGCGGACGGAAAGGCGGAAAAGCCATTCCTGAATGGAAAGAACTAAAGGGTGTAGAGCAGGGGAGGACTGTAATAGAAGTAGAGCACTGTGAGAATCAGAGAACAAAGTAAAGGACGAGGAGGGGAAGGAACACATAAAACGGAGGGCAATAAAAATAGCATAAAGTTCAGCAGTTAAAATACTTGCAACGGGAGCAAAGAATATTGGTACGAGCAAGTGGGAAAAAGGACGGCAAACCCAACGCCTACCGACGTCTTGGAGCCATCAGTAAACACAGGAGTGGTTGTAGCGTGAAGAGAGAGGTGATCTAGGAAACGAGACCGAAGAATGAGGGGAGAAGTAGAGGACTTGGAACAAGGGAGGATGGAAGGGCAAACCGAAGGACGAGGTAAAAGCCAGGGGGGAAAAGAGCAAAAGTGGAAAGGGAGGACGTTAGAAACAGGGAAAGAGCACGATGCGAGCAGCGAGAGCATACGTGCTCGAGAGAAACATGAGCGAGAGAAACATGAGCGGACCAATTAAGACGAGAATCAAAAGTAAGTCCCAAAAAAGTAGTAGAGGAACGATAAGGGAGGGCAGTACCATAAAGAGTAAGAGGAGGATGAGGAATAGAAATGGATGGAGAGCTATTTAACAGATAGGGAAATGAGGACCAACATTAGAGGAACTTACTCATCGTGGTGGAAAGTTGAGAGTGGTGTGCCGCAGGGATCTGTGTTGGCACCTCTCATGTTCCTTATGTACGTGAATGACCTGCCGATAGGCATAAACTCTTACATGTCAATGTTTGCAGATGACGTAAAAATTATGAGACAAATAACAAATAAAAGTAGTTGTGAGGAGCTGCAAGGGGATTTAGATAAAATATACGAATGGAGCACCAAGTGGAAAATGAAATTTAATATAAGTAAATGTCATGTGTTAAATATGGGAAGAAGTGTGAATAGACCAAATTGGGAGTACAGGATGGGAGATAATAAAATTAGCAAGGCCGAAAAAGAAAAAGATTTAGGGTTGATTATACAAGATAATTTGTCGCCAGAGAAACATATTAACAAGCTCTTTAGCGGAATGTATGCAATGGCAGGGAATATGAAAGTTGCTCTGAACTATTGGTATGAGACCATGGTAGCGAAAATTATGAAGAGTATGATTAGACCAAGATTGGAGTATGCAGCAGTGGTGTGGTCCCCGCATCTAAAGAAGCATATTCACAAGTTAGAAAGAATCCAGAGAGCAGTCACTAGATTGGTTCCAAGTCTCAGAGAACTGCCATATGAAGGGAGGTTAGACAAATTAAATCTACCGAGTCTAAAAGAGAGGAGAGAGAGGGGAGACATGATAATGATGTACAAATGTACCCGGGGGCTGGAGAGGCTGGATAGGGAGGATATATTAATTATGGATACAGGAATAACTAGAGGCCACAGCTACAAAGTAAAAAGACCTACCTGCAAGAACGATATCAGGAAGTTTAGCTTCCCCTATAGATGTATTGACAAATGGAATGGGCTGGAGGAGGAGGTGGTAGGGGCAAGGAACATCCATATTTTCAAGAAAAAATTGGATAAAAAGTAGACTGAGAGACGGGACAACACGAGCTTAGCTCAACTCCTGTAAACTACAATTAGGTAAATACAATTAGGTAAATACGGACAGAAAACGGAGAACCAAGACGGGGGTGAGACGAAAAAGTAGCAACGACCGAAGGGGGAAGGGAAAGATGTGAAGATGGGAATTGTTGAAGGCGAGCGTAAGAACGAAGGGACAGGAGAGCCCGACGGCGATAAAGAGAAGGGAAACCAGACTCAGCATAGAGGCTTTCAACAGGAGAGGAACGAAAAGCACCAAGGGCAAGACGAAGACCAGAGTGATGAACAGAATCAAGAGCATGGAGAACGGAATCAGAGGCTGAAGAGTAAACTTGACAGCCATAATCCAACTTAGAGAGGACAAGAACCGTATGAAGCCGAAGAAGAAGCGCTTGATCAGCACCCCAAGTGAGGTGGGACAAGGACTGAAGAAGGTGGAGGCGGAGTAAGGCAGCAACCTTGAGAGAAGAAACATGAGCGGACCAATTAAGACGAGAATCAAAAGTAAGTCCCAAAAAAGTAGTAGAGGAACGATAAGGGAGGGCAGTACCATAAAGAGTAAGAGGAGGATGAGGAATAGAATGGCAACGAGTAAAGGTCATCGCGCAGGATTTGGAGGTGGAAAAACGGAACCCGTGGCAGGTTGCCCATGAAGAAACAGCCAGAATAGCGGATTGGATAAGAAGATGTAAAGCGTCAATATCTGAGTCGGCTGCGTAAATCGCAAAGTCGTCGACATACAAGGAAGACCGAACCCCGACAGGAAGAGAAGACACGATACTGTTGATAGCAATGAGAAAAAGGATTGTACTCAGGACACAACCCTGAGGAACACCTTCCAACTGAGGGGAAAGACGAGAGAAGTGGGAAGCGACTCTGACACGAAAGGACCTAGAAGAAAGAAAATTCTGAATAAAGACTCCTAGATTACCGTAAATGCCACAAGAACGGAGCTGACGCAAAATGTGGTACTGTACTTCCAGGTAGAATCATAGGCTTTTTCGAGATCGAAAAAAACAGCAATGACAGTTTGACGACGAGCAAAAGCTGTCCTGATATAAGATTCCAAGCGAATGAGGGGGTCAAGCGTACTACGAGCACGTCTGAACCCGAACTGGGAAGAAGACAACAAATGGCGCGACTCAAGAATCCACATGAGACGAGCGTTAATCATACGTTCAAAGAGTTTACACAGGCAACTGGTAAGGACAATTGGGCAATAGTCCTGTGGGGAGAACCCAGACTTGCCAGGTTTAAGAAAAGGTATGGTCAGGGCAGTACTCCAAGAGGGAGGGAAAACACCAGAAGACCAAATCTTGTTATAGAGAGCTAACAAGAAGACCAGAGCTTGCGAGGAAAGATGTTTGAGCATGAGATAATGGACACCATCAGGACCCTCAGAAGTGTTCTTACAGGCACGGAGAGCGGTGCGTAACTCAGTTGAGGAAAAAGGAGCATTATAGGATTCGTCAGAGGAAAGACTAAAAGTAATTGGAGTACTTTCCGCAACGACTTTAAGCGAGTGAAACTCAGCAGAGAGGTGAGAACCACTGCTAACCGAGCTAAAGTACGAGCCCAATCGATTAGCAATTGTTTCGGAGTCAGCCACAGAAACACCATCAATGCGGAGGACTGGAGCATGGAAGGGAAGATGTTTACCAGAGATCTTACGAATACGTTTCCAAACCGAAGCGACAGGAGTGCGAGACGTAATAGAAGAAACATAGGACTCCCAACTCCGGCGTTTAGCGGCTTTGGTAGTACGACGGAAAAGAGCAGATGCACGGCGAAAGAGAAAAAATGACTCCTGAGAAGCAGGGGCGAGACGCTTACGGCGAAAACTTTTCCAAGCTGCCCGTTTAACCCGGAACACTCAGGAGACCACCAAGGGACGCATTTAGACGAGAAAGGGCGAGACGTCCGGGGAATGGACGTCAAAGCAGCACCGAAAACCAGATCCAGAAAAAACGAGAGCATGACATGGACCGATGAGAAAGGAGGAGGAAGCAAAGAAGGAACAGTAAGGAAAGCGAAATAAGACCAGTCCGCCCGCTGGAAGCACCAACGAGGGGAGTTAGGAGTAGGAGAGTAGGTAGTCAGAGAAAGGAGAATGGGAAAATGGTCGGAATTGTGAGAATTCTCGAGAACTGACCAATGAAAATCAAGTGAAACCGAAGGGGAACACAGTGAAAGATCGATACAGGAAAACGTACGAGTCCGAGCATCAAAATGAGTAGGAGCACCAGAATTAAGTATAAAAACATTACGGTCCGAGAGAAAAGGTTCAAGCCGACGACCCCGGGGCGAAATAACATTGTCACCCCACAAGGTGTGCCGACCATTAAAATCACCAAGGACTAAGAATGGAGTGGGCAACTTAAATAAAATCTCGGAGAATTCGGTAAAATCGATGGGAAGAGAAGGCGACAAATACACAGAAACCACTGTTAACCAGCGGTCAAGATAGATTCTAGCAAAGGTGCAAGGGAAATGAGTAGAAAAGGACAGCTCTTCAAAAGGGACAGAACGATGAATAAGAAGACAAGTATCATGGAGAGAGTGGGGAGAACTATAAAAAGAGTAATGAGGAAAGGGAACAGGAGATAAAAGACGAGTCTCCTGAAGACAAACAACCTTAGGGGAGTAAAGAGAAAGAAGAAAACGTAAGTCAATCCTTCGAGCAGTAATACTACGAAGATTCCACTGCAAAATGGACATAATAAAACAAAAAGAAAAAAGAAACTAAGAGGAGACTAAAGGACGAAAAAACAACGAAAACAGACAAAAGAAAACCAGAAAAGGAGGCAAAAGCCACCGAAAATAAAAACGCACAGAAAAAGAGGAAGGACACACATAGAAGGAAAGAAATATACACAAATAACAGTAAAGGTAAAACACACACACTTATGTACAACTAAGAAAAGGTGAATGATGGTAACGTGGAGAATTAAAAGGAGGCAAAAGCCAACAAAAACAAACACACATAAAAAAGAACAAGGAAAAGAACAACACATCACAAACACCCCACACACCATCCTGGGTGGTGACTTCAACGCCAAGACGTCGGCCTGGTTTGTCGACAACCCCGACACAGACAGAGGGCTGGTACTACAAAACCAAACCGATAACCTCATCATCCTTAACGACATCCATCAACATACCCATATTCCTCACCAAGCACTCTATAACCCATCATCTCCAGACATCACCTTTTGCTCCCCAGAACTCGCCCCCACAACATCCTGGAGGGTGGTCAGAACCTTAGGCTCTGATCACCTCCCGATCATTATCACCACCAAAACCAGACTCACCCCAGCTAGCCACAAACACACATACACCAATTATAAAAGAGCTAACTGGGAAGCATTCACAAATGAGACAGAACAACACTTCACAACTTTAAACAGTACACCCATCACTAACATCAACAATGCTGTACACATACTCAATAAAACTATCCAAAACGCTGACAAGAAACACATTCCAAGAGGTAACAGAAAAACACAACCCCAACTTCACACCAGAAATTCAAAACCTCATCAGACAACGCGACATACTGAAACACTCCCCAGCACCCCACACACAAGACATCACACAACAAATTCAAGCACTCAACACCCAAACTAACAACAAAATACAAGAACAACAAAAACTAAATTGGAATAACTTCCTACAAACACTTGATCACAAAACAAACCCCAAAAAACTCTACAAAACACTAAACAGCATCACACTTTCCAACAGCAACACAACACAATCACATGCTGCAATCACAACAGACTCTACTCCTTCATGTAAACAACAAGCAAACACTCTCATCAATCACTTTTCACATGTCAGCTACCTAAAACCTCACAAAGACGACCGACGTGTCATCCGACGTAAGAGACAATTCCCCATAGACCCTGACTATACACTCTTCACCAATCACCAGACAAAGCATATCATCAACAATCTCAAGCACTCACCTGCCTGTGGCCTAGACAACATAAGCAACATACACCTCAGACACCTGGGACCACAAGGCATACAAGCACTCACTAACATATCAAACTACAGCTATTCACACAACACAATACCAGACATTTGGAAGCATGGTATCATCATCACATTCCCCAAACCCAACAAAGACCCCACGCTACCCTCCTCGCACCGCCCCATCACACTCCTTTGCTCCCCCTCCAAAGTCATGGAATGCCTAGTATTACAACTAATTACACCTGACCTACCCCTAGCTCCAACACAACATGGCTTTAGGCCACTGCACTCCACAAACACTCTTCTCACAGACCTTACACAAAGAGCTTTCGACGGCATCAACTCAGCTAGACCACCACACAGATCACTATTAGCCACACTCGACATTAGTAAAGCCTTCGATGCCATCCCCCGCCACAACCTAACAAACAAAATCTACAACACAAACATGCACAACAACACAAAAAGGTGGCTGGCCAACTTCCTAGCAGGCAGATGTGCACACGTATCTTTTGCCGGTCAGTCATCTAAAATCAGAAACTTTCCAAACGGAGTCCCACAAGGATCTGTCCTATCGCCCGCACTCTTCAATCTGTACATGCACGATATAACTACACCCAATACGCCCCAAATAAACTTAGCCTCCTATGCAGATGACATAACACTCACATGCACACACCATGACCCAAAAAGAGCAACAGATCTCCTTCAACCCTATCTCAACACACTACATGGTTGGTGCACTACAAACAGACTTAATCTAGCCCCAGCCAAATCCACCGCAACCCTGCTCACAAGTTGGACAGAACACGAATACATCCCTCAACTCACCATAAACAACACACCCCTAACACATACACACACACCCAAAATCCTAGGAGTAACATATGATACTCATATGACATTCAAACAGCACACCACAAACATTAAAAAGAAACTGACACCCAGACTTAACGCCCTCAGGTCACTTGCTCACACAAAATTTGGACACAACAAAGAAACTACCACCACAGTATATAAACAATACATAAGATCAGTGATGGAATACGCAAGCCCAGCCTGGGCTTCTAACCTAGCTGAAACACATCATAAGACCTTACAGACTATTCAAAACAAAGCCCTGAAGATCATTACAGGCTGCACAGCTAATTCACCCACAGATCACCTACATCAAGAAACCAATATCCTCAAAGTCAAAGACCATCTGGACATGAGAGGCCCTCAATTCCTGGCAGCAGCCTCCACGAACGAAGACCACCCACTAAACTACATGGCAACACACCCACAGACACCAAGAAATATCAAAACAACACCCAGCACACGGTATCACACACAATTATTGTCCTCTCTCCCTCCCTGCCCACCCCGAACCAACTTCCAGAAGCACATCCATACTCATATCTCTCACCGATCCATCCACTCACTCACAGACAACACGCAGCTGCATGCACGACCTCCCGAAATCCATCCTTCCGAATCCTCCCTTCCTCGCGAGGACAGAGTCCACCTGGCCAGGCTGAGATGCGGACACCATCCAGCTCTCCTGAGCTATCAGAAGAGACTGGATGACTCCGTTGTCGACGCCTGCCCGGGATGTAACACAGCACCCCATACCATTAAACACATCATAGAAGACTGCATTTCACACAACCACTTATGCCAACAACACAATCTACACTCAATGAGAGCTCTGTGGGAAAGCCCGATCGTGGCCATGGCCTTTCTCAGGGACTCGGGGCTGTTCGGCCAGGCAGCTTAGGGAACAACAACAACAACAACAAGGAAATATGTACACACACAGAAAAAAAAAAAAAAAAAAAAAAAGGGAAGAATACACACTGATGTATAACAATGAAGAGGCGGATAGGTGAACGGGGAGACAGATATAGACAAATAATGATAAAGGGAAAAATACACACTTATGTACAACAATGAAGAGGTGGATGGGTTAACGGAGAGACAGAAGGGAAGGAGGCAGAGGGGAGGACCGGGGGGCATAGGGAGGCTTGACAGTGAAGGAGAAGAAGAAGAAATAGGAGGACCAGAGTGAGAGGAGGGAAGGGCAGAGGACGAAAGAGAGACAGAAGGAAGAGAAGAAGGTCGGGAAGGGGAAGAGATGGAAGAGGGGGGGACAGGGGAAGGAGGAGGTGGTTGAGGGGTAAGGGGAAGTGTAGAGGGGACGGGATGAATGTCATCAGGAACGGTAAGAGGCGGGGGACGAGAAGAATCGAGAAAGTCTCGAATCTTGGGAATGGACTCAAAGGACACGTTTAAGTCAGAGGGAGGGCGAAGGCAGGAAGAAGAAGAAAGAGATGGAGAGGAGGAAGGAGGAAGGAGGGGTGGAAGAAGGAGGCAACCTCTTTTTCTTCTTCTCACCGGGACTCGGACTCCGGACATTACGGTGGAGGTCCCTGCGTTTAGAAGAGGAGTGGGGAGAGGGAGAACGGGAGGTACGGGATGGAATTTTGGAAATCCGGTTGGTAGGGACAGGAGATCGGAAGGAAATGGAACCACGAGACGAGGGAGGAGGAGAACTAGAGGAAGGCTTTGGATGGGACCGCTGGCGGGTGGGTTGTTGAGCCAAACCAGAAGAAGAGGGGCGAGGGCGAGTAGAGGAAGTGGAAGGAGTGGAAACGGAAGTAGGAGTAGAAGAGTCAAGCACAGAGAAAGAGTTAGACAAAGGGATAGAAGACGAAGAGACAGTAATAGGAGTAGTGAAAACAGAAGAAACCGAAGGCGTAGAAGTAAGGGAAGAAGGAACACAGAGCGGAACAGATGAAGTAGAGGAAGAGGAGGACGAGGACAAGGGAAGCGGAACAGAGGGAGTGGAAGAAGAGACGGGAGGGTGAGATATAAGTGTAGAAATCGGACGAGGTGAGAAGCCTAGGCGAAGAGCTTCCTTACGGGCAGTAGAGTGAGTAAGGCCTTGTTTTGCTTTAAGAATTGTAACTTCAGATTCAAATTTGTAAACGGGGCAATCATGGGAATAGGCAGGATGGGAGTCTTTACAGTTGAGGCAGCAGGGGGTCGTAGACGGGCATTCATCAGCAATATGGCCAGGTTGCGCACAGTACATGTAGGGTAGTCGGGGTTGAGAGAGCGACAGTATTTCACGGGATGGCCAAAACGCCAGCAACCCTTGCACTGCTGAGGGCGGGGAAGGGATTCTAAGACGTCGATGCGAGTCCCACCGACAATAACGTGAGAAGGGAGAATATTACCATCGAACGTTATTTTAGCGATATTAGAGGGATAGCGGCGATTGTGGCGAGGTTGGATGGTGTAATAGACAATATTAATCACAACATGGTCTTGAGCAACAACGGCCTTCCCAATAAGGTCGGCGCAATCTTTGAAGTCCCGATCACCGAATTGGATATAAGAAGGGATCAGGACAGTACCTGTGCACGAGTTCATTCTTTGGTCTTTAAAAGCAGGGATGGGAGTACCGGTGGGGTCTGCAAAGGCCGCCATAGCAGCAGCCTGACTCTCGTTCTGCACTGTAACCAGCCGGGAATGATCATGACGAGAGTGGAAAGTGACATCCTTGCCCACCTTCTGAAGGAGACTGAGGTGGAACAGAAGGTCATCTCCGGCAAGAGGGGCTGAGGCGGGGATAGAAAAGAATTTAACAAAATCGGCAGGGGCAAAGAGATCGGAGAGAGGAAGAATAGAAGAATGAGGGCGAGCAGAAGAAGCAACTGAAGGAGAAGAAACTGAAGTAGATGGAACCGAAGTAGAAGGAACTGAAGAAGAAGAAAAAGAAGGAGAATAAGGTTCGAAAGTGACGATGTGAGATGAGGAAGCAATGGAGGAAGAAGACGAGGAAGGAAGAGTGGCAGATGCAGTAGAAGGGATAGCAAACGACGGAAGAGAAGAGGTCTGAACTGGCGGAGCGGGGAGGGATATGGAAGAGGAAGCTGTAGAAGAAAGAGCAGGCTGAACTAATGAAGAATCGGAAAGAGAGGTGACACACTCCATGTCTACCAAAGTTGAAGCCGAGGAAGGCGCCGGAGAGCGGTCAATGAGGAGAGAGTCAGAGGGTTGAGTTGGTACGGTACTAGTAGGTACGGATGCGTCTAGGGCGGAAGCCCCAGAGTCGAGAAAGGTCAGGTGGAGAGTCCGTGAGATCGCGTGGGACGGGGCCAGAGTGCGCCTTAGTTTGTTCCGGGGTAGTGGGGTTGCATGGACGGACCATGATGACCCAAGTTGTTTTTACTATTCTAATTTCGGTTTGTCGGAAAACGAAAAAGGAAAGAAAAACTAACCAAGGGGAAGAAAAATAAAGAAAAATAAAAGAAAAAGCAGAAACAAAGCAAAAATAAAGAGCGTACCATAAGAGCTAACAGAGCCCCCCTGCGCGAGTCAGGAAGACCCGACCCCCACACCGACGGCACAAACAGGGGCAGGTCCTAGGGGGTTTCATCCCCATACCCTACCCCCCTAGACAAGGGGGGATAGCACCACTACGTACAGAGAGGCCTAGCTTAGGCAAAACCGCTATACTGGGACTGAGGGCAAAGTGAATTGCAAACATCCCCAATCTGTACGTAATGAAGGGCAGCCGGACAGAAGCCAGGAAACCCACCAGGAAGGTAGACCGGACCCCCGGAAACCGAGACCGGGCCCTACTGATGGGCGGTCCATGGAGCGACAGCACGGGCGACCGCGCCGCCGCCCCCGGTACCAACCCCCACGTGCAGTGAGCTAGCCGCCACTGCCCCTGTAAACGGGGAGGAGCCAGAACTCCCCACTCAGCGAGGGAAGGCGTCTTGAGCCTAGCCGGCACAATTTAGTGAAAAATGAGGAGGAAACCCTCCGCAAAGCGAGGACAAAATCGGGAACCAGAAAAACGCCGCCACCGGAAGGTTCCGCTTATCCCAATGACGACGAGGGGGCACTTCGTCCACGACGCCGCTGTAATCCCTGCTCCGAAGAGCGGATGACAACGACCCCGCTTCGAGCCCCGCCACCACAAGGTGGCTCCCCAACGGCGGGGTAAATACAAACAGCTAGTGTAAATCATTGTTGCTAGATCGAAGTAAAGGTCTCTAAATCTAGCGGAAGTCGCTATATGTATTGGCAGTACTGTTAGATGTATGACATGATAAATACCACTAGAAAAATGAATTGGCAAAATCCATATAATATCACTTCGAAATGGTTCTGACATTTCAAACCAAAAGTTTAAATACAAACCGCTAGTCTAAATCATTGCTGCTAGATCGAAGTAAAGGTCTCTAGATATAGCGGAAGTCGCTATACGTATTGGCAGTACTGCACACTGCCGACGGCGACACGTTGCTGTTGAAGTTATAGTAGAGGGATGAACAGAATATTTTTCTTGTCCAATAATAGCTATTTCATAGTCCCACAGGACTTATTTGGATATATTTATGACCCCTGGTATGAAGGTATGTTGCCAATATAATAATAGACAAATAAATACCGGTAGTTAACCCGTCCAGCCCCGGCTAGTTTTGTAATGTTTGTTCACCAGAACCCGGCCGGTTTTCAAAAAATGGTTTTATTCCAGAAACAATAGCGAATGGGTTAGGAATGAAGGAAAAACCACGAAAAACCGCTCAAAAAGCTTAAAGAATGGTCCTACAGAGCCCCCGAAAACATATTTTACAAGAGTAAAAAATTGAAGGCAATTACCCCAAAAAACCAGGTTATTGCGCATTGAGAGTTTTCAACCATCGGCACGGTTGCGTGGGATACGTACACAGTTCCCATACAAATCTGAGCCCTCTTGAGTGGCTACACCTGAGGTTACGGTCGGCACAATTAGGGTGACGCGCCAGGCGCGTCTCTGGGGCTGTGCGTTACATACATCGCCGATGCGTCAGGCGCGTCGCTGGGGCTGTACGGGTTAAAGGACTAATAACCTAATAATAATGACAAATAAATAATTAACTGTGTATCCGGATACTTCCTGTGACCGAACTGGCCATGTCTCATATAGTTCTGATCACTGTATTCCAGAAAAAAAAATATTCATAAAGTAAAAAGGTTATTAAACCAAATATCTGTTAATTTATATTTTAATATTCATATTAAGTGATTTGTTAAATACGGCATTAGAGAACAAATCCATAATACAGACAAACTTAAATTAGTGTGGGGAGGAACAAGCATCATACTGTTATTATATCTTGCTGTATTATTATCGTATCTGAATCCAGACCTTCCTTGTGACATTTTTAACCTTTTCAGTATATAACGCAATCTTTCGGTACATTCTCGAAAAAAAATTCAAGTTTAGAAAAGGAGAGTTAGATTTTACAATGTTGATTGCCAGAGGCCATTCATAAGCTGCATAAAAATGTCATATAGTTGCCAAATAAAATGAAGACTAGCCAAAGAGAATAGTTTTTATCCTATGTAGGAGCTTCGAGAAGTTAAAACTTTTAGTGTTAAGCAAAACTGCATTGAAAAATACGCCAACATAGTGAAAGGGTTAAAGCCATTCCTACATACTTAACTTATTAAGCTAGCAGTGGCCCTCATCGTTGGTCCGCCAATTAACCTCTTGGATACAAAGTAATTATTCATTCTATTTTGTATTGCATTCATTAGACATTCTCATGCATTTTAGGGAGTCAAGACGAAATATTAAAATAGTTTTAACCATTTTGATTCCTAATAATTTTGTCTAATGTTACCCAAGAAAAGATGTCATCGTACTAAAGAGGTCAATTGATCAAGCTACTAGCAGTGACCCTATTTGGTGGTCAACTAAAAGCAGTGTCATAAGGACAATTTTTTCAGCATTATATCTAGCCCGTTGCTGTTTCTGGCTAACCCTTATTACCAGTACCTCAGTTTTGATCATTTTATCTGCAATTAACTGATTTATGCATGTTCGTCGTCAACTGCAGGTACTAACAAAATAAATGTGAATTAATCAACCGGTTTGATTGATTTCAATGTTCTAATTAAAGTATCACAACCCAGAATCAGATACCGGCAGATAAAAACACTGGAAAAAAAAGCCAGAGTGACGCTGACTTATGAAGTTAGCAGTGTCCCTGATCGTTGCTCCTCTTCCTGGGGGCGGACCTAATAATGTTGTCCACCCTTAGGATCATCTCGGCAGCTTCGGAGGCTGACAACAGCACTTGTCTCTTGACCTGGTAACTCTCTGTGATGCCAACTGTCTCCATGCTGTCTATTGTGCCTGGTGGGGAAAATTAAAATAATAACATTAATACAGTATAATTATATTGTATATATACAGTACATATATAGACAGTCAGCTCTCCTAATTCGCGCCTATATGGGCGACACAGGGCGGCGCGTATTAGGAATTCGCAAATTAGGAATAACATACCTTATGGGAAAAATCGCTTATGGTGGACACCTCGAAAATAATGGCCTAATTTTGACAATTTCTGCCCTAAATACCAACCAAAAGTGGATTAAATGATGAACAATAAGACATACAATAATAAGAAAATACACCGAAAACGAGAGCAAAAATAATTAGCCTCAAGACTCTAGGTTTATGAGTGAATCCGGTGAATCCGACGATCGGAGCGTCACTTTCGACCTCCATTTTTAATGTTGTCAAGACCAGGCAGACGCTCTAAGTCCACTCGCCCTTTACTTGCTTATTTGTGCCTGAACCTCGTATCTGTTGCGTTTATTATGGCCTCTAGTGTATTCAGTGATAGCGACGGTGTGCCTGGTGGTAATGATGAAGGAATTGAATCTCCGGAACCATCAAAACAGTCAAGTCAAGTGCCATGTCTGACGAAAGCCGCAGAAACATGACGATGAGTTAGGCTATGCTAAATATGACTGGGCCTATGGTTTCAAATAAAGTCTATGTGGTACCGGTAAGTAATATCCTCATATGATGATATATGTGCCACGCGAAATGATGGGTGTCCAAGTGTATTAAGTAAAAAGGGCGGATTTGGCCACTTTTGGGCTCCCGAAACACTTATTTGCTCCTTTTATAGAAAATATTCTAAACAATAAACATAATTTCACAAATAAATTTAAGAATATAGTCTTTGCTTTTATGGGATATATTAGAGCTAATTCTAAGAAATCCAAAGATAACCGTATTAACCCACCAGCCCCGGCTATGTATTATATATATATTCCTCGAAACCCGGGTGTTTTGGCCGAAAAACGTCTAGGCTAGGCTACCATATATTCGTTAATCAGACTGCTTCCCGCATTCCCAAGCGTAGCTGTGTTATTTACCTGTAGAATGGCATTAAGTAGAGCTCTCTAAGTCAACTGGTTGAGCTGTGATGATGATTTCATTGGAGATAACTTTATGGCCAAAACAGCCACTTTACACCACTTTTCGATACTTAACAACAACATACAGGCACACACGAACAAGCGACGCTCTCCTTCTTGTGGCCGGAGATGCGGGGCGTCAGTCCAGCCGGCTGTTGTTTACATGCGTCGGACCGACGCCTCGCACACGAAGCTCACAGGCTTTCAACCACTGGGCGTTCAAGAGGCCTTCCGGGTACCTGTTATATGCTTTTTTATGGGCGTTCAAGAGCCCTTCCGTGGTGAGAGGGTTAAAGATAAAGTCATGTCCACTTTAAATTATTCCTCTAAAATTTTAGACAAAATTAATGTTAACAGTCTTATTAATTCAAAGAAAATTAAGTCCATGTTACCAGATGGCTGTAAAGATTTCAAACCATTAATAGTGTATTCATATGAACGACCTGTTGGGTCTATTATTTGTAATTATAATAAAGTTTTAGGAAATCTTTCAGATAACGATATTTTCAATAATAATAAATGCGTGTGTGAAAGAGTCGTGGATATGCCAGCTAGCAGACGTGATGCACTAGCAAAGTTCATTTATAGTCCGATATGTCACATATTAACAGGTGATGTAGAACTAGTTAAACATTTTGAAAACGACAAATTAGCGGAGCTATGTCATAAAGGGTTTAAATTTAGAATAGGGAGTAATAAAGTTAGTTAGTTAGTTATGTAGAGCAGATTAACCAGACCACTGAGCTCCATACGGAACTCTCATAGGTCTGGCCCGAAGGATTGGATCAGATTGCTGAAAGGAGCTTAAGGCGACGCAAAAAACGGACGATAGGGGGGAAGGAAAATGACGGAGAATCGGATAAAAGGTCAGTGAATGATTTAGTACCAAAACAAACCGTACTCAGACGGGCAGTATCTGGGCAGTCAAAGACGTGGCGAACAGTTAGAGGGGAATGACAGGAGCAGCAGGTAGGGGGCGGAGTGCGGGGAGTGGACATCAAATAACCGTGAGTCAGCCTGGAATGGCCTATCCTAAGTCTAGTTAGTAAAACTTCCTCACACATTTGAGACCTGGAAGACGAGGGCCAAGGACGGACAGAAGGTTTGATTGCACGGAGTTTATTATTGCAGGGTAGAGCATCCCAATGAGATTGCCACGTGCAAAGAATAGAAGGCTTGAGTAAGGACAGCCAATCACCTAACGGAAGGTGGGGCTGGCGAGGGATCATTAAAATAGCATTCTTAGCCGCAGCATCGGCGTCTTCATTGCTACGGACACCGATGTGAGCAGGAATCCAACATAACTGGACCTGGAATCCACGTAGGCTCATCTCGTGGAGAGCGTGTTTTATGGCTAAAACTATTACGTGGGAGGACGAATAAGCACGGAGCGCTTCGAGGGCACTACGAGAGTCACTGTAAATTATAAAGGGCTGTTGAGGGGTGTCACGTACAATGTCAATAGCAGATTGGATAGCTAAAAGTTCAGCAGTAAAGATAGAGGCTTGGGGCGGGAGAGAAAACTGAAGGAGCTTAGTAGAGGACACAGCAGCGAGGCCCACCCCAGAGTCAGTCTTAGACCCGTCAGTGAAGATGGCAAAATGGGGGCCTTTACGACGTATGTGTTCGAGTGCGTGTTGGCAGTGATGGCTAGGGACAAAAGGATATCTCTTAGAGAGGAAGGAGAGGTGAGTGCAAACATTGGGGGAGAGAGATAACCCATGGGGGGGAAGGGGAGACAACAGGCGGCGAAACAGCAATGTGAAAGTCAAGAGAGTTGAGGAGAATTGTAGCACGAATCGGAAAGGAGGGGGAAGATGGACACGGATCGGGAATGAAGATATCACTGAAAAGGGAATTAGTGGGAGAGTCACTATGTTTAATTTTTAATGCACGGCGCATAGTAACTAAATCGCGATGGAGGGAGAGCGGGGGCTCGCCACTCTCAGCTAAGACGGAGGTATTTGGGGAGGAACGGAAAGCTCCAGTACAGAGACGCATACCCTGCGTATGAACAGGGTCCAACATCTTCAAAACGGAAGCAGAGGCCGACCCATAAATGGGGCAGCCGTAGTCGAGGATGGAAAGAACCACCGTAACATGGGACATAATTTTAAAAGATATATATTGTTTTTTCAGTCAATAAATTAAAAGATAAATTGTTAAAAAATGCGCGATGCGATGCGAGAGAACTAGAAGCATGGTCTAAATTATTAATTAAGTTAATTAGAAATAAAATTTTCTCGCTTAAGAATGAATTTAATCTTTCAGATTTTATAGACTATAATTATAATAAGCTTAAAGCTGATTTAATAAATTTACATAAACATTTTGTAATCACTACAGTAGATAAAGCCAGCAATAATTATAGCTTCACATGTAAGAAACTTTATCTTGAAAACATGAAAAAAGAATTAGTTATTAAGGGTAACATATTACGTAAAAATATTTGCGGTAATTCTGTTTATGAAATTCAAAATAATCTGAATATTGATAACTTAATCGATGAACATACCAAGAAAAATATAACATTTGATATTAAACTTTCCGATAAGAACAAGTGCATTGCAAAATTATACATGTTACCTAAATTTCATAAAAGACCTTATAAATATCGCTTTATTGCCGGAGCAAAATTTGCTACCACTAAAACTCTATCAGAACAAGTCGTAAATTGCTTAAAATACATTAAAAGTACTCATAAAAGATATTGTAATACCATCATGAGAAGAACTGGCATTAACTATTATTGGAGTGTTGACAATTCGTTAGAAGTTATTGATAAAATAAATACCATGCCGAAAGTTACCTCGGTACATAGCTTCGACTTTTCAACTTTGTATACCAATTTGCCTTTAGATTTAGTATATTCAGAGCTTTGCTTTATTATAGATTTGCACTTGGACAGGTTCGTTAGGAATAGTAATTATTTCATAAATGTTTATACATATTTTAATAATGCATCACTTAGCTCTACTCCCACCAGTTCTGTATATTTTGATAGAACTAAACTTAAAGATGCCCTTAAATTCCTCCTTTTCAATACTTATGTTAGATTCGGGCCGTACATTTTCAAACAAATATTAGGAATTCCTATGGGTGGAAATGCTAGCCCTTTAATCGCAGACTTATTCTTGCTTGCTTTAGAATTTAAATATATTAAAAACTTGGTTGACAGTAGCAAGAAAAATAAAATCCCAGAAAAATTAGCACTTGCTAAATTGTTAAGTAATAATAGTAGATATATTGATGATATTCTCGTTTGCAATTTGTTAAATTTTAATCAAGTTGCTAAACTTATTTACCCTAATTCTATTCCCCTCACACAATGTAACGTAAATTATAAAGTTGAAAATTTTCTTGATATAAATATAGAGATTGTTAATGAACAGTGCATACTTAAAGTATATCACAAAGTTGATGATTTTAATTTTAACGTAAAAAAAAATCCTTTCCCTAGTAGTAATTTCGATAGTAAAATAACTTATAATTGTTTTTATTCCCAATTAATAAGATTTTGTAAAATCTGCACTAAAGTAGATGACTTTTGGGCTAGAGCTAGGTTACTATACAGACTCTTAGTGGACAGAGGTTTTGAGGCAAGTAAATTGTTCCATAAATTTAATCTTTTTAGGGTCAATTATTGTGACTGTATTCTAAAATTTGACATCAATAATTTTAATCAAGCCTTTTTAACTTGAAGTTTCTTGTATAACCTCTGCTTACTTTTTGTCTGTATTTATTGTTTATCTTTTTCTTTTTCTTTTTCTATTATTAATATTGATAATTTTTAAATTTATTGTTCTTGTTAAAAGAGTACTCTTTGTTTAAATCTGTTGTTACTTCATATTTTGCAATTATTTGTCTTTATATTATATGTATTCATTGTCGATAGTATCAATTGCTTACTTTTGCGATTTCCTTAGTTTATTTGTGCTATAAATGTAGGTTATTTGTAGGGTAGTTATTGATAGGGGTCACTTGAGGCATGCTATGCTTACAGGTACCTACCCGATAGCACTATCGTTAGTGAGTGCTGTACTGTATTTTATATATTATTTTGTAATAGTATAGATATCTTATCAATATTTGTATTTTGTACTATTGTTAATGTCTTGTCATGTTGCAAATTTGATTTTAAATAATATTTTGACATTTAACATGTAGTTTCTTTATTCATGCAGAGTTTAGTAAAATTTGCCAGAACGTCCCAAACTTGACTACTTCCTTTAACGTGACGATAGTGCGTTGTTATATGTGCGATTAGTTTGCTTGGGAAACAGATTAACTTGCTCATGTAGTAATGTACACCCTATGTGGTGGATTGTGTTCTTTTATTTAATAATTTTCATTTTAGTAAGCGTTGTTTCCACATAGCGATTTTGATAATTTAATTTGACTTTATATTGTCCTTGTCCCAATTTTGGTTTGTTTAGTTTGCAAGTTTTACATTTTAATTAGGTACCGTAGACGCTTATTTAGAATATTGAGTTTTGTCTGACCCCCAGGCGCGTATTAGGCAAGCTGACTGTATAGTTTATTTTTTGTACACAACTTTATCATCAAACCCAATAGTCACACCTCTCTAGATCATAGCTTCACGAGAAGAGAAAGGTCATAAGCTGCACCTTAACACTTAAAGAGCGGGGCCCAACTTAAGTCCGTATCTAAAAAGCAGCAAGTTAGGAGCATTATTAAGGCTTTTAAAGGGTTAAAATCAAGTGCAAATGGCCGGGAGCGCAGCAGGCCACACGGCCGACACCCAGGGCTTACCGCCGCCCACTGACTCACGCTCCCTCTGTTCTCGAGAGGCCGGCAGTGTAGCCAGTAGTGAGCGTAGCTGGAAAAAATATGCCGCTATACGCTAAACTCCCATGTTAGTGGTAGCACTGCATGAAAACGACGAGTGCTACGTAGCTCGTTCTGGTCTCATTTTGAAGCTTGTAGCACCTAGATTTTTGCTGAATACATTTCTTTTCATGCAGATACTTGATTGATCATTGAGGAGGGCCTGAATATGCCCAAAACCCCCCGCTAGACGAGGGTTAAAAGATTCAACAGAAGTAAACACAGGGCGGGTGCCCAACCCCGAAAGGAGTTGAAATAGGGGAGATATCCCCCCGCCAAAGGCGGCTTTCTAGGGCCTTTCCTAGCTGATGCTGAGAGGATTGGGTTCTAGTCATGTGGTGATGGGCTGGTCTATCCGAGTGAGAACTGAGCGATCTCTGCCATACCCATAGCTTACTCTGACTGTTCCTTTTACTTATATATCTTCTAGATCTCAAGTGGCGGCGTCTTTTCCGTGGATTGACCTCCCTACTGTCAACCTAGAAGTTGGTAGATTGGGAGCCAAAGCATCACATTTTTCCCTTACCCCTCAACTTTCCCTTCATAATTGCTGAGGGGCACAGGGCCTTGGGTGGGGCTTTGGTTTCCCGGGCGTTTCCGCACCCTCCTCAGCTCCCTGCCTTGGAGTGGCTTCGGTCACCCGGGCTTTGTTAGTGGTAAGCAGGGAGGATTTTGTGGGGGCACTCGTTTATGGCCTTGGCCTTGCTCGAGACCTTGGGGCTGTTCGGCCAGACAGCCTGGGGAACAACAACAACAACAGAAGTAAACTGCCTCATGGACAATGCCAATCTATTATGAAACCTAGGGGTCACGTAGGAAAACTACCAGTCGGAGAAGGATGACCGATGCACAGCCCTTGTATCAAGACGCTATCATTTTAACTTTGCAAAATCACACCAGGGCGGACTGATGGACGCTTTAGCAATCGACGAGATACCTAGGTTCACCAAACATAAGAAACTTTAAAGTTATGAGGCATATTTTATATTCCATTCTAGCTTTAAACTGACAGCCAGACTCCAGAGCAACTCAATTAGAAATGAGGTAGTTGGAGTTCTCGGAGGGAGAATAAAGATAAGCCTTGCCGTTTTGTTTAACACAGACAGAGCCTTGCTTTAGTAGGTAATTTGGGAGACTGATCCATAGTAATAATAATAATCAGCATGAGAGAAAATTAAATTAATACCCATATGATCACAGAACAAAATAGACAAAGTCTTCTAACTTAACCTATCTAACACAATACATACCTTCATCCATATTAAGCCCAGCGGTAGTCCTCCCCTCGGCGTGCGCGGCCTTAAGCTCCGAGACCAGCTGGGCGGAGTCATAGCCAGCGTTGTCGGCAATAATAGTGGGGATGGTGAGCAGGGATCGGGCAAAGGCCTCCATGGCCAGAGCTTCCTTACCAGGGACGTGGGTGGCTGCCTCCATTACTGCTTTAGCCATTAGGGTCTCGCTGCAACCTGAAAAATAATATTTACAGGATTAGGGAACTGTGCAAAATGGAAAGGGAACATAAATGCAGGGTGACAAACCGGGGCAATATTATTTTGGGAATGAAAGTTAATATAGGAATATGTAAATGAAGTTGCATTGTTTGGGCCCTTTCATGCTATGCTATGGAGCATAACTAACTTTGTACAGTACTATTGTTCATATATTGTCAAACTGCATATTTGAATAAACATTATTCAATGTGCAGTTTTATGCGTTAATTATAAATTTATAATTTAACTTTTGAATAGAATACTTTAACTTGCATTGTACAGTAGTTTCTTTATTCATACAGAATTTACTAGAACGTCCTGAACTTCCCATTTGACTTATTCCTTGAATATGACGAGAGAATGTAAATATATGTGCAACTAATTTGCTTGGGAAACAAAGTCACTTGCTCCGCACTAAATAACCTGGATCTATGTTGCGGCAAAATACTTCATTACTGTACACGTCTCACCTAGCACTACATTACTATAAAACCATAGTAACACCTTCCCAATATCAACTTCCACCATAAACAGTCTTGGTCTATTTGACAGTTTGGGTAAGGACACAGAGCAGGTAGTGAGCATTGTGACTTCCCAAGGATCTGTGTTGTAGCACCACATAACACTACTGTACACTGACACTGACACACCAACAACACAAACACTACAATGTATGGTATGTATGTATATACTCAGGCACATACCCCATAGCTGGAGGTGGCCGACTCAAGACAGAGCCCAAACAGAAAAAATATATATATACAGTATATAACAATAAAACTCACACACATCTAGGTCGCCAAGGAGAAGACCCAGAGACCAAGGATCACTACAATACTAACATAAAAACAACACCATAACACCTACCTCCACCATAAACGGTCCTGGTTTCCTTAACAGTCTGTGTGAGGACACAGAGAGCGTCGTGCAGTGAACGCTGTGCCTCCTCAAGGATCTGTGTTGTGGCACCACGCAACACTACTGTACACGCCTCACCCAACGCAACACCACCTAGACGGATCATGCGATCCTCTCCGATCATAACCTGTTGGACAAGGGGAATAGACCATTAGTAATTAGACTATTGCTTAGGAAAGTTGTTTCATACTCGAAGGAGCTTAAAACTACCTTAACCCTCTCCGACATATGACGCAATTTTGAGCCTATTGGGGATACTTTAAAGCCTTTGTTACCATCAGGGGTATTTAGAAACATTTAGTTTAGTTACTTCAACCTCTGCAGTTGTCTTTGAGTTAGCTGTGGGCAGAAAACTAATTTTGGAGAGGTAATGATAAGAGTGAGAGAACTCTATTTCTTATTGCTAATCTGGCAACCTCTGCGTCATAAATGTGTGAAAGGGTTAAGTAACTCCAACATAACAACTAAACATTTTTTTTTCAATAATTTAAATACAATAGAACCTTTCTCATAAACGTTAAATAACTGGGAAACACACCTCCTCAATGACGTCACACTTGCCAAGCTTAACCAGCTCTGGGCTATCGAAAGTTGATGTGATCTCTCCGCCAGTAACCAGGGCCAGACGTTCAATACCATCAAAATCAGCGTGTTCGATGGCCATCACCCCAGCATCAGCAAACAACTGCTCTGGGTAGTTGTAAATCAGCTGACTGCAAGTAAAAAATATTATAGGTCATTTATCATTACAATTTGTTTTTATATATTTTTCATGTGTTTTTAGGAAGTTTGCACTATACACTGGCACTTCTTGACGTACTGTTATATATTGATTATTTTGTATCTTGACGTACTGTTAAATATTGATTACTGAATTTTGTAATTTAACCCTTGGGATCCGGGAGGCCTCATATGAGGCAAAATGGTCAAATAAAAATCGCCGCTATAATCATCAGAACTCGGCAACCACACGTTGTAGCGACGTCCTCTCTACGGCATTCTACAGACAACAAAAAGTTCTACAATTTGCAAAAACATTGACTGCTCTAGGTGGTCTAAATCAGTAGCTACTGAATTATGAAGTTGATTTTACCAAAATTCATATGAGGCCCCCCGGATCCCATGGGTTAAAGTAGATCAGGACACATACACCATAAGGTATCTTGTCCTCTCTGTCATAATATTTCTAGAACTATCTTTTACTAATGTACAAGTGTGATCTAAATTATTAATTCTTCTATCTTTTACTAATGTACACTCGACCAAAAAACAATCTTTACACCAACGCTCTAAAACTTTCTGGAAGTGGGTCGAAATCTTATAATACCTCACAGACGTATGTTTCACCCGATTCATTCCGTTCACAATAGATTATTTACAGCTCACCAGTGTAAAGATTGTTTTTTGGTCGATTGTAAAAGTGTGATCTACATAATTACTATGACAATAAAGAATAGGTAATTTTTTTAGAATGCTTACACACACACACTCTCTTACCGGTTGATGAAAACACTAATGTCGTGTTTGAGGATTCTCTGCACCTTTGCCTTCATCTTCTCCTTCTCTGCTAACTCTAGCTCGGCAACCTAGGGACGGAGGGAAAGGAATATATTAGCTATATAATGCAAAACCTCTTAAAAGTTTTAATTAGTAGAGCAAATTCTTTTAATCTGAATCGCAGTGGGCCAGTGCTAATTTGGATTACTGGATTTTTGGGACTAATACAGACAGTGCGGGCTCGAACCGCCAACCCTTTGATCAGCAGCCGACACTATACTGACTATGCCACTGCTCGCGATTATAGAGAGAAATGAACTTATATACGATATATATTTAATTGTGAAACTGCAACCGTATTTCTTAATGGATCACTTAGTATATTAAATGTATGAATAGTATGTAATCACACACACATAAATCAGATACCTTGCTTTCAGAGCAAGCACCCCAAAAAGGGATACCCATGGCAGAAACTGCCTAAAGGCTCACAGACATGCCCCCACTGTTCCACTCCACAGTGCCACCTCCACCTAATGGATTAAGACCATTAGAACTGAAGGAGCAGACCCAGAACAACCCCTCACCTGGATGGCAATTCCACCACTGTTTATCTATTTTCTTCACCCCCATGGGGACCCTGGACGAAAGTGTATCGAGCACAGGAGTATTCTGAAGATAGAAATGAAGCATGGTAAGTAAATGAAGCTCACACCAACTATTTCATTCAAACACACTAACCTTGGATGTAGACTCAACGGAGATCTTGGAACCGAAGACCTTGATCTTGTCAGTGTCCATGGGAGTGTTGGCAATCAGGATTCTGGCATTTTCAATCCTCTTGGGCTGGTTCACTCCGATCTTCTTCTCCAAAATGAAGCCTGAAGAAAAGAAAAATTATTAACCCCTGATGCTCAGAACGCAATTCGCGAATCGGTTGACCTAGAGAGCTCTGCTCAATGCCAGTTTACAGATACGAAACAGGGCTACGTTTTGAGATGTGTGTGAATTCTCTAGCAGTTAAAATAACAAAGATAAGGCTAGCCTATTACGACGTTTTTCGGCCATATCCCCCGGGCAGCTTACGGATTTTAAAAGGACACCCGGGTTCCTACCCATCTGCCGCGGTGTCATTTTAAAATGCTGCCCGGGCAGGAGGGGTTAAACTTGTATGTATGTATGTGTGAGTGTGTTGCGATGTTTGATATCGAGAATGGCCACTTGTCGAAGTTGTCAGCCAATTTCCATATGTATCCCGTCTTTACCACTGTGTATGAATGAGTCACTACTGACTTGCTATGCCTGCTCCACAGCTGAAATTGTCAGCCTAGTTTGAGCCAAATGTGCAAGTCCCTGCTTCGCCAACTTCTTGTGTGAAAGAGATGAAAAAGTGTACTGTATACCTGTATAGAAGTGTAAATATCTGTTTGTAAATATATTTTTTGTGATAGGGAATGTATGTACAGTATGTATATACTCTGGCACCTTCCCCAGTTTTCCTCTTTTTTTTTTTTTTTTTTTTTTTTTTTTTTTTCCCAAAATTTATTTCCCAAACTTGACTACTTCCTTTAACGTGACGATAGTGCGTTGTTATATGTGCGATTAGTTTACTTGGGAAACAGATTAACTTGCTCATGTAGTAATGTACACCCTATGTGGTGGATTGTGTTCTTTTATTTAATAATTTTCATTTTAGTAAGCGTTGTTTCCACATAGCGATTTTGATAATTTAATTTGACTTTATATTGTCCTTGTCCCAATTTTGGTTTGTTTAGTTAGCAAGTTTTACATTTTAATTTATGGGGGTGGCTGAATCGAGATAGAGCCCGAACAGGGACATCCCAACACATCAGAAAAATAAAACAAAACACAAAATCACACAGATCTACAGTAGGTCACCCAGGAGAAATACCCAGAGACCCAGGCCCATTTGGGGTCCCCAGCAAAAGATTCCCAGGTCCCAGATCCCCCGGACAGGCGCCGATTGGGAATAACATAATTATAAGAAAAACTTGAATTACCAATAATTACTAGCATCACCCTTACTCATTGAAACTTTATGTAAAGTCAAGAGCATAAATGGCGATGCATCCATTTGAATCCTTACCGAATACAAACGAAACAATGCAATGCTACATCATAGTCCAGATACTTCAGAACTTGGTTTTAAAGGTTCAAAGAATGGAATTTGTGTAACCTTATCTATGCTGAGAAATGTAGTGTAGTTTAAGTAAGTGTATCATTGGGCTCAAAAACAATCATAAAACATTCACAGCAAACATTAACACTTAATTTCTTACTCCAGTAATCCTCGAAAATACTAGTGTTCGAGCACTATATTGTTTATAGGGCCATGAATATGGGCTCACTGAGTACTAATTCCATTGCTTTTCCTTGGTTTCTGGGTATAGTATTTAAAATGCATTGGGCCAAAATAAAACTTACAAAATGTCTGGTAGATGGCAGGTTGACCTTTCCTACCCGGTTGTCATTTTAAAATGACACCGCGGCAGATGGGCAGGAGCCCGGGTGTCATTTTAAAATCCGTAAGCTTGAAAGCCTATTAACCTCTGAAGTGCACATGGGGGTAATTAGACACCTCTCCCTGTGTGCATGTATTTGAGGTGTTTCTGTCACTAAAATATTCATCGTACCATTAATAGCATTAATACTTATCCATATGTGCCTATTATGGGTTGATTATAAAGGTATTAACCTGAAACAACAATAAAACGAGTGAAAACAGCGTTTGGATGGTCAAAATCGGAGATATAGCCCGCGAGTTGTATAATGTATGGGTGAGGCAAGCTGCTTTCCCGCCAATTTCCCCCAAGGCCACTGAGACACAGTCGATCGATACTCTCTCTCTCTCTTGCACTCGCTTCCCACCAGTGATGACAACACCCTGCTTGCAACTCGCTAATGTTAGCACGAAAATATACCTCAGAATAAGGGAATAACAGGGAAAATAGGTGATAACTGAAGGAGAGGAGGAAAGTGGGGAAGGAGGGGAGGTAGAGGACTGAGATTTTGCATGGCCCAGGGGCCAAAACAAAAAAATTTTTTTTTTTTTTTTTCGATGTCAAAAGTTGATTTTTTTTTTCACTCACTCTTAACCCGTTGAGCCCCGGCTAGTTATAATATTTTGTTCACCCCAGTCCCAAGCCATTTTCACTTATTTTTTTTGTTTGCTAAAATGGAAGACAAGGATGAGAAATGAAAAAAAAAAAATCACCTGAAAAAAAAAAATTTGGGGGGGGGGGAGCCTCAAAAAAATTTGTTGAGCCAAAATGGAAGAGAATGGTGAGAAATGAAAAAAAAAAAAACTCATTTCGGTCATTTGGGGGGCGGGGGGTTTCAATAGTTCGTCTCCCCCGCATGACCACCCGCCCGGGAGCAGTAGGGTAAAACTGAGTATGGCATTGTACGGCATACATCCTAAGGAGTATCTCACATAAATCTCAAGCCTCTAGCTCCCATACGACCGGAGTAATGAAGGTTCAAAGTGGCGGTGAACTAGGGGTGTAAACTATCCCCACCACCACCAGCCGCGCGGCTGTCTCGGCCCGCTCACACCTACTGGCCCGGCTCCCACACACACTACGGTACCTCCCCCTCCTATTCTCCCGCCATTTCCTACCTTACGAGCCACGTAAGTGTTTTTTATATGTCGGACGCACGTGATGCGTCGCTGGGAGTTGGTGATCAAACACTGCCGACGCAACACGTGCGACGCTGGGTCTCACCGGGTTAAGAGTCTCCCCGCAGTCCGCCGGGGGAACTCTTAAGAGTCTCCCAGCAGTTCCCGGGTTAAGCGTGTTTTGAAAGCTGTGCGTCCGACGCATGTAAACAAAGCCTGTCTTTGCGACACCGCACCTCCGAAAAGAAGGAGACGTCAGATCAATGTTGTTGTTGTATGCTATGACGAGATTAGTGTCTGCAAATGTCCGATATTGCTAACATCGCATCGAATCTCTCTCCACGGAAATCGTCATCACAACTGAACCAGTTGACCTAGAGAGCTCTACTTAACGCCAGTTTACAGATATGAAACAGGACTACGTTTTCAGATGTGTGCGAATTCTCTAGCAGTTTAAATAACAAAGATACGGCTAGCCTATTACGACGTTTTTCGGCCAGACGCCCTGATCTCAATAATGTCCTTAGGATGGCGAGCCCGGGTAAGAAGGGTTAAACAGTGCGTACAGTATCTGTAACTATCTATCTCTTTAAAAAAAAAACTCTCTTCTCACCCTCATCCAAGAATGAGTCCCTCAGTGTGCCTCCAGTCTTCTTAATGATCTGAATAGCATCCAGGTTGGCAGATCCCTTCAGTCTCAACACCGCGTCCACTGATAGTCCAGCAAAGAAGTTCTTGTGTTGTGAAAGGATCTTGGAGCTTAATGTTGTTTTGGCAATCTGAAAAAGTATATGATTAATGCAAGTTTAGATTTTGTGACTAACCAAAGCTATCAACACCACTTGCTCTAGTTGTGGTATGTTAGTAACTAATTAAAATGTAAAACTTGCAAACTAAACAAACCAAAATTGGGACAAGGACAATATAAAGTTAAATTAAATTATCAAAATCGCTATGTGGAAACAACGCTTACTAAAATGAAATTTATGAAATAAAAGAACACAATCCACCACATTCTGTGTATGGCCACCCTCGTAAGGGGAGTAAGGCGTCCGGCAATAGATAGATAGAATCCACCACATAGGGTCTACATGAGCAAGTTAATCTGTTTCCCAAGCAAACTAATCGCACATATAACAACGCACTATCGTCACGCTCAAGGAATTAGTCAAATTTGGGAAGTCCGGGACGTTCTGCTAAATTTTTACTAAACTCTGCATGAATAAAGAAACTACATGTTAAATGTCAAAATAATAATTTAAAATCAAATTTGCAACATGACATTAACCCTTGGGATCCGGGAAGCCTCATATGAGGCAAAATGGTTGGCTAAAAATCGCCGCTATAATCATCAGAACTCGGCAACCACGCGTTGTAGTGACGTCATCTCTACGGCATTCTACAGACAACAAAAAGTTCTACAATTTGCAAAAACATTGACTGCTCTAGGTAGTTTCAATCAGTAGCTACTGAATTATGAAGTTGATTTTACCAAAATTCATATGAGGCCCCCCGGATCCCATGGGTTAACAATACTGTAATAATAATAATAATAATAAGCATGTTACTTATTTCTCATAAGCACCAATTTTTCCGAAGAATTCACTAGCGCTCGAAAAGAGAAAGAAAAAAGAACAAAAATCAATGCATCAAAAGAAGGCTTATATACAACACACATTTAACAATCACTAGCAGTGGCAAAATAGCCTAAACTCTATAGCCATCTGTCATGACACCTCTCTCAAGATCATAGCTTCTCTCAAAGAGAAAAGTCTTAAGTTGTCTCTTGAAGCATTCAACAGAACTCAGTTGTCTCATGGACAGCGGCAACCTGTTATACAACCTCGGAGCCATGTAGGAGAATGACCTCTCAAAGAAAGAAGACTGCTGGAAAGCCCTTGGTTCATCAAGACGAAAAGGGTCATTGTCATGACGCACAACTACACCATGGTGTGCCGGTGGGCGCCTGAGAAGCTCCGCAAGGTACCTAGGCTCACCAAATTTGAGAACCTTAAAAGTCACCAAACACAACTTAAATTCTATTCTTGCTCTTACTGGCAGCCAGTGCAGTTCTATGTGAAGAGATGTAGTAGGAGTTCTAGGTAGAACACCAAAAATTAGTCTTGCGGCCCTGTTAAGAACAGACTGAACTTTCTTCAAAATATAATTTGGAAGACCCACCAACAGGGCATTGCAATAATCAACACGAGAGAAGACCAATGAGTGAACCAACGTCAGGAGGCAACGTCTGGTTAAAAACGGCTTCACCAAATAGAGATTTCTGATGTGCAAGTAACAACTTTTAACTATCTGGTTTACATGCTCTTTGAAATCTAATCGGGAGTTCACATATACACCCAGATTTCGAACAGAGTTGGCCGGTCGCAGCTGAGATCCACCCACATTGATGGAGAGGGCACCCACTATATCATCAGCTCTTCTATTTCCTCGGATGATGAGAATATCAGTTTTACCATCATTTAGTTTAAGTTTTCTCGCTCTCATCCACTTCTTGATATCGGACATCAACAATTCCATCTTACTCCGTATATCAACTATATTTGTGATTCTCACATAAATCTGGGTGTCATCTGCATAAAAGTGAAAGGTGACATTATGTGCACGAAGCAGAAGAGACAAACTGCTAATATAAATTATAAATAGGATAGGACCTAAAACTGATCCCTGCGGAACACCATACTGCAGGGGTGTCGAGTCCGAGACCACTTGATTTACCATCACACTCTGGGATCTACCTGACAAGTACGACCCAAGAAGCAAGAGAGCGGAGTCACGCACACCACAATCATAAAGATCACTCAATAACAACTCGTGATCCACTGTGTCAAAGGCCGCAGAGAGATCAAGCAAGACCAATAGTGAGGCCACACCATTGCAAATGTTCTCAACTAGATCATTATGTACTCTAATCAATGCTGTTTCAGTTGAATGATGCTGTCGGTAAGCAGACTGAAAAATTGGGATAGTTTCATTCTGCTGAAGTAGTGGTTGTAATTGGTCAAGTATTGCACGCTCTAATATCTTTGATATGAAGGACAGGTTGGAGACAGGACGATAGTTCAACATGTTCTCAACATCAAGTCCAGGTTTCTTTAGAGTAGGTCGGAGTAGTGCATGCTTTTCAGAATGTGGGAAGCTACCTTCAGAGAAGCACTTATTAATTATTTTGGAAATAAACTCAACTGTGTGATCATAGACTCTTGGTAGCTTGGAAACATTTATGGGATCCAACGGGCAAAATGTTTTATTGAGGTTTCTTATGTAGGACGAGATCATGTCCACCCCTACTGAGTGAAAGGATGAGAGGACATTATTAGGAATGTGTCGGGGTTGGAGTACAACTGAAAGTTCTTCACCAACAGAAGCATCATCCAGTTCCTGTCTTATGCGAGTTATCTTGCCAGCAAAAAATGCCACAAAGTTGGCAGCCAACTCGGCATCGGGCACAGAAGGTCTTAAGCTAACTCTTGTTTTTCCAAGTAAACTGTTTACAATTGAAGCCAACCTCCTCTGGTCATTACCACACGAGTCAACTTTTCCCTGATAATACACTTTCTTTTCATCTTTGATTGTGTGGACCACAGCTCTTCTGGCTGACAGATATTGCAACCATGTAGAGTCTGTTTTATTTTTCCGCCATTCACGTTCAGCTCTTCTACGCGCTCTTCTAAGAAATTTAACTCGAGTGCTATACCAGGGTGAATCATCTCGTACTATGATTTTCTTCTCTACTTCTGGACAGTGATGATCGAACACTAATTTAAGTGCATTTCCATGTACCTCCACCAGCTCATCTGAAGTAAGGTTGGAAGTATCAATACTTCCCAAGTACTGTTTTACTTCACTGCTAGCCAAATTTTGGTCTGCATTTTTATAATTTCTAAATCTGATTACTTTTTCATGTGTGAGTGGCTTAGGGAAATCAAAGCTGAAAGTAATCAAAGCATGATCAGAGGTATTAGGGTCAGCATTCTCAACATCAACATCCAGAACACCACCACAACCCACAGGAGAGAAAACCAAGTCAAGGGTGTGTCCTAAGATATGAGTTGGGTGGGACACATGGTTTACAAAATAGTTCTGATCAGTCAACTCAAGGAACTCAGGAGAGAATGGCTTCAGATGAGGGCTGTCAACCCAGTAATTAAAATCTCCACATATCAAAAGTCTTCCGGTTTTAGCAGAAAATTCCTCGAGAAACTGCCCAAACTCTTCCATAAAACCCCTATCTGTGCCACGATGGCCAGGCCTATAGACAACTGCCATTCTTAGAATTTGTTGATGGAGTTTTATTTCCACTTCCAACAGTTCATAGTAAAGAGGGGCTGGGTTATGGCTTATTTGCAAGATATTCACCAGAGATGTGGAGTAGACAACTGCCACTCCACCACCCGGATGATCTCCCCTAGGCCTAGGAACATTTATTATGGAATGGGTTTTAGGCAATGCCGCCTGGATAATATTCAGATCTGACTCGAACAACCAGGTCTCAGTGAGACATAATACATCAAGGTTACGTTCATCCAAGATCTCGCAAATATGATCCATTTTGTTACGCAAGGAACGAACATTCAACAGACCCAGTTTCAACCGGCTCCCATGTGCATTTTTCAGTTTTTTGAACCTACAAAATTGGTGTTCTCAATAACTTTATTTCTCTGAGCTGTCATTAGAGGACAATTTCTACTTGAGGCGAAATGATTTGGCGGCTCCGTAACTGATGTGGAGCTCATACAATTTATACATTTGGGGGAAGTCTTGTTGGTGCAGTCTTTTGAGTTATGAGTACCGGCACAGAAGTTGCATTTTGGATCCTCATTTTTCCGATAACACCTGTCACTGGTATGACCAAAGCCCTGGCAGTGGTAACATTGTGTTACCCAGAAGCGATCGTATGCACGACATCTCACAAGTCCAACATACACAGAATTGCCATCATCCACAATGGAAGAGCGTATTTCAGGTGACATTTTTACTACCGCAGTCTTTGTGTGTGCATCACTCTTTTGCTTGGTGAATAGCAAATTCATAGCTAAGCCATCGTCGACCAGGGACTTTATTCTTGGGTTCTTGTTGAGGATGCTGGGAATGATCTCATTATCCTCAGCGTCATTAGCAATGCCTACCAGAGTCATTTTTGGCATCATCTTCTTTGGTTCGGAGACACTGAAGGCACTGTCCACCCCCAAACACTGATTGATGGCCCTTCCTGCATCTTCTTTCGCTTTCTTGGATGGAAGTCGTACCACCAGTACACCTGAATCAGTTCTAGTTAACTTGTTAACCGGAACCAAAGCCAAAGCAGTCTCGATTGCCTTTGTATCTGGTGGGCTTACTGGCTCGGAGGATCGGTCTTTTGGCTTCACTACCAGGACCTGATGGTCCCAGACAGTTTTTTTCTTTCCACCATCTACCACCTCAGTGGTGCGTTTGGTCGGCTCCTTTTTGGTCTCTTCAAATGTTTGCTGAACTATCTTGGCAAACAAGATATTTTGTAGTACAAAATACAAATATTGATAAGATATCTATACTATTACAAAATATTATATAAAGTACAGTACAGCACTCACTAACGATAGTGCTATAGGGTAGGTACCTGTAAGCATAGCATGCCTCAAGTGACCCCTATCAATAACTACCCTACAAATAACCTACATTTATCGCACAAATAAACTAAGGAAATCGCAAAAGCAAGCAATTGATACTATCGACAATGAATACATATAATATAAAGACAAATAATTGCAAAATATGAAGAAGTAACAACAGATTTAAACAAAGAGTACTCTTTTAACAAGAATTAAAAAAAAAAAAAAATCATCAATATTAATATTAATAATAGAAAAAGAAAAAGATAAACAATAAATACAGACAAAAAGGAAGAAGAGGTTATACAAGAAACTTCAAGTTAAAAAGGCTTGATTAAAATTATTGATGTCAAATTTTAGAATAGTCACAATAATTGACCCTAAAAAGATTATATTTATGTAACAATTTACTTGCCTCAAAACCTCTACTATAGTCTATTTTTCCCAGCTGATGGTAAATTGAATCCCTTAGTAGCTGATTTCTTGATACTTAACCCTTGTCTAGTGGGGTGTTTTGGGCTCATTTGGGCATATTCAGGCCCTCCTGCATGATAATTCAAGCATCTGCATGAAAAAAAATTATTTAGCAAAAAACTAGGCACTAAAGCTTCAAAATGAGACCAGAACGAGCTACGTAGCACTCGTGGTTCTTTTGCAGTGATGCCACGAACATGGGAGTTTAGCATATATCGGTATATTTTTCCCAGCTATGCTCACTACTGGCTACACTGCCGGCGTCTCGAGAACACAGGGAACATGAGTTAATGGGCGGCGGTAAGCCCTGGGAGTCGGCTGTCTGGCCCGCTGTGCTCCCGGCCATTTGCACTCGATTTTAACCCTTTAAAAGCCTTAATAATGCTCCTAACTTGCTGCAAATTGGTGCATGACTTAAGTCGAGCGCCGCCAATAAGGGGTTAATGGACAGATATGAAACTATTATGGTTGTGTGTCGTATTAATGCCATGTTTTCATAATTTACAATATAATTCGCTACAAAATCTATCTTATAACTGAGTAACAAAGATAGAAACATGACAATTTACCCTCAGCTGGAAAAAAATTGACTATAAGAGTCTGTATAATAACCTAGCTCTAGCCCAAGTCATCTACTTTAGTGCAAATTTTACAAAATTTTACAAAAACAAGCGAGTATCACAAATAATAACAATGGGATTTTTAAACTAACTAGGAGGGTGAAGGATTGCAGGAATCAATATAGACAATACAGTACTGTATATGACTTATAATATCCTCCAAAAATATTTCAAAATTTACTACTGATCAGCTGGTGAGGGAGCAGCATCGGTCTCTGTTTACTATTGGGTCACCGCGGCGATGCTGCGGCAACAATGTTTTTGCGTTTTGTTGAGTTTTTGGTACATTTATTTATTCTTGTGTATTCATTGTACCTTTGGTATCGTTTATCATCATTATTAACTGCATGGATAGAGCCAGTGATAGCCACCAGTGATAGTGCTCTTCAGTTTTCCATACTTTACTACAGAAATATCTACCCATCAACAACAAAACAGTGCAGTGTTCCACATAAGCATCCAGTGCACTTATTGCAGAAAAAATTACCAAGAAATTTTTTGTGATTATTAACCCTTAAAAAGCGGCCCACCACTTAAGTCGAGTTAAATAAAGCTGGACTATGTGGCGGCGCTCGACATAACTCGAGTGGCAATTTCAGCACGTAATGTGGCTGAGAGAGAGAGACAAGTGGTGGCAGGAGACTAGCGAGCGTATGACTGCTCCAGACCACCGCGGAGAACCTACTGACACAAATCTCAGCTCCCTCCTCCCTCTCTCACTCGCTACATACTCAATTATGTACCGAAAGTACCGAATTACCTGCTTTTTGCACTCGCGTTGCACGGTTATTGCAAGAAAACTATCCATCATACAAGGATCGTTATGGTGTCATTCGAAAGCTCTGTTTATGCCCTTTCAGGGATAGGTACTTGTTTTACGTTCTGGGTCTTATTTAGGCATGAAAATGATCACGTAAACAGCCCTATTTTGGCTAAAAACACCCCGCTGTGCGGTACATATAAATAAACCGCATAGGCCGCTCGTAAGGTGTTAAGTAATAAGTGAAAATAAGTTCATCCCACTCTCAAAACAAAGATGGCGTCCAAGATGGCGGCGGTCACCTGTTCAGAAGAAGAAGATGTAAACAACAACATTGAGTGTGCTACATGTGGACTCTCCAGTGATATGGACTACTCCATAAGTTGTGATGACTGCAGAAAATGGCTACACTATGAATGTTGTGCTCTACCAACCTTTCAAATATTTTGTTATGCTGCCTCAAAAAGAAAATTCACTTGCCACCCATGCACCCTATTGAGGTTTGGGGACGAGGACACTGAGGAGTGGCTAAGCAATGCAGAGGAAGCTAAACACAGGCAAAGAACTGTAATTAGGGCAGAACTGAAAAAGAAAGGTGCAATCACCAAAGACACACTTCTGACAGTTAAGGCCAGGCAAATTGGCTCAAGTCAAGCTCTGCCTGAAGACAAATCTGAGGATATCTTGACACAAACCGAGGCAGCTCAGACCCTAACTACACCAGAACTACCAAACAACTCTGATGACCCCAATAGGAAGCAAGAGGACAAGACTGTTGACCTAGGATTAGGGAATACACCAACAGACCTCAATCTATCGGTCGAATTGGCTCTCAGTAGGCCTAGGCCTAATTCCCAGACCCAAGGCCATGAATGCAGCCTTGCTAGAACTAGGCCTAGCCCAAGACAGAAATCCTCAGCATACCATCATTCCCATGTCACCAGAATCTCACCACAGGACAGGAGAAATGGCAAGTTGACTCAGCTTGCCCAAGAAACCCCCATATGTAGGTACCACAGACGGGGAACTTGTCGGCACGGCAAATTTGGGACAAAATGTGAGTACCGTCATCCTAAGGTCTGTCGTAAACTCCTAAATCATGGGCCAAATAGAGACCAAGGATGCCAACTAGGGAAAAAATGCTCATTTCTCCACCCTAAGATGTGCGAGGACTCCATCTCCAAGCAGGAATGTTTGAATAGTAACTGTAAATTACCTCGCATCAAAGGGACAAAGAGACACCAAGCCAAGCAAGATGTAAATCCAGTACCGGTACCTGCCACCGCTCAAGTGCCCCACATGGCCTCGAAGAAAGTCGACGCTGTCCAGGATACAAATTCAGCCCCTGCTTTTTTAGAATTAATGGTGGGGGTGAAAAGGACCCTCGACACGCTA
Organism: Paralithodes platypus; assembly: GCA_032716605.1. Lineage (NCBI taxonomy): Eukaryota > Metazoa > Arthropoda > Malacostraca > Decapoda > Lithodidae > Paralithodes > Paralithodes platypus. Next base: position 50,177,973 of record CM064528.1, read on the forward strand.
ACGAAAGCCATGGAGTCACAAGCGTCCATAATCAGCACACACCTAATGGGCAATCAACACAACAATGTCCCAACACATACCCAAATGTTTCCATGGCTAAATGCCATGAAATCATGCTAGAAAATGCAATGATGGGCAATATTCAAGGTCTATTCCCTAAGACAAATAAAAGCAAAATCCCCTTCATTGCTGAGCTTGCCGAAGAAAATGACCTAATGTTCATTGCCCTGACAGAGACTCATCTCAAAAGAGAGGTGAGTGATGCAGAAATAATAGTGGCAAATTACACCTCCTACAGAGCAGATCGTGAAAATAGAAGCCATGGTGGAGTCATCACATATGTAAGAAATTACCTAGCCTCAGATACAAAACCAATACTAGTCTACTCTGATACTGGGCTGTTCGGCCAGGCAGCTTGGGGAACAACAACAACTCTGATACTCAAGTAGAAATGCTGGCTCTCCACATTAAGTCACTCAATGTAATTATTCTCAATTGCTATCGCCCCCCATCATGCACCCTTGAAAGTTACAATAATTCACACAGCAGAATCGACGATATGCCAACACCAGACATCATCATCTGCAGAGACTTCAACTTTCCTATCATCCATTGGCCAGAAGGAAAGGTCTCAGGAGGTACCAGAGAGGAGCAAGCACAAGCCAGGCTTCTCCTTAAACTCTCTGACAAGCTTTTCCTCACACAACTGATAACCAAGCCTACCAGAGTCAATAACACACTCGACCTCCTCTTCACTAACAACCAGGATATAGTTGCCGACTACTCAGTGGAGAAGACAATATTCTCTGACCACAGCCTTGTAACTATACACACTATGTACAGGAAGGCTGGGGCTCAAGCTGAAACTGTAATTCCGCCAACAAAACCAACAAACCCATTCTCAAATTTGAACTTCTTCAGTGAAGCAATTGACTGGGTAAATCTCCAAACTTCCCTCTCCCAGACAAATTGGGACCTGATCCTCCATGACAAGGATCCAAATGCCATGCTTGACACCATCCTCAGCACCCTACTGAAGGAGTGTCAGCATCACATTCCCCAAAGGAGGAAACCTTCCAACGCTCGGCACCTCAAAATCCCGAGGGACCGAAAAATCCTAATGCAGAAAAGATCATCACTCAACAAACAGCTCAATAACACCCAAAACAAAACGAGGAAGCTTGCACTATCTACCAAGATTGCAAGCATAGAAACTTAAATTAAACCATCCCATGAGCGTCAAAAGCAAAGAGAGGAAGATCGTGCAGTACTGAACATCAAGCGGAACCCCAAATTCTTTTACAGTTACTGCAGGCGCTTCTCAAAAATTAAGACGCAAGTGGGGCCATTAAGAACAGAGGATGGTGAAGCTGTAAACGACCCCAAAGATGTATGTCGGATCCTGCGAACACAGTACGAGAATGTCTTCAGCACACCACGGCCAGCAACTGCAATCCAGGACCCCAAAGCTTTCTTCACGGAAGACACTCCACAACCGACTCGACTAAGTGATATTGAACTGACTGAGGCAGACCTACGAAAAGCCATCAAAGAACTGAGAACGAATGCAGCTGCTGGTCCTGACGGAGTACCAGCCATACTGCTGATTAAATGCTGTGACGCCCTGATTCCTCCTATCTGCAAGCTTTGGAGACACTCAATGGACACAGGCACAATTCCATCCTCACTAAAACAGGCCATCATTACTCCAGTCTACAAGGGTGGTGAAAAGAGCCTGGCGAAGAACTATCGACCGGTAGCTCTAACATCCCACCTCATCAAGATATTTGAAAAAGTCCTGAGGAACAAGCTTGTCAACTTCCTGGAGAAAAATGGCCTTATGAACTCCAGCCAGCATGGCTTCCGGAAAGGCAGGTCATGCCTTTCGAAGCTCCTGGCACATCATGACTGGCTACTCCACAGGCTTGCAGAGGGAGAAAATGTGGATGTCGTGTTTCTAGACTTTGCTAAAGCATTCCACAAGGTGGATCACGGCATCCTCCTTCACAAGATTAAGAAACTCGGCATCCAAGGCAAAATAGGTGTGTGGCTGCACAGTTTCCTCTCCGCAAGAACGCAGACTGTTGCTGTTAAGGGCCACACATCTGAAAAGTCCCACGTCATTAGTGGAGTACCCCAGGGATCAGTATTAGGACCTCTGCTCTTCCTTATACTGATAGGGGACATTGATGATGGAGTTGGTCAATCAGTTATCTCTTCCTTTGCTGACGATACGAACATAAGTCGTGTCGTCCGAAATGAAGAGGATATTCATAATCTCCAGGATGACCTCGACAAAATCTACAAATGGGCAGACGAAAACAACATGACCTTCAACGAAGAAAAGTTTGAAGCGTTACGATGTGGCCCGAAACAAACCCTCAAGGACACCACCAAACTACTCACTGCAGGCGGCCACGACATCACCCCCAAGCCACATGTGAGATGCCTAGGTGTGCAATTGTCCGACGATGCCACATTTCAACACCACATTTCTGCAGCTGTCAAGAAAGCCAAGGGAATGGCCGGATGAATCCTACGTACGTTCAACTCCAGGGAACAAGAAACAATGCTAACTCTCTGGAGGTCTATGGTACAACCCTTCCTTGACTACTGTAGTCAACTATGGTCGCCACACAAAAAGGGGTACATACGAGATCTTGAGTCCGTCCAGAGGTCCTTCACTAGAAACATTCGGGGGATGAAGGACCTTAGCTACTGGGACCGGCTCAAGAAGCTAGGGCTGTACTCCCAGCAGAGAAGGCGAGACAGGTACTGAGCAATTTATGTGTGGAAAATCCTGGAGAAGCTGGTTCCAGATCCAACTGGTAATGAACTCCAGGAAAAACAAAATGGTCGGACTGGAAGGAAGTGTGAGAGGAGATCCCTCCCAACACAGGCACCAGAACGAGTGAGATCCCTCCTCGCGTCCAGCCTAGGCCACAATGGACCAAAAAATTTCAACTCGCTGCCCAAGGAAGTGCGAGACATAGTAGGTTGCCCGGTAGACAGGTTCAAAGGGTTATTAGACAAGTTTCTAAAGACCATCCCAGATGAACCACCAGTGTCTGGATACACTGCTAACTGCCGGGCGGCCTCAAACTCTATACCGGACCAGACGGACCTCCTTCGAAGGGACGCACGGGACGGACGCAGCGGTGGCGGACCACGACTGTGAGGACGGGACCTCTTAGACGACTTCAAGTAAGATCAAGTTCCTCTTGGAGTGTGGTAAAGAGAAAGAGTAAAGAGATATGAAGGAACCACTGTATAGTACAAATGGTTCACAGCCAAACATGCAAAGGGCAAGCCCATTTTATGTGTACTGTACAGTATATTAAATTATGTACAAATATATAGTGTTTTCAGAGGTCCCCTATTAGAAATAAGCCATATGAAGAATATCTAAGAGTTGAATCTTTTTAGTTTGACAAAGCACAAGCTGACAGGGGACTTGATTCAAGTATCTAAAATTATTAAAGGTCTTGACAATATGCATGTCAACAAGTACTTCACAAATGACCAATCAAATTACATAAGAGGATAATGGTTGTAATATCGTTGGAAAGCCTCTTCATTCACACGAGGAGAAGCATTTCTTTTTCAATCGAGTGGTAAATTTATGAAATGGACTACCTAGAAATTTTATTGAATGTTATCCTTACTGTTTAATCAATAAAAAACGGACTTGATAAATAACTCGCTCTTATTAACTATCTAGCTATCTACTCGGGCACATTCGCCATTTTGTTTTAATCCTGTTTAAATGTATGTTGATCAGCTGAGCTGCTCATCCTGCATTACGTTGAAAATTACCTTGTGCATGCATGCGCTCTCCAGGGTGTCAAACAAATGCCAAGTCCCTCTATTTTAGCTTTTTCTATTGTATATGCAAAGATAAAATTGTGGTTTATAGTTTATATTTTGTCTATGGAAGTGATAAAATGGCTCTAACAAAACTATATTTTGTTAATTTTCTTGTATTCCTTCTCATATTCATTCATCATTATTACTCCGGTTTGACACCCTGGCTCTCTCTCACACACCAGAATACACTTTCTATAACCTACCTGTAACAAATCCTGCCTAAACTTCTGCTGATCTGCTGAGTTGTCCCGCGCTGCGCTGGTGAGTGCCTCTCGAGCAACGTCCGTGGCACGGCGATACCCGGCAATGATGGTCTGGGGATGCAGCCTCATAGCAACTAACTTCTCTGCCTCTCTCAACAGCTCTGACGCTAGAACCACCACAGAGGTTGTACCATCTCCAACCTGGACGGGAAAATACACATATATATATGTAAGGCCATTTATTAAAACCTATTTTTATTTTTGGACAAATGATCACAAAAATACATTTGAAATTCTTCCTTTGGGTAGGTTATAAACTATTGGAATGTATTTTTATAAAGAACAGATGTTTGTAACCAAATGTAAAATAAGAGTTGGAAGTACACTATACTCTATGTAACTCGCCTTTGCCACCGGCCTGTACAGCAGATATGAGACCGCGCCCGTGATTGGCTGGCAATGACATCACACCATAGGCATTATAGAAGGTTCCAGAATTTCCAGAGAGAGAGAGAGAGAGAGAGAGAGAGAGAGAGAGAGAGAGAGAGGAGAGAGAAGAGAGAGAGAGAGAGAGAGAGAGAGAGAGAGAGAGAGAGAGAGAGAGAGAGAGAGAGAGAAGAGAGAGAGAGAGAGAAGAGAGAGAGAGGAGAGAGAGAGAGACAGAGAGAGAGCGAGAGAGAGAGAGAGAGAGAAGGAGAGAGAGAGAGAGAGAGAGAGAGAGAGAGAGAGAGAGAGAGAGAGAGAGAGAGAGAGAGAGAGAGAGAGAGAGAGAGAGAGAGAGAGAGGAGAGAGAGAGAGGGAGAGAGAGGGGGGGAGGGGGGGGGGGGGGGGGGGGGGGGGGTGGTGGGGGGGGGGGGGGGGACCACACACAGGGGGGGGGGGGGGGGGGGGAATTTACTTACAAATAAGTCCAGTTCCATGCAAGCATGGAACCACCCCAAATGCCCCATGGCAGCCCCTCAGGGCAAAAGCAGCCATCCCAGAGACTGGATTTGGCACGCTGGTGTCTCAAAGCTCTACAATGAGGCTGAAGTGGACCAAATAGAATGAACAGTGGCTCAGACTTATGGCATACCCCTTTTAGTCGCCTCTTACGATACACAATAGACTGTGACATATTCTTTCTCATAATTATTACCTCTACCACATGGGTGGTAGAGGTATTAGTTTATTATCAGTGGTTGGAAAGTTGTATGGCAGGGTGTTGATAAAGTGGATAATAAAGTGTACAAAAGTTGCAATAGGAGATGAACAGGGCGGTTTTAGGAGGGGAAGAGGGTGCGTGGATCAAATGTTTGCAGTGAGACAGTTATGCAAGAAGTATTTAGAGAAGCATAAGGAGATATGTTGGGCTTTTATGGATTTGGAAAAAGCATATGATCGTGAAGCAATGTGGAAGGTGTTAAGGATTTATGAAATTGTAGGAAATTTGTTAGAAGCAGGTAAGAGTTTTTATGAAGGGAGCAGTGCATGTGTTAGAGTAGGAAATGGTGAGTTGAGTGAATGGTTTGAGGTAAAGGTAGGTTTGAGACAGGGTTGTGTAATGTCACCATGGCTGTTAAATATGCTTATGGATGGTATGGTGAGGGAGGTGAAAATGAGAACTATGGGAAGAGGATTGGGTTTAGTAGGAAAGAAAGGTAGAGATTGGGAGTTGAATCAGTTGCTGTTCGCTGATGACACAGCATTGCTGGCGGATTCTGAGGAGAAACTGCAGCGGGTAGTCAAAGAATTTGGTGTGGTTTGTGGGAGGAGGAAACTGAAGGTGAACGTCAATAGAAGTAAAGTAATGGTGTGTAATAGGGGTGATCGTAGGGTGAATCTAGATGTGAGGCTGGATGGGGAAATATTGGAACAAGTAGAGTGTTTTAAATATCTAGGAGGAACGATAAGCAGGAGTGGAGGTATTGAAATGGAGGTAAAACAGAGTGTGTGAAGGAAGGTTTTCGGAGCAATGGGAATTATGTGGAAGACGAGAAGTAAAAAGTGCAATGTATCAAGGAATTTTTGTGCCAATAGTAATGTATGGGGCTGAGACATGGACAGAAAGGTGCAATTTTTTTTTTTTTTTTTAAGAGACAATGAACGGAGGAAGGAAAAACACAGATAAAACAAAAAGGTCCATGTGCCTAAAGGCATCCTCCATTCATAAAATGTTTGTAACAACTGGATTTAAACATTTGTAGATTGTAAGTTTGTGGAAAGCAATTCGAGGGAAGTGAATTCCAAAGAGTAGTAGCTCTGGGGATAAATGAATTCTGATAAGCAGAAGTTCTGCATTGTGGAGGAGAAAGTGTAAATTCATGGGCGCTCTCAGCTGCCCTAGTTCTACGGGGAAAGATGTGGAGAGGCGGCACAATTGAAGCAAGTTCCTCGGAACAATTGCTGTGAAAATATCTGTAGAATAATGCAAGGGATGCAACGTTTCTTCGTATGGATAATTTAGGAAGGTCCTGTGTGATTGCAGGGTTATTGATTAATCTAATAGCTTTATTTTGAATTTTGTCCAACTGCCTCAATGCAACCACTCCACTTCCACCCCACAGAGGTGAACAGTAATCCATCTGAGAACGCACATGACTTTTATATATTACGGCCAACTGCTCGTCAGTGAAGAATTCTCGAACTCTGTACAGGAGTCCCATTTTTTAGAGGCATTCTTAGCAATGCTTCTAACATAATGTGTCCAGCTCAAGTTAGTAGTTAATGTTACACCGAGAATGTCAATACTAGGGGAAGTGGGAATATTTACATCATTAACAAATATATGGGAGTCAGTGAGATTCTGTCGGTTAGAAAATTTAATGTACTTGGTTTTCTGTGCATTAAAGGAAACTAGATTCTTTTGTCCCCATCCATTAATTCTAGAAAGGTCCTGGTTCAGAGAAATTGCAGTGTTTATTTTTGAATTTATAAGATCGGGTTGGGTGAAAGAATTGGTAAATGTGAAAGAACTGTGGAGTGTTGAGTCATCTGCGTAGGAATGTATTGGATTATGAGTGGTAGATATGAGATCATTGATATGAATGAGGAACAGAATTGGGGCCAAAACTGATCCCTGGGGAACACCAGCATTTATTGAGTGAAATTGAGAATAAAGGCCATCTACCATTACACGTATTTTTCTGTTATGAAGATAAGAAGAAATTAGTGGAACTAATGATGCAAGGCCGTAGTGTGACATCTTCGACAATAAGGATTGATGCCAGACTCTATGCCTTTGATATATCCAGTGCTATTGTATGTTACTCACTCACTCAGTTACTTGTTCGTCAAGGGGAATCCACGCAATGCGAGCTAAGCTCATTATTATCGTGCCTCCTTAACTGGGAATGTATTGCGTGAAATGCATGTTAAGTGTTTTATGTACTGTTGGAATGGCTGTGGATGTGTGTGTAGTCTGTATTTAGCCAATTGGCGACATCGGAAACGAAGGCTTAGGGTGGATCTGTATGGTACCATTCTCACTATAGACGGTACCGTCTCGCCCGAAGGCTTAGGTAGCCATCAGCTTAGGTGAACCATATGATACCCATCTCGCCTTGTACCATTTTTGCCAACCCCAGATGGGACGTCACAACGTCGTCCACTTATTCCAGGTACCTATTTACAGCTAGGTGAACTGAGGCTAACACATGAAAGGAGACAAGCCCAATTTGTCTCCGCCCGGCCGGGGATTGAACCCCCGACCCCTCGTGTGTGAGACGAGAGCTCTACCTACTAGGCTACGGGCTGTGTTTCACCATGCTTGGTTGATTTGATGCGTAATGTTGAATGGTCATGTTGAACGAATGGAAGATGAAAGGCTTACAAAGAGAATATGTGTGTCAGAGGCAAGGGGAGATAGAAGGGCAGGAAGACCCCCATTGAGATGGAGAGACTGTGTAAGACAAGCTTTGGATGATAGAGGAATGACCATAGATCAGGCAAGAGAAGTAGTAATAAACAGGAATGAATGGAGAATGCTTTTTTGTTTTGTTTTTTCTATATTCCAACTACTCCCTCTCGGGCATAGGCTGAGAGCCTGTACATTCCACCGCTCAACACGGTGAAGCCCGTGAGGTCTTGTTCCAGCCTGGGGAGTGAGACATGCGAAGCATCCATCATGGCTCGAAGCAGCTCCATCTCTGAAGCAGCTGGTTGCTTCGCTCAAGTGCTTCACCGTCTCACCCTCCAGGCTCAGACCCTCACTCTCAGAACGCCACCTATTGAGCAGTGAACTCACTAGGCATTGTCCCCCTGTAACATATTTTGAATATGGGAATATTCATACAGTGTTATTTAATCAGGGAACAATGAGGGTATTTTTTTGGCATTCCGGTGGGCTTTGTGGAATGCACTGATACTAGGTACAGCACAAATTCAATCCCAGTAATATCTTCCCATTGACACATCGGGATTTGAACCCGGGTCCATTGGATTACCAATCCAGTGGCATGACCACTCCACCACACCTCCCCTTGTGAATAGATGAGTAAACACGTGGTCATATGGGGGGGGGAAGGGGTTGGGTGCAAGTTAGACTAGATAATAGTCCATCAGGCGCCTGGCCCGGGGAGACGATTAATATGAAGGGTGCGCATGTCTGCCTGCCGAGATCGGAACCTCTCCAGGTGGTCAGAGGAGTGCTGGAGGGACCTTGGTGACCCTGGTCTCTGGGTCTTCTCCTGGATGACATAGATGTGTGTGAATTTGTGTTTTGTTTTTGAGTGTTCGTTGTTTTCTGTTGTCCCTGTTCTTGCTCTGCCGCCCATATAGTCGCGTTATAGGAGGATGGACTGCATAGAAAGATAAAGGGGGGGGGGGGACACCCGACCTAAGTACAGACAACAGCTGCCTCTACATTGTCACATCTCCAATTCTCACCTATGTGGTAAAAGCTGATCATATCATGCAAGTGAGAAGTTCAAGTGAGGTACAGATAAATGGAAAATAATTAGAGAGAGAAGAAGGTAGAGATTAAATTGGTGAGGTAAGTACTTAACACACGAGGGTCTTTATAAGAGAAATTCAGATAAAGTCATAACTCAATAAGTTAGAGTGAGTTACATATACAACTCCATGTAATTCATATTATATCAACTACAGTGGAGCCCCCATCTTCGCTGTTTCAATTTTCGCGGTACACACCAAATATTCCCAATTTCCATGTTCGATCAAAAAGCTTCAATTTTCGCACAAAAATCCCAGTTGAAACCCGAAAAAAGCAAAAATAATTAAAAACTCGACATAAAACTAGAGAACAAACGAAAACAATAAAACAAGTTTAACTGAACTAAAAGAATCATCCATCTGCCAGGTGTTTGCCGCTTAGAAACTAAATCCGAGTGAATCCGATCGTCAAATGCGCAAGATGCCGGCATCTTTGTATGACGTCATCACTAGGCATACGCTTACAGTCCACTCTTATTTGTGTTGAAAAAACAGCTGTTTGCAAGGTTTGTTGTGCCTGAACCCCTTATCTCTCGAGTTTATTATAATCTCTAGTATATCTGGTGATAGGGATGGTGGGCCTGGCAGTAGCAATGAAGGAAATTCATGCTCAAAACACAGAGCAAAGGCCAGTCCAGGTCGGACGAAAGAGGCCTAGACGATGTTAGGCTAGGCTAAATATGACGATGATTTAAAATAAAGTCTATGTGGTAAGTAATCTCATAATATGTATTTATTGGATGTATTTGGGGCAAAGTGGGTACTTGAGGGGTGACTGGACAAATTTAGAACTTAGGCCTAAAAAAATTCCCATGATAGAAACAATGCCCCAATCTACAGTATTTATAATTCACCTAAGGTTTATGGTTAGGACTGTTATTTAGCCATGTCTACATTATTATTTACAATGCATAAGATTTAGGCCTACTTTATGTACCGTACTGTAGACAAAAAACATGTTTTCATAGGCTAAAACTGGGAAAAAGTGCAACTTTTAGAATGAGCACGGAAACGATTAGAATTTTCCCCATAAGAACAGTGCCCCGATCTTGGCTGTTTCAATCTTAGCTCGATTTCTGCGGAACCGATTAGGAGCTAAGATGGGGGGGCTCCACTGTATGCAAAACCAGGAACTCCATTTTCAACCTATAGACCTACCATACAAACAAAAACCTTGTTGGTAAGAGTTGTGTTATCGGGTGTACCACTACGACATAGAACATAAATCATCTATAAATACTTAACCTAACTAAAAAGCCTAACCTAACCTAGTATTCTCATTACTACATGAATACTAGGTTAGGTTAGGTTAATGTTTTAGAAAGGTCGAGTTATGCAGTACAGTATGTCGGTAGTGGTACGCCCGATAACAACTCTTACCACCTTGTTTTGTAATTAACACAGAAGTCTCACCTCATCGTCCTGTGTTTTACTGATGTCTACCAGAATCTTGGCAGCCGGGTTATCCACACCGATGTTCCTTAAGATGGTGGCTCCGTCATTGGTCACTTCGATATCTCCTGCAAACAATATCCAGTATTAACCCCTTGAAGCTCTGACCCGTTTTAACAGTTTATTTTGGCTATTATTAGAAGATTTTATGCAGCTTAGGAAGGATCTGTGGGTATTAAAAGGGTAAATACTATCTCAATCAACCCTTTGACTTCCATATGCCGTTATTAATCTGAATAAAATCATTTAATAGTAGCCAGAAAACAGACCAGAAATGCATATTGGAGCTTGAAAGGGTTAAGGGGGAGTTATAACAGAATTCATCCCACAAAATTATTGGTCAATTGTGCTTTTGAACACATAACGATTTACAATACAGTACCTGATTAATATTTGCATAATCGATACATCTCTCTACCTGCATCATAATAATTCTATACCTATGCTTGCAAGTTAAAATATCTATATGAAAACCAAGACTAGGTAAAAGAATATGAAAGATAAGAGCAATTATATAAGCCTAATGAGGTACAATTAAGTTCATAAAGACCAATAATAATACTAAGGAGGTACTGTACACTCGGATACTATAGTCTCTAGCCCACTCGTAAGAATTCCTGGACCTCCTATGTTTATCTTTATGCAATTATGACTCTCTAGATAGATTTTTGGATAGAACTTGCTTAACATAGTACCGGTATATATAGTTTTGTAGTTGATGTATAGAAAGTTATATAGATAAATTGGTTTCCAGAGGTATACTTCCATAGTTAGAAATAGGTAAAGTCCACGCATATTAATGAGTGGGCTAGTGACTATGGCATCCGAGTGTACAAGCAAGTTCATAAAGACCAATAATAATCCTACCTTCATTTCTGCCCATAGCAACAAGGATTTTGTCCATGCCCCGTGGTCCTAGTGTGGAGCGCACCAAGTCCCCCACAGCAATGGCTCCGATGAAGGAGGAGAGGCGCGCTGTCTCAGAGCGCTCTTCCTCCGCCTCGTTCTTCATAATCTGTACTGGGTTCAGTGCCACCGCCTGGAACATAATTACAATCTGTATTATTTTCATTCTATAAACAGATAAGTTTTAATTAGCTTAGGAAGGACCTGTAAATATCACAGCCTTCTATCAGATTCTACCAGATTCATGGAGCTCAGTCCTGCAAAACATCGCTAGCAAGACCTCTAGCCAAAAGGTGGAGAAAGAGCCTAGATACAGGAGAAATCCCAGAAAGTCTGAAAAACACAACAATTGAACCACTACATAAAGGAGGAAGTAAAGCTCAGCCAAAAAACTATCGCCCAGTAGCACTAACATCTCACACCATCAAAATCTTTGAAAGAGTACTACGAGGAAAAGTCTAGGAATACATGGAAGAAAATGGGCTCCACAACTCAGGACAACATGGGTTCAGAGCAGGAAGATCATGTCTCTCGCAGCTACTAGAACACTATGAGAAAGTTCTAGATGACCTGGAAGAGAAAATAAATGTAGATTTCATATACACAGACTTTGCCAAAGCATTTGACAAGTGTGATCATGGAATTATAGCACATAAGCTGAAAGAAAAAGGTATCACCGGAAAGGTGGGGAGGTGGATCTATAATTTTCTCATTAACAGAAGCCAATCAGTAGCAGTAAATCAAGCAGTATCGGAAGGTTCAGAGGTTAAAAGCTCTGTTCCCCAGGGTACAGTGTTGGCACCCTTACTCTTCCTAATACTAATAAGTGATATCGATGTAAATGTACAACACAGCAGCGTCTCATCATTGCAGACGACACAAAACTAAGTCTAGGAATAACCACACATAGAAGACAAAGAAATCTTGCAAGCAGACATGAACGCTGTATTTCGGTGGACCAAAGATAACAACATGCAATTTAACAAAGATAAATTTCAGCTGATAAGGTATGGAGGAGGAAATGGAGAAATTAAAAGAACCACAACCTACTTAAGTCACTCCTGCCAATCCCACGAAAATCAGAGGTTAAAGATCTTGGGGTAATAATGTCAGAAAACATGTCTTTCAAAGAACATAATCAGGCCAAGTCAGTAGCGGCGAGGAAACTTGTAGGTAGAACGGCCCAATGATAACACTTTTCAAATCGTTGGTGATCCCACGACTGGAGTATTGCAGTGTGCTAACATCTCCGCACAAAGCCGGGGAAATATACGAAATAGAGTGTGTTCAATGAAGTTTCACGTCCCACATCAGCTCGGTAAAACTTCTTCATTACTGGGATAGGCTGAAGGCTCTTAACTTATATTCACTGGAGCGAAGAAGAGAGAGATACTTGATAATTTACACATGGAAAGTTATCGAGGGTCTAGTGCCAAACCTTCACACCACAATATCATGGAACTGGAGTGACAGAGGGGGTAGGTATTGTAACATCCCACCCCAAAAGTGTAGGGGAGCTCTGGGCAAACTGAGGGACTCCTGGTTGACAAACAGGAGCCGAGCCTCTTCAACAAAATGCCAGAGAACCTGAGAAACCTGATGGACGTGCCAACGGAAGTATTCAAAAAAGCCTTGGACAACCATCTCAAGTCGGTGCTTGATCAGCCATACTTCGCGGGGGGGGGGGGGGGGGGGGAGAGCTGCCCTCTCGAATAGTCTGCTGCATCAAACATACTCGGGGGGAGCAACTCTCGCCGAGGCCGCTGAGGAGGCCGAAACAACTCAAGGTAAACTCAAGGTAATCTATCTATTGCCTGACGCCATGAGGTATAAATAATCATAATTAACCGTTGGACACCCATAGGTCTTTCTTAACCCTTAACTGTCGGCGCGCAACTTATGCCGTGTGAAATAAATTTGGACTATGTGGCGGTTCACAACTTATGTCGAGCGCCATTTTCACCACGTAATGTTGCTGAGAGAGAGAGCTGAGCAGTGTGAGGAGCGTAGCAACTCTATGACTGTCACCCACCACTGCGGTGGACCAACTGAACTGTATTCTAACTTCCTCCCCCTCTCCTCACTCGCTACACAGGGAATTATGTAGGGAAATTACCTAATTACAGGGTTTTTGCACTCGTGTTGCACGATCGTTGCAAGAGAACCAGTGGTCGTACAAGGATGGTTCGGGTGTCAATGGAAAGCTCTGTTTACGCCCTTTCAGGGATAGATACTTGTTTTACGCTCTGGGTCTTATTTAGGCATGAAAATGATCACGTAAACAACCCTATTTAGGGTAAAAAAAAAAAAACGCTGGGCGCTACGGTCAAATAGACCACCTAGCCCGCTAAATAAGGGTTAAGTACAGTAGAATAATATTGACTGATGATACCATAGCTAAAATCAAATGAAGAAAATCATTGACCTGTCTACAGAGCGCTACTCCTCCGTCCAACTCTTCATCATCTGTACAGGGTTCAGTGCCACTGTCTGGAACATAATAATTACCCCGAGCTGCTAGACCCCCCTAGGACTCACCATTGCCCTGTGCCACTGCTAGACTTAGGCTGATTTGGCGACTCTTCCAAAACGCAACGAAAACTATATCATCGTGTAGGAAATTCAATTCCGCATCCAACCATATACAGTACTGTATACACATGAATACCCAAAAGATGTGTGGTTTAGGTGCTACGGTGGTCCGTAGTTGAAAATGTGGCACGGAATCGGCAAAGATCGGCCATGTGTATGTGCGTATTGGTCTGGTGGAGGGAGGAAATGGAAGGAGCAGGGTGGAAGCAAGATGATGAGCAGTAAATACCATTGGAAGCCCACCTCATAAACCCTGACAGTCACACATCTTGTTTTTGTCATTTGGAGTGTTTTGGTACCAGTACGTGTTTGACATCTCTTCTTTCGAGACAAGCGTTGCAGCCCACCAGTACTGTATAACCGCTTGAGAGGATTGCCGCAGCCGCTAGGTTAATAGAGTAAAAGGAGCCACAATGGCAATTTTCCTTTTATTCCCCCTTGGGAGTTTTTGGTCAAGCAGCTTCCGAAGAATTTCGTAAGAATTCAGCCATCAATAACAATTTATTTTGCAGAGCTCAATTTGTTCTTAATACAGGCTTACTAAAAAACAATACATACATAGGCCTACATACAAGTTTAAAGACCGTTTTGTCCACAGAGAATGTGGTTCCAGTCTCATGTCCTAAATGGCGGCTTTCAAAGCGGCCCTGTCAAGGGCTGCCTCTGTTGTCAAGTTCTTTATTTTGAGATCGGACCAGAGTACCTGATCCCACGTCATTCTAGGTCTACCTCTAGGACTACGCGCAGCTCCCCCCACGTTCACAGTCCGTCATTTCTTCACTGACACTCCTAATGCCCAGACGCCTTTTTAATTCCTCGCTCAATGCCCCGTCCATGAGGTTAACCCCAAATATCCATCTCACAAATCTCTGGCAACAGTTGTAGTCTAAACTTCCCCCAGCCACTTCTGACTCTAGCAATGGAGCCAGCTTAAGTTCAGCGCCACCTCCGTCGGACCCTGTATCGCCCAAATAGCAGAATTTATTCACACACTCCAGCTATACACTGTCGAAACCAATACTAATAGGGGTTGGCGGGTGCCCAACCCCGAAAGGGTTGAAATAGGGGAGATATCCCCCCGCCAAAGGCGGCTTTCTACAGTAGGGCCTTTCCTAGCTGATGCCGAGAGGACTGGGTTCTAGTCTTGTGGTGATGGGCTGGTCTATCCGAGTGAGAACTGAGCGATCTCTGCCATACCCATAGCTTACTATGACTGTTCCTTTTACTTATATATTTTCTAAATCTCAAGTGACGGCGTCTCTTCCGTGGATTGACCTCCCAATTTACCAAGATTGGAAGCCAAAGTGTCACATTTTCCTTTGCCCCTCAACTTTCTCTTATAATTGCTGAGGGGCACAGGGCCCTGAGTGGGGCTTTGGTTTCCCGGGCGATTCCGCACCCTCCTCAGATCCCCGCCATGGAGTGGCTTCGGTCACCCAGGCTATATTTTGGTCGGCAGGGAGGGTTCTGTGGGGGCGCTAGGTTATGGCCTTGGCCTTGCTCGGGGCCACGGGGCTGTTCGGCCAGGCAGCTTGGGGAACAACAATAACACTAATAGGTGGGTCATTTAACACAAGATCTCCCTTGCACACTGCACATTCAAAGTCTATGATTCTTGTCAAAGGTCCTCTAGCTCCACTTCATCTCTTGTGTACCCAGTCACTACAGACGCGACTTTGAATTGAGTTACTTCCCACCCAGGGAGGTTTTTAGGAAGGGAAGAGGATGTGTAGATCAGATTTTTACCCTGAATTGTGTTGTGGAGAAATATCTGGAGAAGCAACAAAAGGTGTATGTTGCCTTTATGGACTTGGAGAAGGCCTATGACAGAGTGGATAGAGAAGGCATGTGGAAAGTACTTAGAATATACAGAGTAGATGGCAAGTTGCTGAAAGCAGTGAAGAGCATGTATGAGGGTGCAAAGGCAGCAGTATGTGTGGAGAATGAGCAGAGCGAGTTCTTTGACCTGAGTGTTGGGTTGAAACAGGGGTGTGTAATGTCCCTGTGGTTGTTTACTGGATGGAGTCATGAAAGAAATACTAGGAAGAGCAGTGGATGTTGGTGTATCGCTGAAAAGGCACGGAAATGAGTGGAAGCTGCCTATACTACTGTTTGCGGATGACACAGTTCTGATGAGCGATAATGAATGGGAGTTGCAGGGTCTGGTAAATGAGTTTGGAACAGTGTGCGAAAAACGGAATTTGAAGGTAAATGCGGGGGAAAGCAAGGTTATGGTCTTCGAAAGGGGTGAAGTTGAACGGTCAGGCTATGGAGATCGTCAGCTCTTTTAAGTATCTGGGCAATGTGTTGAGTAAAGATGGGATTGTGGATGAAGAAGTGCGGGAGAGGGTGCAACAGGGGAAGAGGGTTGTAGGAACGTTGAAAGCAGTAACAAGAAATAGAGTGGTCAGTATGGAAGTGAAGAAGTCCTTGCATGACAGCGTGGTAATCCCGACACTAACTTACGGAAGCGAAGCATGGAGTTCGTGGAGAGACTCAGACCAAGAGTGAGAGCGGTGGAAATGAGTTACTTGAGAAGTGCGTGCGGAGTTACATGGAGGGATAGACGAATGAGGAAGTAAGAAGGAGGTGTGGTGTGGAGGTAGATGTACTGGAAAGTGTGAAAAGGAACAACTTGAGATGGTTCGGCCATATAGAACGTATGGGAAGCGAGAGAATAACTAAGAGGGTGTACGAGAGCGAGGTGGAAGGACAGAGAGGGAGAGGTAGAAGGATGGAGTGAGGAAGTATATGGATGGAGTGAGGAAGTATATGGATGAAGGTGGTGCTGGTTGGGAGGAGGGGCATCGACTGACTGGGGACAGAGGTGCTTGGGGCGGTTCGTTCGTGGCCACCCCTACGGGGATCATGGCGTCAGGCAATAGATAAATAGATAGACATTCCACCCCTTTCACACATACGGCGCATGGATAATCGCCGCTTCTTTCCATAATTCCGTGCCCTACTCCACTAATCATGACCTTTGTTTCATCTATGTTAACTATTAGGGCTGCAAGATTAATAAAGGGTCTACCTCGTCGGGAGAGAATAACACCAACTCTGATTGATTTACACTGGTTACCAATTAAGGCAAGAATTGTCTACAAATTGTGTGTTATGACATATCAAGCATTGAAGTTTGGAAAACCAGGATATATAAGGGACCTATTAAAAGATTTCCACGTAGATACTGCCATGACATTAACCCCTTATTGGCGGCGCTCGACTTAAGTCGTGCACCAATTTGCAGCAAGTTAGGAGATTATTAAGGCTTTTAAAGGGTTAAAATAGAGTGCAAATGGCCGGGAGCGCAGCGGGCCAGACAGCCGACTCCCAGGGCTTACCGCCGCCCATTAACTCATGTTCCCTGTGTTCTCGAGAGGCCGGCAGTGTAGCCAGTAGTGAGCATAGCTGGGAAAAATATACTGCTATACGCTAAACTCCCATGTTTGTGGCACCACTGCAAAAGAACCACGAGTGCTACGTAGCTCGTTCTGGTCTCATTTTGAAGCTTTTAGCGCCTATTTTTTTGCTGAATACATTTCTTTTCATGCAGATACTTGATTGATCATTCAGGAGGGCCTGAATATGCCCAAATGAGCCCAAAACACCCCGCTAGACAAGGGTTAAGACACAGTGTGGAGCTACACAGGCTGGAAGAGCCACGAAGCAATTTTGAATTTGGATTTTCTATCTATCTATCTATTGCCTGACGCCGTGATCCCCGAAGGAGTGGACACAAACGAACCGCCCCCATTTTGAGCCTTTGAAAAGAGAGCTCCACGGCTCTACAATGAACTGCCTGAAAATGTCAAGAACAGTGAAAATTTTAAGAGATTGAAGACGCACTTATTCACCGAGTGCTATGACTTCGAAGACAAGACCATAAAGCCTGAATTCAAGTGCTAGAATATGTGAGAGCGGCTGCGACGAACGTCGTGAAAGCGATGGAGCGCGGCCGAGAATCATCACTACAAGTAACAAGTAAGTAAGTATTAGACCTTTGTTTGTCATAGCTTCCCTCTATCTTTTGAACTTTGCCTCTGTTTCCTGCGCACTATCTGCGATAAGAACTAGGTCAGTTTCATATAACAACTCCCATGGGAGTCCTGTCTTCAAGTCCCTTGACAGAGCCTCCAGGACCAAAACAAACAGTAATGAGCTCAGCACTGAACCTTGGTGAACTCCAACTTTTACTGAGAACTCTTCGCTCAGGACCCCATTCACTCCAACTGCTGCCTGTGACCCCTCATACATTCTCATTATCACACGCACCAACCACTCTTCTACTACGAGTATAAGAAATAAAACTTTCAAGTTACTGGAGTTCACTCTAGGGCTATATACAATCCAATTTAACCCACAGAAACCCAGCGACGACACGTTTGCATCGGCAATGTTTGTAACGCTAAACCCCAGAGCTGCATAGGGTGCGTCGCGGTTAATTACTCCGATCCTATGGCACCTAGAGGGCTCAGATTTGAATGGGAACTGTGTAAGTATCCCACGCAACAATGCCGATGGTTGAAAACTCTCAAAAGTCCAACCGCGTGCGCGTGGGCGCGCAAAAACCTGTTTTTGCCTACCCATTTCCCCATGTTAATTCCGACTTTCGGGCGCACCGTAAGACCCCTTAATGACCTAGGGGATCGGTTTTTTGTGGGTTTTCCTTCATTTCTAACCCATTCCTGGTGTTTTCTGGAAACAAACTTTTTTTTCACAACCTGCTGGTCATGGATGGTAAATTTATTATTAACTAGCTGGAGTTCAGTGGGTTAAGGAAGAAAAATAGGGAGAATATACCTTAATGAAAAAAGGTAGGTATATAAGGGAGAAAAGTAAAGGATATAAAGAAGCATATAGGGCTGTGCCCGCTATGATTATCCAATTCGGTCACGTATTAGTTATTTGTATTATTATTCATCAGTTCTTCGATTGATAGTGGAGGGGTTCTTAAACTGGGGTCCATGGACATGCTTCAGGGGGTCCGTGAAGGGTCGCTAAAAATCTGTATTGGACGTGAAGCGATCAGGTGTTTATACTGACTCAAGACAGCAGTACCGGTAACTGTGAGTGAGTCACTCAGTCGGACTCAGTCCTACTGAAGCTCACAACTAGTGAACCTTACCTTAGGTAGGGTAGAGATACCAAAGGAGACGAATTGTCCAGTAGAGACACACTTCATGCAAAAAAACTGCCATGCAAAAAACTAAAGTACCTGAAAAGAAAACAAATACATAAAAAAATATTTTATGCTATTAGTGATGTTCTCAAAGACTACCAGCCTAATAGGACACACATTTATCTTGAGAAAAAATAAACAAAAATAAAAATGAGATTTTCGGGGTATCTCTTAGCCCAAACCTAAGAAAGCGATTTTTTCACAGCTCATTTTTTCCTACTTCTCTAACTCGGATAGTTTTTCTTTTGTTTCAAATGGAAAGAGCATGTCTTGAACTATACTCCTGCATGGTTTCATGACTCTTGCATGAACGAGTGCTCGTGAAAGTGGGTGCGTCCCCATTGGTTCATGATATGGTCCAAAACCAATGGAGACGCATTTTTTCAAACTGGGTTTAGAAGGGCATAAACCGCATGCATGGTAAACCCCAATCTCGCCCCACCTCCTCCTGTATTCATGGTCGAGTTTCCTTTGATGGTGGTGGAGCTACCTTCATTTGACTTCGAGGCCCAATGGAGACGCGTCTGGATGGGGTGGTGGTGTGCGTCTCCATTGGTTTAGTGTTATTTATCAAAGTTATCTGCCCGATTTATAATATTATATCTTATTTCAGTTGCAAGAATATTGAATTAATAGTGCATGAACTACAACTACAAACTAACAGAAATGGAAAATAGAAATAAATAGTGTATGAACTATCGAATAAAGACTAAATAATGACAGAAATAATCGTACAATTTGTTTTTGTCACGTAGGTCTAAGTGTGAGCTTTCGATACCCAGCTTCACAACACACACACACACCCACACACTCAGGGGTCTAAATGTGGCCAAATTGCACTTTTTCATTGACCGTGACTGAACATCAACGAGACATAGGTCTACTTGTTTGGACGTCCCTCTGACTCCCTCACTGGAGTGACTCGTGCTGCCGTGCGGTGGGGCCAGTGGCACAACCCTTTAGTAGAGGGTTGTGCCAGTGGGGGGCGAAGGAGAGAGGGAAATCGACACTCCTTTATTTCTCTCTCCTCCCCCACTTTGCGAATCGGTAATTTGTGGGTTATTTCGCATATTTCTTTGTTACTATGCATCTTATATGCATTCATGTGCTTTGTGGTGATATAATATTGATATATATGAGAGATATAAGCGCTATTGCGTATTTTCCCCCTCCTTTCCTCCCCCCTCCCTCGCAAACTAGCTAGGCAGTGGAAGGGTGGCGGGGTTGCTTTTTACCAACAAATATGCAATTCTCGACCATTGTAACTTCACTGCGGCGCGATATTTTAAAGAAAATATATATAGAGTCATATGTTGGTTGGTATTCACTACACGTTGTAGTTTTTGTAGCTACAGTATTTGGAAATGTTGCCAAAAATGGCTTAGGATTCGGGCAAAGTCTTTCACAATTTATTTTCTCTATAGATGTACAATGTAGGCCCACTATCAGCATGCAACTACTTTAGTTTAAGCTAGAAGTATAAGTGGTATAAATATTATCTACTAAATAATCAAATTACTCGCATATTAATACAAAAAAACAGACGTTCGTCTGCACTGGACTGGGGTGCGTCTACTTAGGGTTTGGTGGTCATAAGGAGACGCACTTGATGTTGGACCTCTTATCTCGGAAAATACTTGAAATATATCAAACATTGACACATCCATTAAAAGAATAACCATTTGGTAATATATCAAGTGAGTTTCAAGTTAAAAGAATGAATGAGCTTGACACACAGATTTTTTTCTTGAAAACTTTCACACTTTTTGCGTCTCCTTTGGTGCCTCTACCCTACCTTAGGTTGTGTTCGCCACTCTCCTAGCAGCACCGAGGAGCGCGTCGTCCCTCGTTGTGGGTTGTGTTTTAGTGCAGCAGGCTGTTTGAAGAGACAGCCCGCTCCCTTGCTAAGATGGGCTCGTCTGGCACTTTTTGCAGTTCAACATCGAGGGCTCTCTTGAAGTTTTCTAAAGAGACGCCCCTCATGTTTCTTACTCGCCGTGGGAGTTTGTTGAAGAGACGTGGGCCTCTGTGTGATAACCAACCCTCTCGCAGAGAGCCCATAGCACCCCTGTTATTCATCCGGGGGATATTGCATTCCCCGCCTCTCCTATCACTGAATTTCATGACTATCGGAGTATGTAGGTTTGGTACTAAACCCTCTGCGATTTTCCACGTGTATATTATTAGGTAACGTTCTCTTCTACGTTCCAGCGAGTACAGGTTCAGTGCTCTTAAACGATCCCAATAGTGTAGCTGTTTGATCGAACTTATATGCGTAGTGAAATTTCTTACTACACTCTCTAAGTCATTTATTTCACCTGCTTTGTATGGGGATGTTAATACGCTACAGTATTCAAGGCGCAGTAGCACTAGAGATTTGAAGAGCGTTATCATAGGTAATTCAACGCATGTTTTAAATGTACGCAGAATCCAACCCGTTAAACGTTTCGCAGCCGCAACTTTGACCTGGTTATGTTCTTTGAAACACATATTTTCAGACATTAACAGCCCAAGGTCTTTCACACTGTCTTTCCGTTCTATTATGTGGTTAGATTCTGTTAGGTAGTTTGTGATCACTTTAACCCTCCAGCCCCGGCTATGTATTATATATATATTCCTCGAAACCCGGGTGTTTTGGCCGAAAAACGTCTAGGCTAGGCTACCGTATATTAGTTAATCAGACTGCTTCCCGCATTCCCGCGCATCCCCAAGCGTAGCTGTGTTATTTACCTGTAGAATGGCATTAAGTAGAGCTCTCTAAGTCAACTGGTTGAGCTGTGATGATGATTTCATTGGAGATAACTTTATGGCCAAAACAGCCACTTTACACCACTTTTCGATACTTAACAACAACATACAGGCACACACGAACAAGCGACGCTCTCCTTCTTGTGGCCGGAGATGCGGGGTGTCGGTCCAGCCGGCTGTTGTTTACATGCGTCGGACCGACGCCTCGCACACGAAGCTCACAGGCTTTCAACCACTGGGCGTTCAAGAGGCCTTCCGGGTACCTGTTATATGCGTTTTTATGGGCGTTCAAGAGCCCTTCCGTGGTGAGAGGGTTAACGCCATTATTATCTCCGTACCTTATTAATTGGAATTTTTCTTCATTGAATTGCATGTTGTTTTCCCTGGTCCACTGGAACACTACATTTATGTCTTCCTGCAGCTGGCCCGTGTCCTCTTGTGTGTTTACTATCTTGCTTAGTTTTGTGTCATCCGCAAAAGACGACACCGTACTGTGTCTTGTGTTGGTATCTATGTCGCAAATTAGAATGAGGAACAGAAGGGTTGCTAGCAGCCTAGCACTGTTCCTTGGGGCACCGAGCTTTTTACATCCAAAGGCTCAGATGTGACTTGGTTTACTGCTACTGATTGTTTCCGGTTTACAAGGAAATTGGGTAAGATTAGGAGTAGTGGGCGTACCACTACCGACATACAGCATAACTCATCTATAAAACATTAACCTAACCTAACCTAGTACTACATGAATACTAGGTTAGGTTAGGTTAATGTTTTATAGATGAGTAATACTGTATGTTGGTAGTGGTACGCCCACTACTCCTAATCTTACCGGACTTCCCAAACTTGACTACTTCCTTTAACGTGACGATAGTGCGTTGTTATATGTGCGATTAGTTTGCTTGGGAAACAGATTAACTTGCTCATGTAGTAATGTACACCCTATGTGGTGGATTGTGTTCTTTTATTTAATAATTTTCATTTTAGTAAGCGTTGTTTCCACATAGCGATTTTGATAATTTAATTTGACTTTATATTGTCCTTGTCCCAATTTTGGTTTGTTTAGTTTGCAAGTTTTACATTTTAATTGTATATCCACCGTCCGATTTTCCCCGTTATACCTTTTGCTTTTAGTTTGTGGGCTATTATACCATGGTCACATTTATCAAATGCCTTAGCAAAATCGGTGTAGATGACATTAACGTTTTTCTTTTCTTCTAGCGCTTTAAAATTTTTGTCATAATGTTCCAAAAGTTGTGAGAGACATGAAGGTGTGTTTGTGTAAACTACTGTAAAGTGACTCATAGAATTGTTTGCTTATATTATCAACCTAGCCTACAATCCACCAGCAAATAAATTACACAACCGTCATATATGGCAAGTCATAATTAAGTGATAACAGAATTTTCTTCAGTCTTGCTCGGGCGGTGATAGGGAGAGCACGCCATTTTGGGTCCTGGTCCCTTATAAATATGATAATAGAATATATAGGCTAGGCTATTATCGCCTTTTTATGTCTTTAACCCCACATTTTCCCAGATCTTCATAGCCCTCCCGATAAATCTACAGTTTAACTACCCCTATTTTGTCGCTATTCTGTTGGTACTAATGAGTTCATATTATTAGTAGTAGACTTAGTATGGTTTGATGATGCGCGGAAATGTATATTTGACTTGAAATAGATACATTGAAGTATTACAAACCTTCGCGAACCCATAAACAGGGAACGTGAGCTGAGTTTAGACCGTTGCACACCCATAAACAGGGAACGTGAGCTGGGTTCAGACCGGTCGCGAGACAGGTTAGTTTTCGGTTAGGTTAGGCTAATGTTAAAAATACTAAAATGCGACGGTCCTCGTTATTAAACAACACTGTCTATCAAATAAAAAACAACAACAAATTACCTGAAAAACTATTTAGCCTAGGGGTAAAACACCGATGAAAGTACCGTCGGCCAATTAAAGTACCGATTTTCATTTGCACATTACGCATATAAAAACTTTCTGTAAATAACTTGCATTGGTATATTCATAAAGAGCACACTCTAAGCTATTCATAAGTCACTTAAAACACTAAAATCGGCTTACGGTAGCCATGTAATAACATGGTGAACCTTCGTGAAAGTGGCGCAAAATGGCGAATTTATTGGTGGATGGTGGAAAGTTCTGGATTACCGGACGTTGGTACCACCTATATAACATTGGTAATTTAATTCATATCTTTCTTATAGCCCCTACATATGATTCGGAAAGCCTTCAGCTTTGCATATACTGTATATGCATATTTTGTACCTAGGTCACATAATAATATACTTAATTCGAATACTTACCAAAGTCGATGTTAGGCCATCAGAATTGTCTCAATATTATCATATTTTCACCAATTTAAGCAGCTCCTCGTTGTCATACACAATGTTCAGTTATTCACAATTGTAAATCATGTGTGGAAATGCTGATACTAAAGCTACATTCTCCATATTAGCCTGAAATATGACGAGAAACCGAAAATCTGCCATTTTTCTTCACTGAATGAGTAAGACTGGCTTCTTAGTTCTTAATCCATTACACTAATCTTCAATTAGGCCTATATACGAAAACTACATAAAATCATGTCAATAAATAAATGTAACCCATATTTATTACACAATTCGCGATTAATAGCCATTATTTGCAAGGTAATTACCAAAAATTACCATTAGACATCGTAGTTCGGAAAATGGCTTTGGCTTCAACTTGATACACTTATGGTGACCATATCTTACTTTGAAATATATAGAATATAACATATAATAGGTAGATTTATGCGATAAAGGTAGCATCAGGCCACCCAAAACAATGGTACATTTATTGACCGAACGCAAAAATCGCGTAAGTTTTTATAAAAATCTGTGTTTTGCCATAGGGTGCTTTTCATACCTCAAGAATTCGACCACACTGAGCCAAAACGTTTTCAGTCCTGTCCCGGTAGCCATTTTGAATGCAGGTGATCTAGTTTTGTGAATATTAAGAGTTTTAGACCTTCTCCGCACCGTGAAACGGCGAATCTTGCTCTACCTCGCAGATATATTCACTTAATACCTTGTAGGACCTATGAAAATGCTTAAATATGATATATTTTACCTTTAAAGTGACAATTGATAGTGTGTGCTTCCAGCTGTTTTGTTTAAACAAACCGATGAAGAAAAAAACGAAGTATAAACCCCACCTGAAGTTGGAGGTTCGCAATTATGGTAGGTGAGACCAGAGTACCTTTATCGGTGTTTTACCTCTGGTTGGTGATACATTTTTATAAAAAAAAAAATATCAGTTTCTACATCTTCTGAAGTCTGAACCATCCAAAAACACGCTGATAAATCTACAGTTATACTACCCCTATTTTGTCGCTATTCTGTTGGAAATAATGGGTTAATATTATTAGTAGTAGACTTAGTATGGTTTGATGATGCGTGGAAATGTATATTTGACTTGAAATAGATACATTGAAGTATTACAAACCTTCGCAAACGCATAAACAGGGAACGTGAGCAGGGTTTAGACCGTCGCGCACCCATAAACAGGGAACGTGAGGGGGAGTTTAGACCGTCGCGGAGACGGGTTACTTTTCGGTTAGGTTAGGTTAAGTTAGGGTAATGTTAAAAATACTAAAACAAGACGGTCCTCGGTATTAAACAACACTGTAGGCTATAGGCCTATCAAATAAAAAATAAAAAACAACAACAAATTACCTGAAAAACTCTTATCTGGTTGGTGATAATTTTTTATAAAAAAAAAAAATTCCAGTTTCCGCGTCTGGTGAACCATCCAAAAACACGCTAAAAGGCGTGTTTTGAAGAGGGGAGGTGGTGGGGGGTAGTGGGGGAGGGGTAGTATAACTGTAGATTTACCAACACGCTAAAAGGCGTGTTTTGAAGGGGGGAGGTGGTGGGGGGTAGTGGGGGAGGGGTAGTATAACTGTAGATTTACCGCCCTCCCCACTAGTGGGGAACGTGTTTTTAGATTGATAGATGATGGGTAAATACTAGGCCTAGCCCTAGCCTAGGCCTATACCTAATTTTTACCGATCCTTGGTAGCCTATAGCGGCTAGCCTAAAACAACACTGTAGCCTAGCCTATGTATGTCGAAGAAAAAATTTAACAAAATAAATGCTAAAAATGCTGTCCCGGCCCCGGGGTCTCTTCAATTTTATAAAAAATAGCTTAGCCTAGCCTAGGACAACAAATATAAAATATTTATAAAAATCGTCCCCGGTGGGCCGGTGTAGCCTAGCCTAAAACTGTAAAATTACAATCTTAACATTTACAATTGGCTAGATAGCCTAGATAGAAATTTACAATACATTAGGCTAGGCCTAGCCTATACCATACCATAGAATACCATTGTAACAATAAATGGGCTAACTCCAGTCACACCAGCCATATGAGGGGTAAGGCTTCTGAAAATATGAAAGCAGATAGGCTAGATATGAGCTTAACATTGATAAATATTTAATAATGGACAAATCACAAGATACATTCCACCCCGGGCCCGGCGCATGGTCACCCGCCCCATGCAGCCTTCACATCCATGCTCTATTTCAACATTAATCAGCTTTATTCTCCTTCTTGCCACCCTGCGCTGTATGCAGATGGTTAAAAATAATAACTAGAAGCAATATACAGAGGATTCAAGTGATATTACCATGTTTGTGGAGTTAAATGTGACAGGTGCGTGAAGGGACGACTCCTATGGGTGACTCACGCCGCTGTAAACAAACCGTCAGGCGGGTTGGACGAATCGACGCTCGGAGGATTTCGATTTATTTCCAGTTTATTCGCTGTAAGTGGAGATATTGACATATTTAAACATACATGAATGTGAACAATATTATTTCTATCTATATATAATTGTGTATAAATAATTAGCATTCAATAATAATAGGTATATTTTAGGTTTATGCAAAGCTATACCGAAAGAGATGCACCCCGTGTTCTCTTTTGATAATGTTGTATTTCTTGTCATATATAACGTATCTTGCCTTATCAGATCCAGTTTATAATCTCTAAAGAATGCGTTGCTAACGTATTAACATTTATAAGTGTTTCTAACCGGCGTTATTCAATAATATTGGGTTCGAGTCTGGAATCATCAGGAAGGTTCTCGTTCGCATATTGAGCGTCTGATCCACCAATCCGGATTGGAGTTACGGATTTCAGAGGTATAGCTATTGCACCGGCCTTAGCTTTATATCTTAATTGACCACTTGCAAGTTTCAGGCTATAATAATAATAATAATACTTTATTTCAGACTCACACAGTACAGAGGGGACCATACTGGGGTCCATATATACCTTACAGTAACATAAATATATATAAATATATATAAGCTACTGTACATAGGCTACATAAAATAAAAAGAAATTAAATAATACCCAGCTTGCTATCATGTAGTTCACAGCACTGCCTCAACCAAAAACAGCGGTCATCAAACTACTGTGTTACCAAAACCACTGTCCTAATTGTGTACAGTACCATGCCTCACATCATTTAGCTTCCGGTACAGTATAGTATAGGAATATCGGTACTGTACTGCACCTATGAGGATCAGTACCGGTATGCTAATTCTGTAGAGTAGCAGACCTGAAATCATTACTTAAGGTTAAATATAGAGCAACTTCCTCCAGTGTGCCTGGATCCTGGAGGTGTACACTATGCTTGGAGTTTGTAGCATTTTAATGATCCTGTTCTCAGAAGTGTTAAGGCGCTGAATGAATTTATATGTTAGCTTTCTAATGAGTGATTTGTAACAGTGTAAGTTCATATAGGCACATAGCGTACTTGTACTCTCATATTTTGAGAGCCCCAGAAACATTTTCATGATATTGTGATATGAGATACTTAGTCTATTCACTGTCATTTTCTTATAGTTCCACCATAGTTGTGCTGTATACATTGGTGAGCAGTAGGAGTTGAACAATGCTATTTTTGTATCCCATGTGCACATATGAAATTTTCTTAATATTGAATTTTCCTGCATGTAAAGTTGCCTTCGCTGACGACCCATATCCTCATCATCTGAGCGATCACTTGAAATATAGTGTCCTAGATACTTGATTTTACTTACTTCTTCTATAATTTCTTCATACAAATGGAATTTAGGTAGCTTTGATTTCAATAGGTTAGATTTAAATATTATGATATTGCTCTTTATAGGATTAAATTTGACTGAATGTTCGATAAGGAAGTTGGAGCTATAAGTATCGATATTTAGCAGAATTAACAAGTAAAATATGGTCGTAGCAGGCTACATCTATAAATACACACAACCAAACTAATTATACTTCCTATCGATCAGAAATCGACATTATTATTGCATTTCTGTTCTATATCGATATTTATGGCTCCAACTTCCTTATAGCCTGAAACTCGCAAGTGGTACATTTTATCTTCTGTAGCTTAAATACTGTAGCCTACTTGTTTCACAGAGCAGGGCCTGGGGGCATTAGCCCACCGCTGATAGAAGGATTGATTACTATGTAGAGTGCTTATAATAATTATAGTGTTCTACTTCTTATGTTGAAGGCTTGAAGGGCAATGGAGACTGGCGTCCAATTCACCCTAACGAGGACCCGCCAGAGTAGGCAGGCAGCTGGGACTCAAACACAGCGCAGTTGACTAGGCTTGACCTGACTGCCACGAGAAGTCGAAGATGAGTTGGTGGACACTCACGGATTCCATCAGAGAGCTAATAACTACCGAGGAGAACAGGGAGGTTTAACGCCTGGACGCTGAAGAGAAGGAGAGAGGGGAATGGAGCCATATGAGTATAGGCTATAAATCCTAATAAAGAGGCGATCACAGAGGATTGTATGGAGGGAATAAAAATGTGGACATTGCAGCAAAAATGCTCCACTGTGTCATCAATAGATGGACACCACCTACAATATAGGAGTCTGGGACAAGTCGTAGCCAAAAGAGGTGGGCAGCTAGGCCAAAGTGACCCAATCTTAACCCAAGGGCTATGATCGAGCTTCCTTCTGGAATGTTTTGGCAGTCTGCGACCTTCCTTCTGGCATCTCATATTTCAAGCTCGTACCCGAACCGTGGGCATAGGCCCAGGCAGCTACAAATGGCAACTTTCGATACCAATCATCATAATACACTTACACCTCTCACACACCTTTATTATCATGGAGGCGATGGCAGGGCTCTAGGACTGTCCCTCATCCCTAGATATACACTGTAGTTTATGTATAAGATACGTGTGCGAGGGAGCAAGAGAAAGTGCCCTATAATGAGCGTAAGATTGCTTGCAGCAGTGATCAATAACAGGTGAGGGAAGGAGAAAAAATTCCACCCTCCATCCATCCTGACCCGCTTGTACCTGCCTTAACCTAAAACTTGTGCATGGGGGGTATGAGACACCACATGCCTGTGTGCACGTATTTGAGCTGTTCCCATCACTAACATCGTTATTTTACCATAAATAGCATTAATACTTATCCATATGCGCCTATTTTATGTTGATTATAATGGTATTAACCTGTTACAGCAATAAAACAAGTGGAAACAGCGCTTGGATGGTCAAAATCGGCGATGCAGGCCGGGAGTTACATAAGTTATGGCTGAGGCAACCTCCCTCGCCTCCACTCCTCCCCACGTCTGGAGAGAGATTGTCGATCAATACTCTCTCTCTCTCTTGCACTCGCTTGGTAACGGTGATGACAACGCCCTGCTTGCAACTCGCTAATGTTAGCACGAAAATAGACCACAGAATAAGGAAATAACATGGAAAATAGGTGATAACTGAAGGAGGGGGGAAAGTGGGGATGTGGAGGAGTGATATTTGGCATGGCCCAGGGGCAAAAAAAAAAAAAAATATTAAATTTTTTTTTGGGTGTTTTAAATGGATTTTTTTAGGCCCAGGATCTTAACCCGGGAACTGCAGGGAGACTCTTAAGAGTTCCCCCGGCGGACTGCGGGAAGACTCTTAACCCATTGAGACCCAGCGTCGCACGTGATGCGTCGGCAGTTTGTTATCACCAACTCCCAGCGACGCATCACGTGCGTCCGGCATATTAAAATCATTTACGTGGCTCGTAAGGTAGGAAATGGCGGGAGAATAGGAGGGGGAGGTACCGTAGTGTGTGTGGGAGCCGGGCCGGTAGGTGTGAGCGGGCCAAGACAGCCGCGCAGCCGGTGGTGGTGGGCTTAGTGGGGATACTTTACACCCTTAGTTCACCGCCACTTTGAACCTTCATTACTCCGGTCGTATGGGAGCTAGAGGCTTGAGATTTATGTGAGACACTCCTTAGGATGTATGCCGTACAATGCCATACTTAGTTTTCATCCCAGTGCTCCCGGGCGGGTGGTCATGCGGGGGAGACAAACTTTCAACCCCCCCCCCCCAAATGACCGAGGGTATTTTTATTTTTTTTTTTCTTCATTTCTCACCATTCTCTTTCATTTTGGCTCAACAAATTTTTTTGAGGCTCCCCACCGCCCCCCCTCCCCCAAAAAAAAATAAATATCCGAGGTGATTTTTTTTTTTTTTTTTTTTTCATTTCTCATCCTTGTCTTCCATTTTAGCAAACAAAAAAAAAGAAGTGAAAATGGCTTGGGACTGGGGTGAACAAAATATTATAACTAGCCGGGGCTCAACGGGTTAAGAGTCAGGGGGAAAAAAAATCCATTTAAAACACCGAAAAAAAAAAAAAAAAAAAAAAAAAAAAAAAATTTGCCCCTGGGCCATGCCAAATATCACTCCTCCACCTCCCCTCCTTCCCCAGTTTCCTTCCCTCCTTCAGTTATCACCTATTTTCCCTGTTATTCCCTTTTCCTGTGGTCTATTTTCGTGCTAACATTAGCGAGTTGGTAGCAGGGCGTTGTCATCACTGTTACCAAGTTTGGGAAAGAGTGAGAGAGAGACTATTGGGGAACAGTATCTCTCCAGACAAGGGGAGGGGTGGAGGACAGGGAGGTTGCCTCAGCCATACATTATGTAACTCCCGGCCTGTATCGCCGATTTTGACCATCCAAACACTGTTTCCACTTGTTTTATTGTTGTAACAGGTTAATACCTTTATAATCAACCTATAATAGGCGCATATGGATAAGTATTAATGCTATTTATGGTAAAATAAATATGTTAGTGATGGGAACAGCTCAAATACGTCAGCACAGGAGTGTGGTGTCTCATACCCCCCATGCGCACTTCTTAGGTTAAGAGTCTTCCCGCAGTCGCCCGGGGAAACTCTTAAGAGTCTTCCCGCACTTGCTGGGTTTATTGACAAATTTAGATGCTTTATTCTTTCCCTACACCTAAATATGGGTCCTAATTTTCCACATAGGCCTTGTGGTACAATAATATTGTTTTACAAGGGAGATGAGTGGGATATTATGTAATTTCTCCCCTCCATCCTGCCGCGCACATCGGACCAAAACAATAGTGTGCGGTTGCCTATTTCTCGCTAATGGGGAGATTGTAGAAACAAATAAATCGAGCAGGGCAATACCCAGGCGAGGCCTCATATAGGCCTGTGATAAGGATCGAGTTGCTGGAACTCCTGTTTTATTTGTCTGGCTTCTCTCACTGTTTGTTTGTGTCTCACCTACACAAAGAGAAATCCAGTTAGGTCTCACAAACATGTCCCCAGTGTCATTTTAAAATCCATATGTTTGAAAGCGTGCTTTGAAATCCGCGTGGCGAAAATTTCCTTTGCAGGGGCGATCGCAGCGCCACCAAGCCTCAACTACTACTGTTATCAGTTCGTACGTGGCCGCCATAGCGAGTTATAGCAAAAAAATATCTTCCGACGCGTCCGATTCCCTGCAAGCTCCTGCGCACCCCACTGCTACCCCGCTAGCTACGTCGACGCCTGTTGCAAGCGAGAAAAAGCCTAAACTTAAGAAAGCAAAAGTTTTATTGAGTGATAGTTCGATAGAGAGAGAACTTTTTGCCATCAAAGAAAGCAGTGGCGAAAGCTTGATCGACAAAGAACAATTCATTAGTGAGAGTGGAGATGATGATTTTGTGGGGTTTGAGGGTGATGATAATGTTGATTTGTTTGAGGGAGGACCCTGATGTAGAAGTGGTGAAAGAAGGTGAAATAGAACTTCCGAGTGTGCTTGAGCCTAATAGGCCTACCCCGCCGCCATTGCTTGGTCAGCCTAGGCCTACCCCGGGAACTTCCCCTTCCCCTTTGCCTGCTCATACGCCCTTGAAAGTGGGCAAATACTTTTATAAGAAAACATTGGTGAAAAGTGCAGCCAAAAAAGCATGCAGAGCAGCAGAAAAAGCAAGGGAAGGCGATATAAGTGATAGTGACAATGATGCCGACCCTGGTTTAGCGACCACCCGCACTCCTTTGTCCCGACGCCTTGACCCGGGACGCCGCGCGGGTCACCCACAGTCCTCGGCTTCATCTCTCCCTCAGGATGAGCAAAGGGCCTCTTCAAGTGGTACTAGTGGTGCGGCATTGTCCTCCCACAGTGTGTCACAGCCCTCATCACATCAAAGAGCATTATTTGGAGCCGAGAAGCCCTCGGCTCGCCGCAAAAGGAGTCCAACTCCCGAGGCTGAGGCTCCCATTGTTCCACCCCCCGCAGCTTCCCGCCCCCCATGCCGCCGACGTCTGGTCACTTCTTCGCCAGAATTGTCACCCGAAGAAGATGTTGACGACCCCAACATTGCCCCAGATGACCTGGAGGAGGAGGAGAAAGAGGATGTGGAAGAACAGGAGATACCAACACGACGAGTTCGAGGGCGAGGTCGTGGGCGTGCGGCTCAGCCTGCCGACGCCGCTGCCATTGCCCCTGGGCGTGGGCGTGGGGGTGGGTGTCCGCGTGGGCAAGGGCGTGGGCCTGGGCGTGTGCCTGCGCGTGCGTGCTCATCGGAGTTGTTTGTCTGGACTGATGGGGCAGATTTCGAGCCAGATTGTCCTGCTTTTGACGAGGAGCAGATTGGCTCAGGGGTGACAGCAGCATATATCCCTGTGGCCCAGATGCAACCCCCAGTGAACTTTTTTGTGGCTTCTATGACAACGAGGTCATGGAATACCTTGTCGAGGAAACTAACAACCACCACGAAATCTGTTCTAACTTTCTTGGCAGGAAGACCAGTGCCAAGATGGTGGCATGGCGACCTGTCACTGTGCCAGAAATGTATGTTTTTCTGGCACTGACTATGCTGATGACACACATCAGGAAACATGCACTGGCCGATTACTGGATAACTGCCGACCTCATCACAACTCCAGCATTCGGAAAATACATGTCCAGGGACAGGTATTTTGACATCCTGTCGTATTTCCACCTGACCAACAACATGCATGTCCATCTTCCCGATCAGCTATGGAAAATCAGGAAGCTGTATGACATGATACGTCATCGGTTTACCACCTACCTGATTCCATTCCAGAAGATGTGCCTCGACGAGTCTCTGGTCCTGTTCCATGGTAGGCTGCATTTCCGACAGTACATCCCGTCGAAGAGACACCGTTTCGGCATCAAGCTCTTTGTCCTCTGTGACTGCAAGACGGGGTATGTGCTGGATTTTGTGGTCTACAGCGGCAGTGGTGGCGAGATTATAACTGACCCCGACATTGGATTTGGCGGCGCTGTCGTACAGAAGATGATGGAGAAACACTTCCACAAGAACCACATCCTGTACACAGACAACTACTATACATCGCCCATTCTCACCAAGTACCTACATGACCGCAAGACCGGAACTGTCGGCACAGTCAAGGCCAAGAGGAAGGGCATGCCAGTGTACCCTACCAAGACCAAGAAGACGGAGGTCTTCTACAAGAGGAGTGGCCCCATCCTCTCTATCCACTGGCATGACCAGCGGAAGGTCAACCTCCTCACCACATGCCACAAAGCCGAGATGGTCGCCACAGGGAAGGTGGACAGGAAGACCAAAAACCCCGTCCAGAAACCAGCTGCTGTGAGATAGTTCGAAGCCTGTTAATTGCTGGAGGCCCTTTTTAAACTGAATAAGATCGTCTAATAGTAGCCCTTATCAAGTTAAAAGGACGTCACCGGTACAGAAGGGGTTAAGGGGACAGTGGTTATTTTGTGGGGTCTATTTATTTATATATTCATTTATTTTCAGTTTCCTCGCTAGAACTTAAAAAAACACTCCCTAGACCCCCCTTCAAGATACATTTGTAATTTTTTCGATAGAAAAATATCCTGGCCGAAGGCCGGTTTGCCATAGCTCGCTTGCTATCGCTCGCCAGGAAAAGATCGACACCTAAATGGCACGAAAGGTCTTGATATTGATATAGAAAATAAATGGGACGAAAGGTTTTAAAATTGACAAATGAATGGGCCGAACGTCTTATGATATAAAAAACAAATGGGGCTAAACATGAGGAAGAAGGGGGTCAGAAAAACCAGCTCATGATTTTACTGTATAGGATGACGGTTGGTTCGAACTCACACCATCCCACCTCGTCCTTTGCATTATATTCTGGCTTTATATTCGATGATTTTATGCAGCTTAGGAAGGACCTCTAATAATGAAAAGGCTACAAACTATCCTTCTAGTCCTTTGAGCTGCCACATAGTTCCTCCGTAAGCTGAATAGAATCGTCTAATAGTGAACACAAAATGATGAAAAGGACGTCACTGGTACTGAATGGGTTAAGGGGAGATGGGCCGGTTTTTCTGGGCACCCTTCTGCCTCATTCTTTAGTTTTCAGACTTTAAGACGTTCAGCCCTTTACTTTGGCGATTTTAAGACTTTGTGCCCCGTTTGTTTGCCATTATTAAGACTTTTCGTGTCATTTAGGTGTCAAATTTTTCCTGGCGAGCGATAGCGAGCCTGTAATTTAAGAGAAAGCGGCCTTCGGCCGAGACATTTTTCTACCGAAAAATGTACAAATATATCTTGAAGGAGAATCCTTTTTTTTTTTTTTTTTTATAGTTTGATGGAGGTCTAGGGAGGAAACTAGTAAAATAATAAATGTATGAACAAATCGACCAAAAAGTGAACCATCCCCCTTTAAGTCGCCTTGTAGGACACACAGTAATATACATGCATGGGGCATATAATATTGTTAAGTGCTTCCACTAAATGTGAAAGCCACCTTTCCCCTCAGATGGAAGAAGTAGTAGGCAGATATTTGGATTTTGGATGATTTTTCCTTATACAGTAGACTCCTGCAGTGACCCTTTATATATCATCTACTGTATAACAAACCTCTTCAGTATACGATGACCCACTTCTTCAGCTCATTTTGGCTAACAGTAGACGATTTTATTAAGCTTTGGAAGGATCTGTGATGATCAAAGGGATAATTGAGATAATATATAATTATACCCATTTGATGCCAAGAGGGTCTTGCAAAGCTGAGTAAAATCCTTTAATGTTAACACACAGTTAATTGCTATATACAGTATACAGTGGTGCAGTTCTGAGTAATGAATATATGCATAGACATATTCTCCGGTTTAGGCCTACAGATCACTTTTTAAGGGGAGGCGGGCCGTTTTTCTGGACCCCTTTCTCCCTCATGTTTAGCCCCGCTAGTTTTGAGATTATATGACGTTCGGCCCATTAGTTTGGCGATTTTAACACCTTACGCCCCATCTCGTGTCAATTTTAAGACCTTTCGTGCCATTTAGGTGGCGATTATTTCCTGGCGAGCGATAGCGAGCCTGCAATTTTAAGAGGAACTGGCCTTCGGCTGAGACATTTTTGTACCGAAAAATGTAACAAATTATCTTGAAGGGGGTGTTTTTCTAAGCTTGATGGAGGTCTAGGGAGGAAACTAAAAAAATATATGAATACATTAATTAATAGACCAAACAAACGGTCAGTCTCCCCTTAAGCTGTTAAGTACATTAACAAAGATAGGCCTACATGTTTCAAAGCAATGCAACTACAAAGGCTACAAAGACAATCAAGCAATCACATATAATTATGCTGGTCACCAGACTCACTACGAGCTAGTTGTTTGAGGCAAATTCAATTAACCTCTGTGATAGTCTAAATGCCATAGATTGAATAATTATACCCACATACGAAAAACTGCAGATTGATTGCTTTCATAGTTTTATTTTCGTCATGAGGACACAAGTTTGTTATAGTAGTTTATAGTATAGCTAAGTTATAGGTAAGCAACACCCTGTCTATGAAGAGAGATGGTTCTGCAGTTACAGACAGCATAGCTCGGAACATAACCGACCTGCCATGCCAAAAATAAACATGGCAGCCACCCTACTTCCCCACCACCACTTCTGTCTTGGCCCCCGTGGAGAGAGGAGAGTTTGTGGTGTATTGGGAACGATGGAGAACCTCGAGGACGACAGGGAGGACGACAGGGAGGAAGACAGGGCCGTGGAAGAGACAGGTGGGGAGGAGAGCCAGAGCAATGGACAGAGAGATTACTTTGATGATCCAATTGGCACTGAGGTAGACTTTGAGAAGCCACAACCAGACCAAAAACCCAGTGGAGAGCCATCTAAAGGAAGCCTTAACCAGCCAACTAGCCCTGCAGATGGATACCAGGACCAACAGAGAGGATATGAAGAGAGAAGAGAGACTTCTGGTGCGGCTCAAAAGTTAGAAGACGGAGGACCATTCAATGAACCAAGTAAGCCCTTCAAACAAGAAGAGGAATATGATGGCCCAGCAGGCATGGGTGTTGATGGCAAGATTCACTCCGCATGGACTGAAATCGCCACGCATTTTGATGACATGAAGCTGAAGGAGGATTTACTAAGAGGTATTTATGCATACGGCTTTGAGAAACCCTCAGCCATCCAGCAGCGTGCCATCTTACCGTGCATTAAAGGCCTTGACGTCATTGCCCAAGCACAGTCAGGCACGGGAAAGACGGCCACTTTTTCCATCTCCATTCTCGAGCGTATTGATCCAAAATTAAATAAAACTCAGGCACTGATCTTGGCACCGACTCGAGAACTGGCACAACAAATCCAGAAGGTGGTGTTGGCCCTAGGAGACTACATGAACATCTCCGTCCATGCCTGTATTGGAGGGACGAACCTGAAGGATGACATGCGGATACTGGAAAAGGGGGTTCAGATCATCGTTGGAACGCCCGGGAGAGTCTTCGACATGATCAACCGAAGAGTCTTGTTACCAAATACCATGATGATGTTTGTGTTGGATGAGGCTGATGAGATGCTGTCTAGAGGGTTTAAGGACCAGATTTATGATGTCTTCCGCTTTCTACCTAATGATGTCCAGGTGGTGTTGCTCTCTGCCACCATGCCTGCCGATGTTATGGATGTCACTTCCAAATTTATGCGTGATCCAGTAACTATATTAGTGCAAAAGGAAGAACTGACACTGGAGGGCATCAAACAATTCTATGTCAATGTGGATAAGGAAGAGTGGAAGCTTGAGACCCTCTGCGATCTGTACGAGACTTTGACCATAACCCAAGCCGTTATATTTTGCAACACTCGACGCAAGGTGGACTGGCTGACGGACCAGATGCAGAGCCGGGATTTCACCGTCTCCGCCATGCACGGGGACATGGACCAGAAGGAACGGGACATCATCATGCGGGAGTTCCGGTCCGGGTCCTCTCGAGTCCTTATCACCACCGATTTGCTAGCCCGAGGAATTGATGTCCAGCAGGTGTCTTTGGTCATCAACTACGATCTACCGACGAACAGAGAGAGCTACATTCACAGGATCGGACGTGGCGGCAGATTTGGACGTAAAGGTGTGGCGATCAATTTCCTGACCTCTGATGACACGCGGACATTGATGGACATTGAGGAATACTACCGCACCTCCGTTGAAGAAATGCCCATGAATGTTGCAGATCTTATTTAAATGCTATTTAAGACAAAACAAATATAATATTAATTCGATAATGAGTGGCATAGATACGATCAGTGATAACAAAAAACATATATGATAATATCAATGTGGATTACAAAAATGAGTCAAATACTGTAGTTATTGCCATTCTAAAGATATATATGGTGAATATATGTAATAATGATATATGAAATAAGCTGCTATTGTCAAGGAAAAATAGAAACTATTAATGGACGAAACTAGACATACACTCTTAAAGATAGAAAACTGTTAAATATAATACCTGGAAGTGGCTCCAAACCAAGGTGATATTCATAATTCAATCTCTTAAGGGGAGACTGACTGTTTGTTTGGTCCATTAATTTATTTATATATTTTCTTAGTTTCCTCCCTAGACCTCCATCAAGCTTAGAAAAACACCCCCTAGACAATATAGACAAGATTAATTTGTACATTTTTCGGTAGAAAAATGTCCCGGCCAAAGGCCGGTTCCTTTTAAAATTGCAGGCTCGCTATCGCTCGCCAGGAAATAATCGACACCTAAATGGCACGAAAGGTCTTAAAATTGACAACGAAATGGGGCGTAAGGTGTTAAAATCGCCAAACTAATGGGCCGAACGTCATATAATCTCAAAACTAGCGGGGCTAAACATGAGGGAGAAAGGGGTCCAGAAAAACGGCCCGCCTCCCCTTAAAAAGTGATCTGTAGGCCTAAACCGGAGAATATGTCTATGCATATATTCATTACTCAGAACTGCACCACTGTATACTGTATATAGCAATTAACTGTGTGTGCCAACATAATGGTTGCTCGTAGAGCGTATATTAACCCCTTCAGTACCAGGGACGTCCTTAAACCCTTTTCTGGGAACTATTGGGACGATTTTCTTCAGCTTAGGAAGGACCTCTAGCCATAAAATAAGGCTTCAAACTATTTCAACCAATTACCCTTTTAACTACCACAGATCCTTCCTAAGCTGCATAATATCGTCTAAATATAGCTAGACTAAAATATAACACACGTCGCTGGTACTCAAAGGGTTAAGGGAGCCACCTCGCTTTTTTTTTCTCTTTCTCCCCCTCTCTCTTTGGCTTTTATCCATTCGGCCCCATTCAGCCTACTGGTTTAAGATGTTTACCCCCATCCAGGTGTCAATATTTTCTTGGCGAGCGGTAGCGAGCCAGCATATTTATATATTTTGTTTTACAGCAAGCTAAATTTGTAAATTTTTCGATAGAAAAATGTCTCCGGCGAAGCCGGATTTCTCCATAGAATGCTGGCTCGCTATCGCTCGCCAGGAATAAATCGACACCTGGATGGGGATAAACGTCTCAAAACAGTTGGCTGAATGGGGCCGAATGGATACAAGCCAGAGAAAGAGAGAAAAAGAGAGAAAGAGAAAAAAGCAGGTGACACTGAACCCTTCTTCTTGGCGGTCCACATGTATTTATATAATAGCCCGCGACTCGTGGGGTCCGGAGAGGGATTGCCACATGGGGGGATTTGTTTCTGGACCCCTTTCTTCCTCTTGTATAACATAATTGCTTTTGAGATTTTAAGACGTTTGCCCCATTAGTTTGGTGATTTTCAGAACTTTCACCCCATTTCCGTCAAGTTTAAGATCTTTCGTGCCATTTGGTTGCCGATTTTTCCTGGCGAGCGTTAGCGAGTCTGTATTTCAAGAGGAATGTTCCGGCCAGGTCTATCGAAAAATGTACAAATTTACCTTGAAATGGGGTCTAGGGGATGTAATTTAAAACTTGATAGAGGTCTAGGGAACAAACTAAAAACCACCCCTTAACCCATTGATTGCCTTTTCATCATAGTCTGGCAACTATTAGACGATTTTATTCAGCTTAGGAACGACCTCTAGCTATAATAAGGCTGCAAACTCTCTCAACCAACCCTTTTAACGACCACAGAGCCTTCCTAAGCTGCTTAATATCGTCTAACTATAGCTAGAATGGAAGATAAGACACGTCGCTGGTACTCTAAGGGCTAAAGTCCTCCTGATAACCAACCCTTATTAACCCTTTCAAGCTCCAAGACGCATTTCTGTTCTTCTTTCTGGTAATTATTAAACGATTGTATTCAGATTAGGAAGGGTATATGTAAGTTGATTGAGACCGCCTTTACCCTTTTAACCCTTTGAAGCTCTGACGCGTTTTAGCAGTTTATTTTAGCTTTCTTTAGACGATTTTATGCAGCTTAGGAAGGATCTGTGGGTATTAAAAGGGTAAATACTAACTCAATCAAACCTCTGACTTCCGTATACCGTTACTAATCAGAATAAAATCGTCTAATAGTAGCCAGAAATCAGAACAGAAACGCGTATTGGAGCTGGAAAGGGTTACGTAAGTTGATGGGTAATAATAAACGCCCGTACCATTAACCCTTTCAGTACCAGCGACGTGTACTCTGTTTTATTCTAGCTATAGTTGGACGCTATTATGCAGCTTAGGAAGGATCTGCGGTAGTTAAAAGGGTCGATTGAGATACATCGAAGCCTTATTGTTGCTAGAGGTCCTTCCTAAGCTGAATAAAATCGTCCAATAGTTGCCAGAATACGATAAGAAGACGTCCCTGGTACTGAACGGGTTAATGATGACGGTAACTATACTCGCTCGCTTGACGGTCCGCAGGTATTTATATAACGGCTTGCGGCTCGTGGTTCTAAGGGGGGGAGGGGGAGGGGCAGGGCTCATTTGTTGGTCCATTTTTGTTTCTTTTATTTATTATTTTTCTACTTTCCCCCCTAGACCTCCATCAAGCTTAATATTACACCCCCTTGACTCCATATTTCAAGATAAATTGGTAAATTTTTCGGTAGAAAAATGTCTTGGCCGAAGGCCGGTTCCTCTTGAATTACAGGCTTGCTATCGCTCGCCAGGAAAACATCGACACCTAAATGACAGGAACAGTCTTTATATTGACAAAGAAATGGGGCAAAAGGTCTTAAAATCGCCAAACTAATGGGCAGAACGTCATAAAATCTGAAAACTAATGGGGCTTAACATGAGGCAGAAAGGGGACCAGAAAAGCGACCCATCTCCCCTTAAAGAGTAGTCCGAATCATAGCCGATTCTAAGGCTGCTCAAAGATAATACACGCTACGGGAATCACGCAACGAGGATCACAGGACACACCCAGGTAAGGGGGGTGACCGGCTTTTTGTTATTTCTGTCCTTTTCTCTCTTTCTCTGGCTTGTATCCATTCGGCCCCATTCAGCCAACTATTTTAAGATGTTTATCCCCATCTAGGTGTCGATTTTTTCCTGGCGAGCGATAGCGAGCCAGCATTATATGAAGAAATCCGGCTTCGCCGGAGAAATTTTTCTATCGAAAAATGTACAAATTTAGCCTGCTGTCAAACAACAATAACAAATATGCTGGCTCACTACCGCTCACCAGTACAAAATTGACACCTGGATGGGAATAAACGTCTTAAAACAGTAGGCTGAATGGGGCCAAATGGATACAAGCCAGAGAAAGATAGAAAAGGACAGAACAAAAACAGGTCACCCCCCTTAAACCTGTGTCAAGTAATAATAGAATCAGAAACAAATAAATTAATAAAATAAATATATAGATAGATAAATATATATATAGATAGATAAATAAATATATAGATAGATAAATAAATATATAAACAAAATAATCATATATATTTAATCTTTAAAACATCACTAGGACCCGTCAAGTACTCCTGTTAGTTGCATCCCCATAGCACCATTTGTTCGAAGAACTCGACATTGTAATGTAAAGTTAGTTACTTAAACTAGGACTTCAGAGGCTATCAACCTTTCTGGATTATTAAGCCAGCACACTGTAAGTCAAGAGTAGCGTCAGGACTGGAGCCCCTTTTCGAGAACTCCAGTCCCTTGTAATATATAGATAGATGCAATCAAAAATAATACCATCAGTGAGAAAACTCCGTACCTGTTAAGGGGCCCTCACACAGTCAGGAGTGCGAGCTAGAGTCACTAGGAGTAGGGGAAAATTCGGACTCGCGGGCCTATTCGCGGTGAAAATCGATGACTCCTAGTGACTCTAGCGACTCCTGTTAGATTCCCACTCGCTCGCGGTGAAAACCGATGACTCCTAGTGACTCCTAGCGACTCCTGTTAAACTCCCACTAGCCGCACTCCTGACTGTATGAGGGCCCCTTTAGTACTATATTACGAAAGGGGTTGCATCAGGTAGTTTTGAAAATCCCTCATTGCATAATTAAATGTTTTGTGGAGACCTTGATTTTTGGTGAGTGAGTTTACATTTATATATTATACGGGATATATATGTATTTGTATTTGTTGATTTCATTAATTGAGTTTAGAGGTGAAGTTGGTTGGTGGAAAAAACATAATAATACTATAAACAGTTCATTCCTTCATCAGCTATTGTATTGGCAGAACGGAAATGTGTGTTATGAATTATATCTCTATTTTCACAATAAAACTTAAAGGATATGGCTCTATATGTTTCATTCAACACCAGTGGTAGTTAAAGGATATGGCTCTATATGTTTCATTCAACACCAGTGGTAGTTAAAGGATATGGCTCTATATGTTTCATTCAACACCAGTGGTAATTAAAGGATATGGCTCTATATGTTTCATTCAACACCAGTGGTAGTTAAAGGATATGGCTCTATATGTTTCATTCAACACCAGTGGTAGTTAAAGGATATGGCTCTATATGTTTCATTCAACACCAGTGGTAGTTAAAGGATATGGCTCTATATGTTTCATTCAACACCAGTGGTAGTTAAAGGATATGGCTCTATATGTTTCATTCAACACCAGTGGTAATTAAAGGATATGGCTCTATATGTTTCATTCAACACCAGTGGTAGTTAAAGGATATGGCTCTATATGTTTCATTCAACACCAGTGGTAGTTAAAGGATATGGCTCTATATGTTTCATTCAACACCAGTGGTAATTAAAGGATATGGCTCTATATGTTTCATTCAACACCAGTGGTAGTTAAAGGATATGGCTCTATATGTTTCATTCAACACCAGTGGTAGTTAAAGGATATGGCTCTATATGTTTCATTCAACACCAGTGGTAATTAAAGGATATGGCTCTATATGTTTCATTCAACACCAGTGGTAGTTAAAGGATATGGCTCTATATGTTTCATTCAACACCAGTGGTAGTTAAAGGATATGGCTCTATATGTTTCATTCAACACCAGTGGTAGTTAAAGGATATGGCTCTATATGTTTCATTCAACACCAGTGGTAGTTTGAGAATATTAACCCTATTTATTTGATTTCAGCTACATTTATACGATTTTATGAAGCTTAGGAAGGATATATGGCAGCTAAAAGGATTAATTGAGATAGTCTGTAGCCTCATAATTAATTAGCATCCTTCCTAAGCTGAATAAAATAGTCTACTAGTGGCCAGAATGTAATTAAAAGGACGTCGCCGGTACAGTGTGGGTTCCTTGCTAGACCTCCATCAAGCATAGAAAAACACCCCCTGGACCCCCCTTCAAGATAAGTTTGTACATTTTTCGGTACAAAAATTTCCCGGCCGAAGGCCGGTTTCTCTTAAAATTACAGGCACGCTATCGCTCGCCAGAAAAAATCTACACCTAAATTGAACGAAAAATGGGGCGAAAGATGTTAAAATTGCCAAACAAATGGGCTGAACGTCATAAAATCTCACAACTAATGGGGCTAAGCATGAGGGAGAAGGGAAAACAAAAATAAAACCCTGCCCCTTAATACCCATGCTATGAAAGCCAGTATCACACGAACGCTTTTTCTGGCAATATTCGATGAGCAAATTTTTTGTTATCGTAATATGTTGAGTCTTTGTTCACACTGGAATTGGAAACTAGACTGAAGGTGGACATTATAAAGTGGCTGATTTTTGATATAACTAGGTATATTCTCCTGGGGGACCTAGATGTGTGGGATTTTTGTGTTTTGTCTGTGTTTGTTCGTTGTTGTCTTGTGTTTTGTGTTTTCCCTGTTCTTGCTCTGTCTTGAGTCGGCCACCCCCAAGAAAATAAAAACAAAACAAATAATAAAATAGAGTAAAATAGAAAATAAAAATAAAAATAGGAAAAGTGGGGATTGGGCCTGAGTATATAGATAGATAGATAGATAGATAGAAGATTTTAAAGCTGCCAGACTTCAATGGCTCGTAAACATTGACGGAAAAAGCGCTCGTGTGACACCGGCTTTAGATTAGTGTAAAGCCGGTATCACACGAGCGCTTTTTCCCTCAACATTTATCCTCAACACTGGTCTGGCAGCTTATGAGGCCAACATTTAATATGTTTATGTTACCCAAATGCATCTATCATCAGTCTAGTTTCCGATACCAGTGCAAAATATTCCCGAAATGTTGCCTGCAAAATGTTGATTATCGTATGTTGAGTATAAAAGCTCTCGTGTGATACCGGCATAAGTGTTTGTGTATGTACAGTCGTGAACCATAAAGAAGTATACACCCACATACATATTTGTACCTTAAGGAGACTAGTCGCTTTGCTAGACCACCTTCTCCCTCATCTTTAGACTCATTAGTTTGGCGATTTTATGAACTTTCGCCCCATTTCTGTCAATTTTAAGACCTTTCCTGTCAATTAGGTCTCGATTTTTTCCTGGCGAGCGAAAGCGAGCCTGTAATTTAAGAGGAATTGGCCTTCGGCCAGGACATTTTTCTACCGAAAAATTTACAAATTTATCTTGAAAGGGGGTCTAGGGGGCTTCATTTTAAGCTTGATGGAGGTCTAGCGAGGAAACTAGAAAAATAATAAATAAATACAAAAATTGACAAAAAGTGAAGGATCTCCCCTTAACAGTCAAGTTCTGCAGCAAAGGCGATATAATACATCAGTGTATAATGTCTCTTATGAATGCGATACTAAGGTACACTCGGATACCATAGTCTCTAGCCCACTAATAAATATTCGTGGACTTCATCTATTTCTAATTATGGAAGCCTATCTCTGGAAACGAATGTATGAATATAATTTTCTATAAATCAACTACAAAAATATATACAACACTTATTGTAAAGCAAGTTTTATCCAAATAATAAATCCAAATAGTTATAATTGCATAAAGAAAAACAAAGGGGTTCCACAAATTCTTATGAGTGGGCTCGAGACTATGGTATCCGAGTGTACAATCGGCCAAATAAGTGATGTCTCGGCACCAAGTATATTTCGATCAATAATTGGTATCAGCAATATCTAAACTTGATTTATTCATTTCGAGTGAGATAAACAAACATATTCCTACACTTACCTACCCTATTCAACATC
Source organism: Paralithodes platypus (assembly GCA_032716605.1). NCBI lineage: Eukaryota > Metazoa > Arthropoda > Malacostraca > Decapoda > Lithodidae > Paralithodes > Paralithodes platypus. The sequence continues at coordinate 50,222,923 of CM064528.1, forward strand.
TGACAGACATTAATACAACACAGAGCGAGCCGAACGTAATGAAAGCTGAAACATGACTTAATAGCGCTAGCATACACTGACAGTATATAATATAAAATATACTGTAAGTATGACGTCACTCGGGGAAGCTATTATGGGAGTTGTCAAAGATGATTCACCCACCCACTTCCCTCATATGGTCCGTTGATCATAATAGCTATACCCTGTTCCAAGTAAGTAGGCCACAACTTTTGAACATTAAGGGTAGATGGGCCGATTTTTTGGTATATTTATTCATTTATTCCTATATTTCTTAGTTGCCTCGCTAGACCTCTATCAAGCTTAGAAAACCCCCTCCTAGATCCCTATTCAAGATAAATTTGTACATTTTTCGGTAGAAAAATTTCCCGGCCAAAGGCCGGTTCCTCTTACAATTTCAGTCTCGCTATTGCTCGCCAGCTAAACATCAACACTTAAATGGGACGAAAGGTCTTAACATTGATCAAGAAATTTGGCGAAGTGTGTTAAAATCGCCAAACTAATGGGCCGATCGTCTTATAATCTCAAAACAAATGGGGCTTAACACGAGGGAGTAAAGGGACCAGAAAAACGACCCATCTCTCCTAAAGTTTTCGAAGCTTCATGCACCTTAACCCCTTCATCACCATTACATAATTTTCATCATAAGCCGGTTACCATTAGACGATTTTCTTTAGTTTGTAACCTACCTATACGACTCAAATGGGTAAATACGATCTCAATAAACCCTCTTAGTAACATAGGTCCTTCTTAAACTGCAGAAAATCATCTAATTTTAGCCAGAATCAAAGGTAAAAAGGCGTCATCGGCCAAATAAGTCATGTCTCGGCACCAAGCATATTTTGATCCATAATTGGTATCGGCAATATCTAAAACTAGATTTATTCGTTTCGAGTGAGATATAATAGCATGTCCCTACAATACCCATCCTATTCAACATCTGACAGACATTAATACAGCACAGAGCGAGCCAAACACAATTACAGCTGATACATGACTTATTAACCCCTTCTGTACCACCGACGTCTTTTTAAATTTGATTGTAGCTATATTTAGATAATTTGTGAAGTTTAAGAAGGATCTGTAGTAGTAAATAAGGTTAAGGCAGATAGTGGGAAGCCTGTTAATGGCTGGAGGCCCTTTTTAAGCTGAATAAAATTGCTTAATAGTAACCAGAATCAAGGTAAAAATTGCACCGGTACTGAATAGGTTAACTCTACCATACAGCTAACACCTCCCTCTTACCTCTAACTCTACGGGAAAAAAAAAAAAAAAAAAAAAACAAAAAAAAAAACTTAAACTTAAGGGAAGATTTTAACTTAATGGCTTTTTTTTTCTGGCCCACCTCTCCTTCATGTTTAGCTCCATTAGTTATGGGATTTTAAGACATTGGCCTCAATACTTTGGAGATTCTAAGAACTTTTGCCCAATTTCTGGCAATGTTAAGACCTTTCATGTCTTTTAGGTGACGATTAAGTCGTGGCCAGCGATAGCAAGCCTGAAATTTAGGAGGTGCCGGCCTTCGGACAGACAGACAGATAGAGGGAGAGACAGACAGATAGCTAGAGGGACAGACAGACAGACAGACAAACAGATAGAGCCAACCTGATGTCCAGGCTCCAAACGAGGCATAGGAGAAGAAGACGAAGCAGACAGCCCAACTATGACAAGAACCCAATCCCTTGCCACCATTTATCTACCCATGCAAAAGTATAGACTCCCTTAGTCACCATGCCTATCACCCTTGATAAATCTATCAAGTATTGAATGTCAGAGTTACCGAAAGTATTGCTGTTCCCTGTTTCGGGATCCCTCCTAACATAAAAAGAATAGAACAATACAGACGGTACCCCCTTTGCCACATTGCTAGATATATTTATAGGTTCCATGTCAGTTGAACCAGTGCCACTTCAACCAGTGCTAACTCAACCACTGGCCACTTCAACCAGTGACCATTTCAACCAGTGACCATTTTAACCAGTAACCTAACCTAACCTAACCTAACCTACTGGTTAAAATGGTCACTGGTTGAAATGGTCACTGGTTGAAGTGGCCACTGGTTGAGTTAGCACTGGTTGAAGTGACACTGGTTGAAGTGGCACTGGTTCAACTGACCTGTCACCATATTTATACCTTGTGTTAAATTGACGATTCCACCAACGTGGACTGAGATATATTTAAATTAATTACCTTAGAAGCCTCCAACACACTACTTGTTACACAGCAAATACTTCCCATAACTCCACACATCCCCCAAACCTAAGTCTATACCTTTCATAGGTTCTATCCTTGTATATTTATGACACGAACATTCCTTGATTTTGGCCTTGTCACTCTTTCAACTCTGGGGAAGGCACTCGTCACAGGCAGTTTTGCAGTTTGTCTCCCTCATTTACATATACAAAGAAATTCTATATACTGTATATATGTCCTAAGTATTAATTACCTTCTGTACGTATATATTGTTTGCCACTTATTTTGTCCCCTTTAAGGGGGGTGACCTGTTTTTGTTCTGTCCTTTTCTATCTTTCTCTGGCTTGTATCCATTTGGCCCCATTCAGCCTACTGTTTTAAGACGTTTATCCCCATCCAGGTGTCAATTTTTTACTGGTGAGCGGTAGCGAGCCAGCATATTTTTTATTTTTGTTTGACAGCAGGCTAAATTTGTACATTTTTCGATAGAAAAATGTCTCCGGCGAAGCCGGATTTCTTCATATAATGCTGGCGCGCTATCGCTCGCCAGGAAGAAATCGACACCTACATGGGGATAAACGTCTTAAAATAGTTGTCTGAATGGGGCCGAATGGATACAAGCCAGCGAGAGAGAGAAAAGGACAGAAATAACAAAAAGTAGGTCACCCCCCTTAATCAATAAACTAATAAGCTGTTCACATGTATCTGTCTTATGTATAAATTATCCCAGTTAATTAAGTTATGGACCCACTGCACCCCTAAAATGAAGTTATGGACCCACTGCACCCCTAAAATTAAGTTATGGACCCACTGCACCCCTAAAATTAAGTTATGGATCCACTGCACCCCTAAAATTAAGTTATGGACCCACTGCACCCCTAAAATTAAGTTATGGATCCACTGCACCCCTAAAATTAAGTTATGGACCCACTGCACCCCTAAAATTAAGTTATGGACCCACTGCACCCCTAAAATTAAGTTATGGATCCACTGCACCCCTAAAATTAAGTTATGGACCCACTGCACCCCTAAAATTAAGTTATGGATCCACTGCACCCCTAAAATTAAGTTATGGACCCACTGCACCCCTAAAATTAAGTTATGGACCCACTGCACCCCTAAAATGGTTAGGTGAGTATTGTAAGAAGCCTGAAATAATAGCCAGATGTCCGGTATTTTAGTTAACAAGATAAGTATCTCGCTGCCAACCTCAGATTAACTCCATATACACATTGATATCCCTTTACTCGATATATCTCACAACCCATGTACATAAAATTGGCCTTAAAGTTTGTACAATAGGGGATATTTTACAATATTTTTGGTGTAATTATATTATAGCTCAGTTTCCAACTTTCATATATATTTTATGTCACTATAATACTTGTTGCTTAGGGAATCCTCACACATTGTTAGACTAAAATTAATATAAACTGAGAGACTGGCGAGTGAAGAGTCTGTATGCTATGCTATTCTTTCTTTCTTTCCTATACGGCAGATGAGGTGCATTAGCTATAAACAGCCTCGTAAGGACCAGTAGATATGTTGTTGCTTGTTTTTCTTTGTGCAACGTTATACACACAGACAGACAGACAAATAGATCTAGAGACGTACAGGCAGCCCAGAACATACAAACAGATAAACAGACAGACAGACAGACAGATACATACATACAGACATAAAGACAGACAGACAGACAGACAGACAGACAGACAGGCATATAGATAAAGAGACGTACAGGCAGCCACGAACATACAAACATATAAAGAGACGGATATACAGGCACAGACATACATACATACAGATAGACAGATACATACAGAAAGAGTGAGACAGACAGACAGATAGTCACACGTAACTGACAAACAAACATACGTACAGTCACTGTGAGACATACGGAAGATATTTGGCTGCTGTTCTGAGAGAGTTATAAGGAGTTACAAGGAATAGTTAGTATCTCGGAGATCTTGCAGTCCATTCCGAGGAGATACTCGAAGTGGAAAGAGAGAGACTGTTTAGTGCAATACACCCATTGCAGAGTGTGCAAACTACTATCAACTCTCTTCTTGAATTGCTCTAATGAACAACTGTTTACAACTTCGGAGGGAAGTTTGTTCCAGGTTTAACAGATTTTTGATGTGAAAAGTTTCCACAAATACTAGTGCTGAACCTTTTCAATTCTAATTTTCCAGCTATGGTTGTGTGTTGTATTCATATTGAGCAGAGAGAGAGAGAGAGAGAGAGGGAGAGAGGAGGGGGGGGGGGGTAGTGATTAAATTATCTAAAAATTATCTCTGTTATGCAAGGTTTTTACTGGGGTTCATTGGATTGATTAGGTAGGTTCTACTTAACTGGAGGAGCCGAATTCGTTTCAACACATGCACAGAAGGTAATAGAGGATAATTATAACAAAATGTACATTCATATTATTATTATTCCACACATAAATATTGCATTCAAATAGTAGATAATGGTGTATACGTAGGTGAGACGCACGAGCGAGGCTCCACAAGATAAATTCACTGTTAAGACTGGGCTCAGATAATATAAATTAGTACTCCCTTTAATCGAGTTATTACACTTGTACTTAATAAAGGTAATATATATATATAGTACTCCCTTCAATCGAGGTATTACACTTGTACTATTTTATTTCAAGATAGAATAGTAGGACCTTAAATAGAGGTAAGACACGTAGTGTTATTTTCAAGAGTGCGACACAGGTATATTATTTAGTATTTGTGTTTTCACTGATTATAAGGTTTATCTTTCATTTTGTATTAATATATAGAACTTTGATATGAAGGCGGGTGCCCAACCCCGAAAGGGGTTGAAATAGGGGAGCTATCCCCCTGCCAAAGGCGGCTTTCTAGGGCCTTTCCTAGCTGATACTGAGAGGATTGGGTTCTAGTCATGTGGTGATGGGCTGGTCTATCAGAGTGAGAACTGAGCGATCTCTGCCATACCCATAGCTTAATCTGACTGTTCCTTTTACTTATATATTTTCTAAATCTCAAGTGACGGCGTCTCTTCCGTGGATTGACCTCCCAATCTACCAAGATTGGAAGCCAAAGCGTCACATTTTTCCTTTGCCCCTCAACTTTCTCTTCATAATTGCTGAGAGGCACAGGGCCCTGGGTGGGGCTTTGGTTTCCCGGGCGTTTCCGCACCCTCCTCAGCTCCCCGCCATGGAGTGGCTTCGGTCACCCAGGCTTTATTGTGGTAGGCAGGGAGGGTTCTGTGGGGGCGCTCAGTTATGGCCTTGGTCTTGCTCGGGGCCTTGGGGCTGTTCGGCCAGGCAGCCTGGGGAACAGCAACAACAACAACAACTTTAATATAAGTACTTCCTTAAATTAGATGGACATCACTAGTACTTTTCTTGCGTTTCAAATTGCATAAAATAAGCTAGTATAGATTCACTCAAGTACTTCCTTTTATATAAGGCATGCCACTAGTACTTTTTATTCTTTTAATCAATTTAATCTCACTCTTGTGTCAACACTAAGTACTTCTACTGCTAATAGATTTTGACTAGTACTTCTTATGCGTTTTTCAATAGCATACAAAGGGGATAATAATTATCAAGATTTGATAATGTAATTCCTTTTATAAATAAGGTAAGGTATTCATACTTATGAGGGATAGCACTATAAATTATCTAGGGGCACTCTGTAGTCTTCTGGTGAACATCTGGGCCATGGTGGTTGTCCTGACGTGGTTGGTTGACAGTAATTGGAGACTCGAACTCTTGGTGTGGGACCTTGAATAATACCTACAATATGCCAGTGCATCTGTAGAGTAAAATCGCCCTAACGTAGGAGAGGACTCCTAACTGCTCTGATCGTTATAAGAGTTTTGATGTAGAACTTCCGCTACTCTTGGTGTTGGTTCTTGAATATCGTGTGCAATATGCCAGTGCACCTGCAACACGTTATCGAACTAACGTAAGAGAGTTGTTTATGACGCAACGTCTCTTAACTGTTCTGACCGTTATAAGAGTATTTCAGAACTGGATTTTGATGAGTATATTTTTGGCCTTTACCGATGACGTGTCCCAGAGCAAATGCCTGGGTGTTCGCATCGGAGGGACTCTCTTGTTAAGTGCCGTTATGCAGGACGGTATCTCACAGAGCCCTTGTCTAATTAATGTCCAGCCAGTGCGTGAACAATTAATAGACGGGGTTGGTTTGTTACTACTAGAGTGCTTGACAGATCAGCATTCTTTATTAATAACAACGCCGGATGGAGGCAGAGGAACGGATATTAGGTTCTCCAGTAAGGTCTAATAACAAATTCCTTTGATGAGCCACGATGTTAAATAAGATTGGAGTAAGGCTTTGTTATCAGTGCAACCAGGGTTTTACTCCAATATTAAAAGGGGCCAAAATCTTCCAGCTATTAATTATTCTCAATTAAGAGCTTTCCAACTGTGTGCTGATCTTAGAAATTCTGCGGTGGTCATACCTTTGGTTGAGTTGTCCCGGCCGGTCCGTGTCAGGTTAATAAGGGCACAGGTGTGGGGGGTGGGACTTCTTGGGGTACCTGGGGTAGTCCCTCCCGGCTTCACGGTCGCGGCGGTGATGTAGAATGGTGCTTGGAAGCATGATGTCTATGGTGCCTTTTCTCATGTCGTCTTTCCTTGCCATCTTTTCTTTTCTGTGCCTCGGGGTTGTCGATTGTTATGAATAAATTCTTCCCGGGTGTTGGAGGACGTGTCACTTCTATGGTAGCGACTCTTGCACATCTTGATGGACTGGTGATTATTTCCTTTTGGTTTGGAGGTGTGGTGGGCAGTGCAGGAAAATCGCTTGGTGGTGGTGAAGGCGCGGTGAGGTGTTTCTCTGATATTTTAAACTCCTTGAGGATCGTGAAACGTTTTGACATTATATTCTGCCTGTTATTAGACGATTTTATTAAGATTAGAAAGGTTATATGGAAGTCAGAGGGTTGATTGAAACTGTCTTTAGTCTTTTGTTTTACTCCCACAGGTCCTTCCTAAGCTGCATAAAATCGTCTAATGACGGCGAGAATAAACTATTAACACGCGTCATATTCCTCAAGGGAATCACATATTATGATGGAAATCTATATATTAAACCTAATTTAGTTTTCCAACGTTCCTATACATTTTATTTAATGTTAAAATTATACATTATGCATGGGAAATCAATCCCTCACACATTTTCAATTGAGTTTTGAACTGTGATTTTAGTGAGTCTTGATGCTGTGCTATTATATCCGTCTTTCACGTGTGATCTAGTTATAGTTTACTATAATTAGTAACTAACTCTAACTCTCCTAACTCTAACTCTAACTCTCTCTCTCTCTCTCTCTATCTCACGCATGATATAGTCAATTTACTAACTTTTCTAGGTGCATGAAGGAGACAAAAAATAAAGCCGCCTGTAACATGTGTCTCACCCAAAGTAGAAAGAGTGAGGGATCCAAAATAAACCATATTTATTGGTGTACAGTAGCCTACTGGTGTGAAGAGTGGTGTGCTTGTTTGGTGTAGTGAAATGGATAGGAGGAGGAGGAGGTGTTTGTGAGAGCTAGCTGGATTATTTTGTGTAGGTGAGACACAAACAGAAACAGTGAGGGAGGCCAGACAAATGAAACAGGAGTGCCAGCAACCCCTTATCACATGCTTATGAGGCCTCCCCTGGGTATTGCCCTACTCAATAATCTCCTCAATATATGAAATGTGAAATATCTGCTAACTCAACAATGGGTAGATCAAAATAATGGGCTGTACATTTTTTTGACCCATTTCCTGGTTGACTCTTCCTTAAATTTGGAAATGTCAGCTTGATTGTTCTAGCCCTTTTTGAGTTACAGAAGGTTAGAGGTCATGATTTCTGGCTCGCTTATGGTGGAAAGTTAGATCTACAATTAGCCTCGTAAGTATCAGTAGATCTGTTGTTGCTTGTCTTCTTTTGTACTCATTTGAGAGAGAGAGAGAGAGAGAGAGAGAGAGAGAGAGAGAGAGAGAGAGAGAGAGAGAGAAAGAGAAAGAGAAAGGGAGAGTGAGAGAGAGAGAGAGAGAGAGAGAGAGTCTTAGTCTAATTATACTCTATCCCACCATGTCCCTGCCAAAAATTCCTTGCCACCTCTCTCTCTCTCTCTCTCTCTCTACAAAGTACCCAAGTCTTTTGTATTCCCTGGCTTGTATCCATTCGGCCCCATTCAGCCAACTGTTTTTTAAGACGTTTATCCCCATCCAGGTGTCGATTTCTTCCTGGCGAGCGATAGCGAGCCAGCATTGTATGGAGAAATCCGGCTTCGCTGGAGAAATTTTTCTATCGAAAAATGTACAAATTTAGCTTTCTGTCAAAACAAAAATATATATATGCTGGCTCGCTACCGCTCGCCAGGAAAATATTGACACCTGGATGTGGGTAAACATCTTAAAACAGTAGGCTGAATGGGGCCGAATGGATACAAGCCAAAGAGAGAGGGAGAGAAAGAGAAAAAAAGCGAGGTGGGCCCCCTTAAGTACTTAGTATCAACAATCAGCTGCTAAGAGATAGGAAAATACATAGACTATATTATTGACTTGCTAGGAAAATACATAGACTATATTGACTTGCTAGGAAAATACATAGACTATATTGACTTGCTAGGAAAATACATAGACTATATTGACTTGCTAGGAAAATACATAGACTATATTGACTTGCTAGGAAAATACATAGACTATATTGACTTGCTAGGAAAATACATAGACTATATTGACTTGCTAGGAAAATACATAGACTATATTGACTTGCTAGGAAAATACATAGACTATATTGACTTGCTAGGAAAATACATAGACTATATTGACTTGCTAGGAAAATACATAGACTATATTGACTTGCTGGGAAAATGACAAAGCTATACTGAATAGGACCGACAGTGATGGTATGTGTCTATAGTCTATTCGCCGTAAGTAGACGAAAAATCATGACCGCTATCCTCTGTAACTCAAAAAGGGCTTGAGCAAATTGGCTGCAAATTTTCACATCTATTCCTTGACTGACTCTTCCCAAATGGTAGAAATATTTGCTCGATTACTCTAGTCGTTTTTTGAGTTACGGAGGTTAGAGGTCATGATTTCTCGCCTACTTACAGCGAATAGACTATAGCTATACGGGACATATTATATAAACCATAAATTATTATGTCATAAAACTATTTTCGTGTCAGACGGTTTATACAGACTACCGCTTAGCGCTATGCAAATAATTATATCGAGAGGCAGCGTTGCCAATGTCTGGTACGTGGTCATCCGAACTTTGCACCACCTTGTATATACAGTATATATATATATATATTACTCTGTGTTTAATTAACTTTGGTTGAGGTTTAGTACACAATGAACACTATCAAGAGCAGGGTTTCAAGTTTACAGAAGGTACTTAGATAATAGTACAGAAACGATATAAAGTTTATTTAAGTATATTAATAAAACGAGTGATACTGGAGATAATCAACTTACAACAATGCTTGTAATGGTAAAGACAACGATACAAATTAAGAATACATTTAATACATACAACCTGCGGAGATAGAGAATAAATTTTTTGGGGAGAGGAATGGCGAGTATTTATTATACGGTATAACGCACGAGTGTTGCCAACTACGTAGCTACGTTATCTGAGAATAAATATATCTTGATCGACATTGGCGGTATCGCCTGGCGGAAATAAAGATATAAGTATTTCAGGTTAAAGACAATGATAGTGTGTAGATTGTTTTAGTTTTACGTTAATTAGGGATCACAACAGAGGGAACGATAAACACTATGATAACTTCCTAATTCAATACCCCAATGACTTTCCGAGAGTGACAGGTAAAGGATAGGTGGGGTCTCTCGTCTCTAAACAGGGGAGTGACGAAAAGGATAATCTTCTACCTTCTGTGCTTCCAACATCTTTTCACAGTGGGCTTTGTGGTAAATTCCAGTAGCGTGTGGGTGAGGGTTGGTCAACTATGTTTCACCAATCTCTGAACCTCTTCAATCCGACAACTGTGTTGCACGGATTGACAAGTGTAGCTTTCGAGGGAGAGTAGCCAACTGTGTTGCACTGCTCTTTAAGCAAATCAAGGGCGCTATCTGTGTTATGCGTCCTTATTCGACTTCTTAATTCGCCAGCTGTGCTGCACGACCTGACTTCCTCAAGTGTAGCTTTCAAGGGAGAGCAGCCAGCTTTGTGGCACTGCTCTTTACTCAGGTTTGGGTTGTTCTCAGGAGATGAACTGCTGAACGATTGGGGGGGGGGGGGGGGGGGTCGGTATATGCTGGATTTCTTGTCCCTCTTGCTGGTCAATGTTCTGGGAGGAAGAAGGTCATCTAGTGCTATTTGGACGGGGGTCACCAGTGGCACTTGACAGATGGGCAGTGCCGCTGGTGACAAATGGCTCTGGTGTAGGAGGTTGAAGCTCCCGCGCTGGTAGAAAGACGGGATACCCGTCAAAGAAAACGTTTCACGGATAACTTGTTTAGTTCTCTCCGGAATTACTAACCCTGATTCTAACCTCCTAGCTGGTTGAGATTGTTCTTAAGATGTGGGTGGTTGGTGTTGAGATACGGACAATATATATACAATATATATACTGTATATATACATACATATATATATATATATATATATATATATATATATATATATATATATATATATATATATATATATATATATATATATATATATATATATATATATATATATATATATATATATATATATATATATATATATATATATATATATATATATATATATATATATATATATATATATATATATATATATATATATATATGTGTGTAGTAAAACTCGCTAAGAAAATTGAAACAATGGACCACCAAGCTTTCGTCTATTCTCTCAAGACATCTTCCGGGTAATATGATTACCCTGAAGATGTCTTGAGAGAATAGACGAAAGCTTGGTGTTACATTGTTTAAATTTTTCTAGCGAGATTTACTACATCATTTGATCACACATATTTGTCATTTAACCTCCATATATATATATGTATATATATATATATATATATATGCCGCTAAGCATTCTCTTTGAGAAATTGTATTATGAGGGCTAGCTACCAAGTGCTTGGAAAGAAGCTCATGTTACCCCCATCCACAAGAAAGGAGCTAAAACAAATCCCGAGAACTATAGACCAGTTAGCCTAACATCTGTTGTAGGAAAAATAATGGAGTCGGTTGTTAGGAGTAACCTGGTAAACCACATGATGCAGAATGACTTGTTCTGTGATGCCCAACATGGATTTGTACTAGGAAGATCTTGTATGACACAGTTGTTGGTCACCTGGAACTGTGGTCAAATCAACTGGACAATGGAGATCCTATCTACGTGGTTTATCTAGATTTTCGTAAGGTATTCGACACTGTACCACACCAGAGGCTTCTGAAGAAACTTGAAGCATATAGAGTATCAAGGTAACAAATTACATGGATTAGGAACTTCCTTCTTGGATGAAAGCAGAGAGTTGTGGTCAACGGCAAGACGTCTACTTGGGCTGAAATCCTAAGTGGCAGTCCCCAGGGTAGTGTGTTGGGTCCAGTCTTGTTCGTCATATTCATAAACGATCTGCCTGATGCTGTAAGGAGTTCAGTGAAGATATTTGCGGTTGACACAAAGTTATTTCAAGGGATAAAGTCTCCTGCAGACCGGGACAAAATGCAAGAGGATTTAAAGCATCTAGCAGAATGGTCTCAGAAATGGCAGTTGGGCTTCAATGCAACAAAATGCAAGGTACACCATCTAGGCCACTCAAACACAAGACAGACTTATGAAATGAACTCCACAGTACTAGAAGAAACAGAAATGGAAAAAGACCTTGGAGTTATCATTGATGATGAATTAAAATTCCACCATCACGTAAATCAAGCTGTTTGCAAAGCCTCAAGGATGCTAAGACTAGTTAGGGCTACCTATACTTGTCTAGATGTGTCCACAATCCCCAGACTATTCACCACCATGGTACGTCCCCACTTGGAGTATGGTAACATCATCTGGCACCCGAGATTTAGAGGAGACACGCTAGAAATATAAAAAAGTACAAAGAAGAGCCACCAAACTAGTCCCATGTCTGAGAAACCATACCATAATTATGAAAAACGACATGAGACTCTGAACTCGCCATCGCTTGAGTATCGAAGGAAAAGAGGGGACATGCTCCCAGTTTACAAGATCCTAAATGGCATAGACAGACTTGATCCAGGGAACTTCTTCACCATCATGCAAGATTCATCAACCAAAGGAAATGGCCAAAAGATCTACAAGGAGAACTCAAGACTTGGTATAAGACAAAATGTATTCTGTCAGCGAGTAGTCAATGACTGGAATTCCCTACCAGCTTGCGTTGTTGACAGCCCTACTCTCAACACATTCAAGACCAACCTGGACAAGCACGGGCAGAGGATAAGATATATGCTTCCATAAAAGGTCAATAAAGTATAACTCATGTAATTTTGTTTATGTTACCTACATTATCTACATATACAGTACAGTACTAGTCTTGCGTAAGCTTGTAAGATAGGCTACCTCATGATGAGGAAGCAGTAAGGAACATTTTAAGGAAAAGTATAAGATGAGCCATATCATTTAGACCGGAATAATAAACAGGCATTATGCCTCATCTATTCTGTATATTTAGTATCCTAGTATTTATGTATGTATGTATGTATAATTATACTCTCTGGCACTTACTGCATATATAAATATATATATATATATTTGTTTATTATCTTTTTTATTGGGGGTGGCCGACTCGGGACAGAGCACAAACAGGGACATCACAACACAAAAACAAAAAACAAAAATAAAACAAAAAACAAATCCCAAACTCACACACATCTAGGTCGTCCAGGAGAAATACCCAGAGACCTAGGCCCATTTGGGGTCCCCAGCTATATTCCCAGGTTCCAGCGAAGCCACCACCACAAGCCCGCCTACCATGTATCCAGGCGTAGGCCTACCCTTCATTACTACCGGCTCCCATGGCCAGGCAACTGACGGACTACAATCTAGTCCAACTGGCTCCCAATCCTTGATCTCTCCCAAACTACGTACCGCGCTTAGGCATTACTACTCACTACTACTCATTAACATTCTCCAGTCATTCCTATTTACTACCACTTCCCTTGCCTGATCCATAGTCATTCCTCTATATTCCAACGCTTGTCATATACACAGTTTCCCCATCTCAATGGAGGTCAATATATACAGTATATATATATATATATATATATATATATATATATATATCTATATATGGTTTTATATGTATTATACAGTATTCTTTATTTTTTACCTACCGAGTCACCATTCCGTACAAGCCCCATTACTCTGGGCAGCCATGTAGCTGAAGGAGTGTGTATTTGTGAGTGTAAATATGTGCATGTGCGAGTGTAGGCTACATTTATACGCGCGCGCGTTGCAAGTGTTGCCAGTATTTTGTGAAAATATATTTTTGTGTACCATCAAAATTTCCGTTTTCTTAAACGAAGGAGTATCTAGAGAAAACTTTATAGTCACTAACTATTTTGTTTTTATGTATAATTTATTTTTATTATACTGATATCTCGCACACATACAATTAAACACATACAAATAAATACACATTTATATTTATATATTTAGCTACAGCGTTCCGTAGCGTGTTGGGGATTGTAATGAAAGGTGAATTAAAATTAAGTTTTGTTCTGGCATTCCTCTTGCCAGTTCCACGGTCTGAGGACGTTGAGTATTACCAAAACAATCTTTGTAAGAGGCGGACGTGAAAAAGACATTGTTAAGTGCATTGGTTGATAAAGTGGCTTAGTTTATTTACTATCGCAGTTTGTTATAAATTGTAAGTTGGTCATATTGACCGTAGTCGAATATTTGCGTAGTGTTATACTGACTGTGTTGTCACATTGATCAAAATGTACCTGTACAATGCAAATGCGTTGCGTCTGGATCGTGACTTTGGGGTTTTTCTTGCCATAATTTCCATGCTAGGCCTAATATTGCTGTGTTTGGCTCTATTCTATTTCTATAAGAGATACCTGAGTAGCGCTGTAGCATATGTCAAACCAAAATTGTGTAAGTTTTTCGAAATTGATTCATATGGGTGTGACATCGGCAAGAACCTAGGGCGGGAGTTGGCCTATTTTTTTACGATTCTTTTGACACTGGTTTGTCTTTTCTTCCTAATTCGCCATCAGGTCCCTGAGATCGTGGGCTTATTTCGATTCTGTGGGCTGACCAAAGACCTGCTGATAATCGCCTGGTTGATCTCCAACAGAATTAAGCACGGGAATAGGAAATTGCGTCTGTATATACAAGGTGGGGGGCAACCTCTCGGGGTGGATGTGCTGATGGAATTTGCTCGCTTTTGCATGAGTTTTATATTTGTGTGCTCAGTATTTGTATTTACCCGCTGGCTATGTCCCTTGCTTGTATTTATGTGTCGCCGGTGTGGACTGGTCAAAACAATGCTGCAGGTCACATCTCTCATTTCCCGAAGGATTCGACAGCTGAACCGCAGAATGACGTCGATCCCACAATGGATGGATCAAGTGTAGCAGAGGAGATCTTCTTTGGTGGGTGGTCTTGCTTGGGGATTCGACACGTTGTTTTGAGTCAATTTTAAAATGTTTTTGACCCGTTAGTTTTTGCGATTATTAGGCGCTTTGTTTTATTATCTACAAATTTGGAGATTTTGCTTTGCTAATTTTTAGTGTGTTATGTTGAATATTTTGTACATAGGATAATAAAGTTTAGAAATGTTATTAGTTAAATAGTAGTATGGATGACCAGCTTGGCTGTTCTAAAAAAAATACCGTGAAGAGATGATTATGCTGTATATACAGTACAGTAGGATATATAGCCTATATATACAGTAGGCCTATACATTATGTTTTTTTACTCGAACCACCGACAGTCAAGATGAGTGACTGCCCATGCTTTAATCCACTACACTACGGCGTGATATAGGATACTTAACCTTTTCCTATGTATATTAAGGAGATGGGAAATCCTACTTGGAGAAAGTATTTAATTTCATACACATGTCACCAGCCTCCTCCACTCAGGGTTGTCTTCTGTAGAGACCACCTGGTGAGCGGGATCAACCTCGGGGAGGCGAACCACATGCCCATATAGCCGAAGTTGGCGTTCACGGATTATGCACCTAATATGTCTCGAGTCAGTTTCACGGAGCTGGTGTGATACGCGATCTTACCAGTGATAATCCATGATCCTGCGGAGACATTTAGTACCAAAGGAGTTGATACGTTTCTTCAAAACACTGTTGAATGTCCATGTCTCACAGCCATACAGTAAAACAGGGAGCACCAGTGTCCTGAAGATCCGCAACTTCGTCCTTCTGCATAGGTATCAACAACGCCATATACTTTGTTGAGTGAATCCATAACACCCCATGCTAAGCCAAGGCGACGATTTACATCATTGCCCGACTCATCACTGTTGTGGATCACTCTGCCAAGATAGGTAAACTTATCCAAGATCTCCAAGTCATGCATGAACAGATTGAGCGGCATCATCCAACAAGTCGCCAAACATGTCATAGGATCCATATTCCAGGATACCATACAGGGATTTAAACAAGTAGCCCCAAGCCCCACGCAACTCGGGTTTAAGTGATTTAATATCATTCTCGCCCAGCTAAACTTGAGTAATTAATATCCAGTATATCTCACAAATACATGTGAGCTACTAAATGTTTATATACTCCCAGCCGGACTCGAACCACCGACAGTCAGGACGAGTGTCCATGCTTTAATCCACTACACCACGGCGTGATAAAGGATACTTAACCTTTCCCTACTTATATTAAGGAGAAGGGAAATCCTATGTAACCTACGACATGTGTATGAAATGAAATACTTTCTCCATGTAGGATTTCCCTTCTCCTTAATATAAACAGGAAAAGGTTAAGTATCCTTTATCACGTCGTGGTGTAGTGGATAAAAGCATGGACATTCATTCTGACTGTCGGTGGTTCGAGTCCGGCTAGGAGTATAAAAACATTTAGTCGATCACATGTATTTGTGAGATATACTGAGATATACTCGTGTTGGGCTGGGCGAAAATTATATTAAATAACTTTAACCCGAGTGATAGTCGATATTTTAAACCTGCATTTGGTGTATTGGAAAAAAGTGTGGTTTGCTTGGTTAGTGTTGTGAAATGAATAGGAGGAGGAAGAGGTGTTTGTAAGAGCTAGCTGGATTACTCTGTGTAGATGAGACAAACATAATCAGTGAGGGAAGCCAGACAAATGAAACATCAGTTCCAGCAACTCTTTATCACATGCCTGTGAGGCCTACCCTGGATATTGCTCTGCTCGATTGGTGACTACAATATAGTGTATATACAGGGTGTCCCAGGAGGAAAGGGCATAACTTTGGGAAATGATAAAACAAAATATTCTAAGCCTAAAATGTTCTATAAGAAATATTCCAAATCTCAACCAGTAAAGAGATATTGCATATTGAAAATGGCATTTTCTTAAGTATTTCCCCATAACGGTGGCCTAGCTGTCCTAGTACTTACCACACCTCCATCTTACTGCAGTTATTTTACCATGTTATTGTAAAGATATTATAATTATGTAAGTTGCAAAATGATTATAGATATTATAGCTTACTTTGGACCAGTTGGAAACTATCTGACATGGAAGAGTCCATTACAGTGAGGCGGGGGAGGACACTATATAAAACCTTCAATATCTTTTTAACGGTTGACATTTGGACTTTTTGTTATAGAACATTTTAGGCTTAGAATACCTTGTTTTATCATTTCCCAAAGTTATGCCCTTTCCTCCTGGGACACCCTGTATATTGTATATAAAATAGGTAAGAGTTAGATTATATAATTTTGTTTTATATGCCTGGTTTCCCCAACTGTTTCTATTTGTGCCTCACCTACACAGAGAGTAATCCAGCAAACTCTCACAAACACCTCTTCCTATTAATTTCACTACACTTATCAAGCACACCAGAAATATTTCCAAAACATCTAAATTACCTGTAATGTACCTTGATTTTGGATATCTGTCACTCTTTCAACCTTTGCCCTTGTTACAGGTAGCTTTGCCTTTTGTCTCCTTCATACAAAAAATAAAATAATATACAAAATAAATAAATAAATAAAAGAGGTAAACACAGAATGAGTTATGGAATTGTGTGAACACTTTCAAGTCATAGATGCAAAACAAAAATATTATCACTTAAGGGAAGTGACCTGTTTTTGTTCTGTCCTTTTCTATCTTTCTCTGGCTTGTATCCATTTGGCCCCATTAAGCCTACTGTTTTAAGACGCTTATCCCCATCCAGGTGTCAATTTTTTACTGGTGAGCGGTAGCGAGCCAGCATATTTTTTATTTTTGTTTGACAGCAGGCTAAATTTGTACATTTTTCGATAGAAAAATGTCTCTGGCGAAGCCGGATTTCTTCATATAATGCTGGCTCGCTATCGCTCGCCAGGAAGAAATCGACACCTAGATGGGGATAAACGTCTTAAAATAGTAGGCTGAATGGGGCCAAATGGATACAAGCCAGAAAAAGAGAGAAAAGGACAGAAATAACAAAAAGCAGGTCACCCCCCTTAACCCTTGCAGTAATGTTTACGTTCTTCTGTTATATTGGATATTAAGAGACGATTTTATTCAGTTCAGGAAACACCTCTAACAACAAAACGGCTACACAATATTTCAACCTCTTAAGGGGAGGTTTCCACTTGAGAGATTTTTTTCTGGACCTCTTTCTCTCTCATGTTTAGCCCCATTGCTTTTTAGATTTTAAGACGCTCACCCCCTTTAGTTTGGCGATTTTAAGAACTTTCGCCCCATTTCTGTCAATTTTAAGAACTTTCGTGCCATTTAGGTGTTGAGTTTTTCCTGGCGAGCGATAGCGAGCCTGTAATTTGAGAGGAACCGGCCTTTGGCCGGGAAATTTTTCTACCGAAAAATTTACAAATTTTTCTTGAAAGAGGGTCTAGGGGGTGTAATTTTAAGCTTGATGGAGTTCTAGGGAAGAAACTAAATACCTCCCATTAACTGCCACAGACCCTTCCTAAGCTGCATACAATCGTGTAATGATATCTAGAATAACACAAAAAACACGCCTTTAGTACTGAAAGAGTTAAAATGATAGAAAAGGTAAAACCCTATCAAAATACATTGGTGGTGGTGGTGTTGATGATAGTGGTTGCGTGGGTAGTGCTTTTGGTGGTGGAGATAAGTGGTGGTGATGATTGTGGTGGTGGAAATAGTAGGGGTGTTACTGGTAGTGGTTGCGTGGGCTATAGTGGTTATGGTGGTGGAGATAAGTGGTGGTGGTGGTGGTGGTGGTGGAAGGAGTTATGTAGGAGGGTATAAAGAGGGAGGACAACACCACCACCTTCAGTTGCCTGTGTGCTGTCGTTGTGGGAGCAACTACTTTCACTCTCTGTCCAAGGTAACGTCTTAAGCATTACGTACGTTACATTACAGCGTCAAGGTGACCACAAAACATAACACGAAATGTTGATGACATTGGAGGGAATCCCAGCTGCATAGGTTACCATTACAATATATATATATAATATTATATACAGTATATATATATATATATATATATATATATATATATATATATATATATATATATATATATATATATATACAGTATATATATGGGACAAAAGGCAAAGCTGCCGATAACTGGTGTCTCCCCAAAAGTTTTACGAGTGACAGAAAGCCAAAATCACGGAAAGAAGTGTGGTGTACTGGTTTAGTGTAGTGAAATGAATAGGAGAAGGAGGTGTTTGTGAGAGCTAGCTGGATTACTCTCTATGTAGCTCTATGTAGGTGAGACAGAAACAAAAACAGTGAGGGAACTCAGACAAATGAAACAGGAGTTCCAGCAACTCCTTATCATATGCCTATGAGGCCACCCTATATACAGTATATATATATAACACCGATATTTATTGTTATCCTTTTTTAGTATTACAACAATGATTTGTTCATGTGTCAGATTACACACACACACACACACACGCACACCACACAAAGCCATATTGTGTGAACAAAGAAACACATATGCATTAATGGCAAAACTCCTGCATACAGTGGTGTCTTAATTAACGATAAACGTGGTAATTATTGCATTTTGAACTTATGTGGATCGAGGTTTGGTCAAAATGTACTTTGAGGAAGTAAATTTAAAAAGAGGTAGTTTGGAGTATAAACTAATTTAAAAAGAGGTAGTTTGGAGTATCAACTAATTTTAGAGAGGGGTATTTTTCTAATCTGCTTCCTCGCTAGATATTAAAAAGAATTTTTGGATGCTTTTTAAAGAACCCTCTTGGAGATAAATTTGTACATTTTTTGGTAGAATAATGTCCCAGCCGAAGGCTGGTTCCTCCTAAAATTATTACAGGCTCGCACCTAAATGGCACGAAAGGTCTTAATATTGACGAAGAAATGGGGCGAAAGGTCTTACAATCGCCAAACTAATGGGGCGAGGGAGAAGGGGGTCCATAAAAACACAACCACCTGGATGGGGGTAAACGTCTTAAAACAGTAGGCTGAATGGGGCCGAATGGATACAAGCCAAAGAGAGAGGGAGAGAAAGAGAAGAAAAAAAAAGCGAGGTGGGCTCCCTTAAATTAACGTACTTACTGAGGCAAGTTCAACTGAGGTGTAACTCCCACCAGATCCCAGGACATAATTATATATCTTCTGCCTTTGGCTATTATTAAACGATTTTATTCAGATTAGGAAGGAGATACGGGAGTTAGAGGGTTAAATGAGATAGTCTTTGCCCTTACCATTCCCACAGATCCTTCCTAGGCTGTACAAAATCGTTTGATGCTAGCCAGAATATAGTGTCACAACGCGGCATAAGTCTCAAAGGATTTTATATATACGGTATATATATATATATATATATATATAGTATGCAATTTTTTATTCAACACATATTGCAACATGAAAATACAATTGGTTAAATGATAAAATAAATATTGACCTCTTCTTCAGTATTAACGGTTGTTAAGTTTATATAAATATATACTGAGGAGTCAAGGTTATATACTGAGGAGTCAAGGTTATCTTTTGTAGTCATGAAGTTTATGGGTTGGGTTGAACAAAAGATTATGATGGTGTATTAAGGGGAGGCAGACCGTTTTTCTGGATCACCTTCTCCCTCATGTTTAGCCCCATTTTTGTTTAGATTATAAGACGTTCGGCTCATTAGTTTGGTGATTTTAACATCTTTCGGCCCATTTCGTTGTAAATTTTAAGACATTTCGTGCCATTTAGGTGTCGATTATTTCCTGGCGAGTGATAGCGAGCCTGCAATTTTAAGAGAAAACGGCCTTCGGCCGCGACATTTTCTACCGAAAAATGTATAAATTTATCTTGAAGGGGGGTCTAGGGGGTGTTTTCTAAGCTTGATGGAGGTCTAGGGAGGAAACTAGAAAAATATATGAATAAATGAATTAATAGACCAAACAAACGGCCAGTCTCCCGTTAAAGTTATTGCATTATTTATTACCCAGTCAATGGTGAATAAATATATCTGCGTCTGTTTGGGTATCAATATAAAATACAAATAGCCATGTTGTTGAGGCTACCTATTTACCCCCCCCCACCCTTCTCTCTCTCTCTCACACACACACACTTTCACTCTCACTTTTTCACTCTCTCTTTTAATAATTATTCACTGACTCACTCACTCTCACACACACACTCTCTCTCTCTCTCTCTCGCTTTCCCTACCTCTCCCCCCACTCTCTCTCTCTCTCTCTCTCTCTCTCTAAATACATGGCTCGATAATGTCCAAAGCCATCAAACACGTCCCTAACTATAAACTCAAATCTTGTATACTAACCCCCCCCCCCCCCCACACACACACCAGAGCTCTCTCAGTACACGATATTTTTTGGTGGATTTATTAATGTACTTATTATTATTTTACTTTCCTCCCTAGACCTCCATCAAACTTAACAAAAAAAAAACATCCCCAAGATCCCCCTTTTAGATAAAATTGTAAATTTTTTGGTAGAAAATATACAGGCCTATTTCTCCTAAATTACAGGCTCACTCTTGCTCGCCAGGATTTTTTTTTTTTACATCTAAATGGCACGAAAGATCTAAAAATTGACAAAGAAATGAGACGAAACGTCTTATAATCGCCAAACTAATGGGCCGAACATCTTAAAATCTGAAAATTAGTGGCGTTAATAATGAGGGAGAAGGGGGCCCAGAAAAACAACAACCATCCCCCTTATCACTAGCTCAGCAGACGTCTTGGGGGCTATTACGATATGGTCTGTCATTAATATTGAGGATTTTGCTTGCTTTTGCCATTTTCGAGGGTGTATTTAAGTTTGTCCCCTAGGCTAACAAAAGCGCCTTCTCGAACTTCTTTCAAACTAAAAAATAAAAAAAAGAAAAAAAAAAAAGAAAAAAAAATGCGCACCCAATCCCCGTTTAGCCTAACTTTGTACATTTTTCGATAGAGAAATGCCCCGGTCGAAGGCCAATTTCTTCTAGGTTACAGGCTTGCTATCGCTCGCCAAGAAAAAAAATCGACACCTGAATGGAGTGAAGTGTCTTATTATCGGCAAGCTAATGGAATGAAACATCTTAAAACCTCCAAATTTACGGAGCGAAGCAGGGGAGGTCTCCCCCCCCCCCCCCCCCCCCCCCTCCCCCCCGGACCGACCGAAATGTATAGTGTTGAAGAAGGCATGGACAGGGTAATTAAAGTGTCCATACTAATAATATATCCGTACAGTCGGCCAAATAAGTAATGTCGCGGCACCAAGTATATTTCGATCAATAATTGGTATCAGCACTATCTAAGCATTAATTCATCGTTTCGAGTGAGATATACAAACATGTTCCTATCTTTACCCACCCTATTCAACATCTGACAGACATTAATACAGCACATAGCAAGCAAAAGGTAATGCCAGCGGAGACACGACTTATTTGGCCGACTGTACCGTTATAATATTAGTATGGACACTTTAATTACGCTGTTCATACCTTCTCCAACGCTATTCATTTTGGTTTGGGGGTGAGGGGGGGGGGGGGAGGGGGGGGGGTAATAAATCCAGGTATTACTTTACAACACCTTTTAACCCTTTCAAGCTCTGACGCGTTTTAACAGTTTATTTTGGCTATCATTAGACGATTGTATGCAGCTTAGGAAGTATCTGTGGGTATTAAAAGGGTAAAGGCGATCTCAAGCAACCCTCTGACTTCCATATACCCTTCCTAATCTCAATAACATCGTCTAATAATTACCAGAAAACAGAACAGAAATGCGTATTGGAGCTTGAAAGGGTTAAGGGGAGGTTTTTAGTGTGTTTCCTAGACTTCCATCAAGCTTGAAATTACACCCCTTTGACCCCCTTTCAAGATAAATTTGTACATTTTTCGGTAGAAAAATTTCCCGGCCGAAGGCCGGTTACGCTTTAATTACAGGCTCGCTTTCGCTCGCCAGGAAAAAATCGACACCTAAATGGGACGAAAGGTCTTAAAAGTGAAATACATGGGTCGAAAGTTCTTAAAATCGCCAAACTAATGGGGCGAACGTCTTAAAATCTCAAAATCAATGAGGCTAAACATGAGGGAGAAAGGGGTAAAGAAAAAAAATTCCTCAAGTGGAAATCGCCCCTTAAGGGGGGGGGGGGTATTTATCAAGGGGAGATGCTTATTGTTTTATCTTATAATTATTTGTTTTGTTTCCTCCCTAGACCTTCATCAAGCTGTAATAAACTCCCCCTAGACCTCCCCCCCCCCCTCCCCCTTCAAGATACATTTGTACATATTTCGGTAGAAAAATGTTCCGACTCTTAAAATGACAAGCTTGATATTGCTCGCCAGGAAAAAAATCGACACCTAAATGGCACGAAAGGTCTTATTATTGACAAAGAAACTGGGCGCACAGTCTTAAAATCGCCAAACTAATGGGCCAAACGTCTTAAAATCTAAAAATTAATGGGCTAAGCACAAATAAAAAAGTGGGGCCAGAAAAAACGGCCCATCCTCCCTTAACCCTTTCAAGCTCCAATACGCGTTTCTGTTCTGTTTCTGGCTACTATTAGACGATTTTATTCAGATTAGTAACGGTATATGGAAGTCAGAGGGTTGATTGAGATAGCATTTACCCTTTTAATACCCACAGATCCTCCCTAAGCTGCACAAAATCGTCTAATGATAGCCAAAATAAACTGCTAAAACGCGTCAGAGCTTCAAAGGGTTAATATTTCTATTATCTATTATCTATATAATATTTTAGATTGTCTGTCTGTGTGTGTGTGTGTGTGTGTGTGTCTGTGTGTGTGTGTGTGTGTGTGTGTGTGTGTGTGTGTGTGTGTGTGTGTGTGTGTGTGTGTGTGTGTGTGTTCTTAATAGGCGGCCACAGTTTTGGACCTGGGGAGCTGAAACTTTGCATGTGGGTGTCAATTGACCTGGGTCAGGTCATAGAGGGGGCGAGGCCACGATCGGAGGTTGTTTCGAGGCCGAAATTGAAAACAAAATGAACAAAAATGAAAAAATTGCCGTTTGGGGCAGAAGGAGGCCTCCGATCGAAAAGGTGTATGGAACGAAAGTTGTTCGCAGCCCCCCAAAATGGGGGTATGGATGAGGTCAGATCCAAAATCGGAGGTCATTTAGCGGCCGAAATCGAGGTCGCCGTTTAATGAGGCACAGGGAGGTCGAGGCCGGTGATTATGGTAGTAGTAGTATTGTGATGATTGTGGTAGTAGTGATTGATGATGGTGATTATGGTAGTAGTAGTGGTGGTGATTATGGTGATTACCCGGGTAACGCCGGGTACCCCTGCTAGTTATGTATATATATTGTAGTGGGATCTGTCGACCTTTATCAAACTATTACCCGGGCAACGCCGGGTACCCCTGCTAGTTATGTATATATATTGTAGTGGGATCTGTCGACCTTTATCAAACTATTACCCGGGCAACGCCGGGTACCCCTGCTAGTTATGTATATATATTGTAGTGGGATCTGTCGACCTTTATCAAACTATTACCCGGGCAACGCCGGGTACCCCTGCTAGTTATGTATATATATTGTAGTGGGATCTGTCGACCTTTATCACACTATTCTATCGTGGTAGTTATGGGATACCCTAACCTGTTCACAATAGTTAGTCCAACCATCGTGAACCCTAACCTCTAACTCAAACAGGGCTAGAGCAAATGGGCTGTAAGTTGAGCTTCCAAACCTATTCCCTGGCTGACCCTTCCCTAATGGTAGACATGTTAGCTCGATTACTCTAGTCGTGTGTGAGTTATAGAGGTTAAGGCGGGTGACCTGCTTTTTGTTATTTCTGTCCTTTTCTCTCTTTCTCTGGCTTGTATCCATTCGGCCCCATTCAGCCAACTATTTTAAGACGTTTATCCCCATCTAGGTGTCGATTTCTTCCTGGCGAGCGATAGGGAGCCAGCATTATATGAAGAAATCCGGCTTCGCCGGAGACATTTTTCTATCGAAAAATGTACAAATTTATCCTGCTGTCAAACAAAAATAAACAAATATGCTGGCTCGCTACCGCTCACCAGTAAAAAATTGACACCTGGATGGGGATAAACGTCTTAAAACAGTAGGCTGAATGGGGCCAAATGGATACAAGCCAGAGAAAGATAGAAAAGGACAGAACCAAAACAGGTCAGCCCCCCCCTTAATGTTCAAGAGTTTTGGCCGAGTTATTTGGAACAGGCTATAGTTATGGGATACACTCAGATAGTTTTTTGTTTGTTTTTGTTTTGTTTTATACCCCTTTGGTTGCTAAAGATTCCTCCTAAGCTGAATATAGTCGTCTAACGTTAGCCAGAGTATAGTAAAAGAGGTGCCATGTTTATATTAACCCTCTCCGACATATGACGCGATATTGAGCCTATTGGGGATACTTTAAAGCCTTTGTTACCATCAGGGGTATTTAGAAACCTTTAGTTTAGTTTATTAACCCTCTCCGACATATGACGCGATATTGAGCCTATTGGGGATACTTTAAAGCCTTTGTTACCATCAGGGGTATTTAGAAACCTTTAGTTTAGTTTATTAACCCTCTCCGACATATGACGCGATATTGAGCCTATTGGGGATACTTTAAAGCCTTTGTTACCATCAGGGGTATTTAGAAACCTTTAGTTTAGTTTATTAACCCTCTCTGACATATGATGCGATATTGAGCCTATTGGGGATACTTTAAAGCCTATGTTACCATCAGGGGTATTTAGAAACCTTTAGTTTAGTTTATTAACCCTCTCAGTACGATGATGCCTTTCTTCACTTTATTAGGCGTGTGACTCTCCTGCATAGTAGCCACGTGCGGGCATGCGCGCGTGTCGGCTGCCCAGCCGTTTAGAAACTGGCTGGCGGCAGCCGGCCGGCCGGCTTTTCCTTAGTATATATCCTACGACAATGTAACTAATGTCTGGGATATTCTTATGTTGTTTCACAGCTTGAAGCTGCCCTTATTCTTAACCAACGCATCTTAGTATATTTTATTCTCGATAGTTGATTGTTTCATTATAATATATAAGATGTAAGTCTAGTGAGAGTGGGAGGAGACGAGCGGGAGAGAGAGACCGGCTGGGGGACGTTGCTTCGCGCGGAGAGTCTAGCTTGGGACGAGCCTGATGTTGCCAATTTGATCGCAACGTTAGGCTTAGTTTCGACTCACGCAAGGGGTAGAGGATTTTGACCCGGCAACGGTGTTGAGTGTTGCCAAGCATGGGATGTATTTCGCATGCCTAGGGTGGGGTCCAGACAGATTCAAGACTCAGAGCTCACCTCACTGTCGTACCCTTCGGACCCCCTTGATATCTATCCCTCTCAACCCCACTTAGAAACTGTCTCTCTTACTTTGTATACCTTCCTTCCACTACTTCACCAATCTATTTAATTATCCCATCCCCTTGATAGACCTTATATCTATTATTGTATTAACGACGAGCTCTCAGATAACTAGATAGGATTTTGGGCCTTATGCAGAGATGTAATTGTTAATGAGACCTAGGAAGCTTTTTTGTTGTCTCATATTTGGTGGTTTTCCTGCTTGCTAGTGTGTTCTTGTGTCAGGTTAGCAGGGGCTAGACCGGAGGGTTTTTTTTTGCGATCCTTTAAGTAAAGTCTGCTGGTGCGAGTCCTGTGGACCCGCACAACTTTACTAGGATACCCGTGGGAGTCTGGGGGCATTTTCTTGTCTGTGTCCCTGGGTGTCTAGTGTTGTGTTGTGTGAGGGCCCTTGCCTAGTCCACTCAGCACTGCGCTAGCACGTCTTGCTTTTGCTTTAGGGTCGCCAGGAGAGAGTCAGATACTTGCGATCTGAGTCTCTCAAGAGAGCACCCTTTCAATTAGAGTAATTTGGCGCACAGACCTGGGAACGTCCCTAGGCTAGAGCAGGTGGCTCAGCCCGGGTATCCGAAGCCTATATCCTTCCAGCTAGACCTCTGCCACCTGGCAGATTAACAGCTAGGAGTTTATCATCTCTGTATGCTTGTTATTGTGCCACAGTTTACCGATTTTGTGAGCATTGTGAGTCAGGGTGTGGCTTAGAGACTCTGTCCGAGCAGGCTTGCCTGACTAAGAGTGAGAAGCACACCTGTATGTGGTTATGTTGCGAGTTGCTGCCTTTATTTAATTATACCTATGCCATTATACACTGTATGGCCTATCACTAGTATTTATTCCTGCTTATGAGTTAAGAGTTCTCTAAATCCGTAACGTATTTTCTTTGCTAAGCATCAGATCCTACAGTAGCCGCATGCAGTTTAGAAACCTGCATCTTGTCTACCTGTACGATGTTTTGAGGACTGTTTGCTTTCACCTTCTTTCACGCAGGGGTGATTAGTTGTTGTTGTTGTTTTTCCCCAAGCTGCCTGGCCTAACAGCCCCAAGGCCCCGAGCAAGGCCAAGGCCACAACCGAGCGCCCCCACAGAACCCCGCCCGCCGACCACAATAAAGCCTGGGTGACCGAAGCCACTCCATGGCGGGGAGCTGAGGAGGGTGCGGAAATACCCGGGAAACCAAAGCCCCACCCAGGGCCCTGTGCCCCTCAGCAATTATGAAGAGAAAGTTGAGGGGCAAAGGAAAGATGTGACGCTTTGGCTTCCAATCTTGGTAGATTAGGAGGTCAATCCACGCAAGAGACGTCGTCACTTGAGATCTAGAAAATATACAAGTAAAAGGAACAGTCAGAGTAAGCTATGGGTATGGCAGAGATCGCTCAGTTCTCACTCTGATAGACCAGCCCATCACCACATGACTAGAACCCAATCCTCTCAGCATCAGCTAGGAAAGGCCCTAGAAAGCCGCCTTTGGCGGGGGGATAGCTCCCCTATTTCAAACCTTTTCGGGGTTGGGCACCCGCCCAGGGGTGATTAGTTGTATTAATTAACGTAACGTTAAATGTACTTTCTTCTAGTTTGTTATTAAATTGTTTCTGCAATTTAATTCCGTCATCTATCTTTTCCTTGAAGCTTTAAGTCAACTTAATTGTGTGATCTTTTATATAGCCTGCTTGACTATCAGCAGTCTATAGTGCGTGCACCCTGTAACCGAGTCATAGGATACCTCGTTGTCCAGGCAGAACTCTTGACGGTTTAGGGTGGTTTGTTGCCTGGGTTTATAGATAAGGGTTGGATCTAGCGTTTTCCGTTGTTGCTTGTTGCCGCATACCTAGTCCAATAGAAAGAGCCCAGTGTTTATATATCCCAGGACGTAACAGGCGATTTTATTCAGCTATGGAAGGACCTGGGGGAGTTAAGGGGAGATGTCCACTTGAGGGATTTTTTTCTTTACTTCTTTCTTCCTCATGTTTAGCCCCATTGTTGTTCTAATTTTAAGACGTTTGCCCCATTATTTTGACTATTTTAAGAACTTTCAACCCATTTATGTCAATTTTAAAACCTTTCGTGCCTTTTAGGTGTCGATTTTATCCTGGCGAGTGATAGCGAGCCTGTAATTTAAGAGGAACCGGCTTTCAGCCGGGATATTTTTCTACCGAAAAATGTATACATTTATCTTGAAAGGGGGTCAAGGGGGTGAAATTTTAAGATTGCTGGAGGAGTAGGAAACAAACTAAAAACCTCCCCTTAAAGAGTAGGAGCAATAGTGATTACCCCTTTGTTTGTCAGAGATCCTTCCTAAGCTGACTAAAATCCCTTTGTGTCCGCCAGAATGCAATGAGTAGTGAGTCATCGTCCTGACGGGTATATACTGTGTGTGTGTGGGTGGGTGGCCAAGCCGTTATGGTGTGGGGGTGTGTTTATGTGTGTGTGGATGTGTGCATGTGAGTGTGTGTGTGCGTGAGTGTGTGGGTGGCCAAGCCGTTATGGTGTGGGTGTGTGTTTATGTGTGTGTGTGTGTGTGGGTGTGTGCATGTGAGTGTGTTACTCAGTTACTCAGTTACTTGTTCGTCAAGGGGAATCCACGCAATGCGAGCTAAGCTCATTATTATCGCGCCTCCTTAACTGGGAATGTATTGCGTGAAATGCATGTTAAGTGTTTTATGTATTGTTGGAATGGCTGTGGATGTGTGTGTAGTCTGTATTTAGCCAATTGGCGACATCGGAAACGAAGGCTTAGGGTGGATCTGTATGGTACCATTCTCACTATAGACGGTACCGTCTCGCCCGAAGGCTTAGGTAGCCATCAGCTTAGGTGAACCATATGATACCCATCTCGCCTTGTACCATTTTTGCCAACCCCAGATGGGACGTCACAACGTCGTCCACTTATTCCAGGTACCTATTTACAGCTAGGTGAACTGAGGCTAACACATGAAAGGAGACAAGCCCAATTTGTCTCCGCCCGGCCGGGGATTGAACCCCCGAACCCCTCGTGTGTGAGACGAGAGCTCTACCTACTAGGCTACGGGCTGTGTGTGTGCGTGAGTGTGTGGGTGGCCAAGCCGTTATGGTGTGGGTGTGTGTTTATGTGTGTGTGTGCCTCAGTGGGTGGGTGTGTTCATGTGTGTGCGTGTGTTTTCACATGTGTGTGTTTATGTGTGTGTGTGTGTGTAACAGCCTGTATGTGTGGGTGTGTTAGTTTGTGCGTGTGTGCTAGCCTGTGTGTGTGTGTGTGTGTGTAGGAAGAATGTGTTCATATGTGTATGTTTATATCAAGATAAAGTTTACACATACACGTAAACATCCATTCTATATACACTGCAACAAAATTCAAAAGTTTGCTGAAAAAAACCTTGATAATATTTTGTGCGTAAATGTTATAGAGAAAAATAAGATCCAATACGCATTTCTGTTCTGTGTTCCGGCTACCATAAGATCCAATACGCATTTCTGTTCTGTGTTCCGGCTACCATAAGATCCAATACGCATTTCTGTTCTGTGTTCCGGCTACCATAAGATCCAATACGCATTTCTGTTCTGTGTTCCGGCTACCATAAGATCCAATACGCATTTCTGTTCTGTGTTCCGGCTACCATAAGACGATTTTATTCAGATTAGGAAGGGTATATGGAAGTCAGAGGGTTAACTGAGCTAGTCTTTACCCTTTTAACTTACACAGATCCTTCCTAAGCTGTATACAATCGTTTAATGTTAGCCAGAGTAAACAGTCGAAATGTGTCATGATCTTCAAAGGGTTAAGGGGGGTCACCGGCTGTTTTTGTTATCTTTCTCTCCTTTTCTCTCTTTCCTTGGCTTGTATCCATTCGGCCCCATTCAGCCAACTGTTTTAAGACGTTTATCCCCATCTAGGTGTCGATTTCTTCCTAGCGAGCGATAGCGAGCCAGCATTGTATGGAGAAATCCGGCTTCTCCAGAGACATTTTTCTATCGAAAAATGTACAAAATTATTATTATTATTATTTTTTCTATGTGTTTGAGGGAGGCAAAAGGCATAACTGCCTATAGCGAGTGCCTCCCCCATAGTTGAAAGAGTGACAGGGCCAAAATCAAGGGACGTTCGAGTCAAAATGCCTGGACACACGGAGTTTGAAGCAATTAAGTCATAGGAAGAGGGAAAGCTTGCTGTCAAAACAAAAATATATATATGCTGGTTCGCTACCGCTCGTCAGGAAAATATTGACACCTGGATGGGTGTAAACGTTTATAAAGCAGTAGGCTGAATGGGGCCTAATGGATACAAGCCAAATAGAGAGGGAGAGAAAGATAACAAAAGAAGCGAGCTCCCTTAAGCTATCATCAACCTATAGTCAGTTTGTTTTTCCCAGCTGGCGGTAAATTGCCATGTTCCGATCTTGTTTACTAGCCTAGTTCGAAGATTTGTTGGCGAAATATGTCGATAATTATGGAAACTTGGCATTAAGGGGGGACGGGCGTATATATTTACTTGGCATTAAGGGGGGACGGGCGTATATATTTACTTGGCATTAAGGGGAGACGGGCGTATATATTTACTTGGCATTAAGGGGGGACGGGCGTATATATTTACTGTACACTTGGTCAAAAAAGTATCTGCACCCCTACCCTGATAATCTGGTATGTTCAGCTTGGTAGGGTTGGCATCTCTTCCTGTAGCTATATCCATCTATACTACTACCTACCTATACTACCTAAGACCTACAACCTACACTACCAAGCTGTACACACCAGATTATCAGGGTAGGGGTGCAGATACTTTTTTGACCGAGTGTACATCTTCCCTACTCTGCTTAGGAGACATAATTATCCCCCGGTGATTACCACACACTCCTCTCTCCCCTTTATCTTTATATTACCACACACTCCTCTCTCTCCTTTATCTTTATATTACCACACACTCCTCTCTCTCCCCTTTATCTTTATATTACCACACACCCCTCTCTCTCTCCTTTATCTTTATATTACCACACACTCCTCTCTCTCCCCTTTATCTTTATATTACCACACACTCCTCTCTCCCCTTTATCTTTATATTACCACACACTCCTCTCTCCCCTTTATCTTTATATTACCACACACTCCTCTCTCCCCTTTATCTTTATATTACCACACACTCCTCTCTCCCCTTTATCTTATATTACCACACACTCCTCTCTCCCCTTTATCTTTATATTACCACACACTCCTCTCTCTCCCCTTTATCTTTATATTACCACACACTCCTCCTCTCTCTCCCCTTTATCTTTATATTACCACACACTCCTCTCTCTCCTTTATCTTTATATTACCACACACTCCTCTCTCCCCTTTATCTTTATATTACCACACACTCCTCTCTCTCCCCTTTATCTTTATATTACCACACACTCCTCTCTCTCCCCTTTATCTTTATATTACCACACACTCCTCTCTCTCCCCTTTATCTTTATATTACCACACACTCCTCTCTCTCCCCTTTATCTTTATATTACCACACACTCCTCTCTCTCCTTTATCTTTATATTACCACACACTCCTCTCTCTCCTTTATCTTTATATTACCACACACTCCTCTCTCCCCTTTATCTTTATATTACCACACACTCCTCTCTCCCCTTTATCTTTATATTTATTATTCATTGGTAGATCTTTATCTTTATATTTATTATTCATTGGTAGATCTTTATCTTTATATTTATTATTCATTGGTAGATCTTTATCTTTATATTTATTATTCATTGGTAGATCTTTATCTTTATATTTATTATTCATTGGTAGATCTTTATCTTTATATTTATTATTCATTGGTAGATATTTCGATTACAAATCCGAAGATGTTATTCTCACCTTATATAATTCATTGACCTCATCTAGAATATCGTGTTCAATTTTGGTCTCCTTACTATCAAAAGAATATAGAAAAAAACTTGAAAGAGTACAGCAAAGAATAACAAACCTGATTCCCAGACTAATAAATAAACCATATGAAGAATATCTAGAAGAATTTAACCTTTTCAGCTTGACCAAGCGCAGACTACGAGAGGAAATAATTAAAGAATTTAAGATCATTAAAGGTATCAACAATATGGATGCAAACAAATACTTCACATTCAATTATTCTAATTACACACGAGGGAATGGCTGTAAAATCATCTGTAAGCCCTTTCACTCCCATAAAGCACAGTATTTCTTTTTCAACCGGGTAATAAACTTATTGAATGGCCTGCCTAGCAATATTATAGACTGCAGCACTGTTGAAACCTTCAAAAATCGCATAGACAAATATCTCGCCCTTAATCCCCGACTGACTGCGTTTACAGATGAATAACAAGCCATGCCCACATTAACTCTTTTGTAGAATAGATATAGTAAGATGGTTCTATTTTCTTATTTTCCTGTCGAGTACATGTCAATTTATCCATTCTGCATTGAAAAGATAAATCCTGTTCCTTCTAAGCCATCTTTTCTCTCCTAAATAATAGGCTAGGAAGTTTAGATTCAAGCAGCCTCGTAAGGATCAGTAGATATGCTGTTGCTTGCTTTCCTTTGTACTATACAAGGAGGCCATTAAGCCTGTCTTCCAGTCATCAGGCACACTTCCATACTCCCATGCTAGTTTACATATTTTCCATACCCATTCAATCACTATCTCACCACCATGCATCAGCATCTCTCCACACACTCCATCTATTCCTGATGCTTTCCCCTCTTCACCCTTTTCAAGGCCTCACACACTTCTGAAGTTCTGACCTCCTGATACCCACCTCCTCCTCCACTACTTCTCTTCTTCTCCCTACCATACCCCATCCAACCATGTTCGCCGGCGTTTCAATCCCTACATGCAACAATAAAATTAGTAAAATCTGTGTCACTTAACGCTTTGACTATCATAAATCTGTGTCACTTAACACTTTGACTATCATAAATCTGTGTCACTTAACGCTTTGACTATCATAAATCTGTGTCACTTAACGCTTTGACTATCATAAATCTGTGTCACTTAACGCTTTGACTATCATAAATCTGTGTCACTTAACGCTTTGACTATCATAAATCTGTCACTTAACGCTTTGACTATCATAAATCTGTGTCACTTAACGCTTTGACTATCATAAATCTGTGTCACTTAACGCTTTGACTATCATAAATCTGTCCTAAACTGAATAAAATCGTCGACTTATAGAAAGAATAAAAGGAAGAGAGACGTCCTCAAATCCTGAGAGCATAAAACAATTTGTGTTTGCTTTGGAAGGCTCTTTAAAGGTGGGGATGCATGGGTTGAGATAAACATGGAATAATAATCACCAGCCTACACATAACTATCTTGCAGAATGCAATGGCACCGAAATAATTATTAACAATGGTATAAAGAATTCTGTGTAATTCCGTCTAAACCGGACCTGTGACGTCATAGGAGTGTAAGTCCACCATCCAGTCCACGATGAAGATACTGGTGTGATGTCACTATGACGTCACAGGCCCGGTGTAGACGGTCCACAAAATCCGTTATACCATTGTAAATAATTATTTCAGTGCCATTGCATTTTTCAAGATAATTATGTGTAGATTGGCAATTATTATTCCATGTTTATCTCAACCCATGCACCACCACCTTTAAGAATCAGAGGCCTAAAATATATCTCAGTATAACCTCCAAATTCCAAATTCCTCTCTATACCCAATAAATCGTCTAATGATAGCCAGAATATAAGCTAGCATAGTGTCATAAAATACTGTGTTGCAACTAATTATTATGTCAGTCATACTGTATCTTGAAAGCTGACATCACAACTCAAGCTCCACCGTTACACAAAACACGTCCTTCCTATTTAGATACGGTAGATTATGATTGCGTAAATGCTTGTAACCTCTTAACCCATTCAGTACCAGGGACGTCCTTTTCATCATATTCTGGCAAGTATTAGACGATTTGTTCAGCTTAGGAAGGACCTCTAGCAATAATAAGGCTTCAAACTATCTCAACCAACCCTTTTAACTACCCCCAAATCCTTCTTAAGCTGCATAATACCGCCTAAATATAGCTAAAATAATATATAACACACGTCGCTGGTACTCAGTAATAATATATAACACACGTCGCTGGTACTCAGTAATAATATATAACACGTCGCTGGTACTCATAATAAATATAACACACGTCGCTGGTACTCAGTAATAATATATAACACACGTCGCTGGTACTCAGTAATAATATATAACACACGTCGCTGGTACTCAGTAATAATATATAACACACGTCGCTGGTACTCAGTATAATATATAAACACACGTCGCTGGTACTCAGTAATAATATATAACACACGTCGCTGGTACTCAGTATAATATAACACACGTCGCTGGTACTCAGTGATAATATATAACACACGTCGCTGGTACTCAGTAATAATATATAACACACGTCGCTGGTACTCAGTAATAATATATAACACGTCGCTGGTACTCAGTAATAAATATAACACACGTCGCTGGTACTCAGTAAATAATATAACACACGTCGCTGGTACTCAGTGATAATATATAACACACGTCGCTGGTACTCAGTAATAATATATAACACACGTCGCTGGTACTCAGTAATAATATATAACACACGTCGCTGGTACTCAGTAATATCTAATAACACACGTCGCTGGTACTCATAATAACAATATAGTAACACACGGCGCTGGTACTCAGTAATAATATATAACACACGTCGCTGGTACTCAGTAATAATATATAACACACGTCGCTGGTACTCAGTAATAATATATAACACACCTCGCTGGTACTCAGTAATAATATATAACACACGTCGCTGGTACTCAGTAATAATATATAACACACGTCGCTGGTACTCAGTAATAATATATAACACACGTCGCTGGTACTCAGTAATAATATATAACACACGTCGCTGGTACTCAGTGATAATATATAACACACGTCGCTGGTACTCAGTGATAATATATAACACACGTCGCTGGTACTCAGTGATAATATATAACACACGTCGCTGGTACTCAGTGATAATATATAACACACGTTCGCTGGTACTCAGTAATAATAATAACACACGTCGCTGGTACTCAGTAATAATATATAACACACGTCGCTGTACTCAGTAATATATATAACACACGTCGCTGGTACTCAGTAATAATATATACACACGTCGCTGGTACTCAGTAATAATATATAACACACGTCGCTGGTACTCAGTAATAATATATAACACACGTCGCTGGTACTCAGTAATAATATATAACACACGTCGCTGGTACTCAGTGATAATATATAACACACGTCGCTGGTACTCAGTGATAATATATAACACACGTCGCTGGTACACAGTAATAATATTAACCACACGTCGCTGGTACACAGTAATAATATATAACACACGTCGCTGGTACTCAGTAATAATATATAACACACGTCGCTGGTACTCAGTACTATATATAACACACGTCGCTGGTACTCAGTAATAATATATAACACACAGTCGCTGGTACCAGTAATAATATATAACACACGTCGCTGGTACTCAGTAATAATATATAACACACGTCTCTGTACTCAGTAATAATATATAACACACGTTCGCTGGTACTCAGTAATAATATATAACACACGTCGCTGGTACTCAGAGGGTTAAAAATATATAACACACGTCGCTGGTACTCAGTAATAATATAACACACACGTCGCTGGTACTCAGTAATATATATAACACACGTCGCTGTACTCAGTGGTTAATGGGGGGATATCCACTGAGGGATTTTTTTCTGGACCCCCCTTTTCTCCGTCATGTTTAGCTCAATTGCTTTTGAGATTTTAAGACGTTCGCCCTATTAGTTAGGCGATTTTAAGAAAATT